>CM077230.1:28371291-28738791 GCA_039654775.1 Spinibarbus caldwelli | reverse complement strand
CATACAAGGAATAAATTCTTGAAATATATTTGATTTAGTTTACAGATAAACAAGGGGGGGACGTGCGACACATAACGTAGCCTGTATATACTGAGTTTCAGTTTATAAAGTTATGCATAATTAATAAGACAATAAGTGTTTAAAGTTGATTCTGCTGGTATAAGGAAACAGTTGAAGTGATCGTGCCGGAGAGCGCACACACACACACACACACACACACACTCACACACACACACAAAACACATCAGTTCCAGCATTGCTAACTTGACAGCGCAGTTGGTACTTTATCAAAATAAAATACAGTGAACCAAACATCAGCGCGCCCGCCTCTGTGTCACCGTTGGACCACGACTGAAGTACAAAGCCTATCATTTACATAATAAATAATAGTTTAGCATTCAGATACGTTACATCGCAAATATGGAAATATTAGGGAATATTTGGATTTGTGCCGAATGAGAGAGGTAGGATACACGAGCACAAAGCTCCATTTTGCAAACAGTTGAGTGTGTATACTCCTTTGTCAGTCTATGTGAGAGACGCATTCAGAATCAGCACATGGTCACTGTCTGGGGGCTTTGTTTTCAAATGCGCAACTCATTCATCTGTTCTTCTGCTGGCGGTTATCAAACAGCGTTGCATTACTGCGGGCACCCCCTTCTGGATTGGGGGTGAATTGCCTGTATTCGTTGTAAGGCCTCATGCACCGAACCGAGATGTCCGTACCGTGACGGTTCAGTACGAATACATTTATCGTTACACCCCTAATATAATATATTTGGCACAAATCCAAATATTCCATATTTCCATATTTGCGATGTAATGTATCTGAATGCTAAACTATTATTTTTTATGTAAATGATAGGCTTTGTACTTCAGTCGCGTTCCAGCGGTGACACAGAGGCGCGCGCACTGATGTTTCCTTTCTGTGAACAAATTAAGCTTGTCACAAAAATTAACTGAAAAACTCAGCATATACAGGCTACATTACGTGTCGCACTGTTTTTTTTTCCCTTGTTTATCTGTAAACTAAATTAAATATATTTCAAGAATTTATTCCTTGTATGTATATATGTACTGCAGATTTTATATATATATATATATATATATATATATATAAAACAATGTAATAATATTTAGTATTTTCACATCTAAGTGGAAAAAATTGTTATTTGTACTACTGTCTGTTCAAGATAAATGAAAAGAAACCGAGCATAGTAGATTTGTTGTTGTTTTTTTCCTGTTGTACCGAAATCGTATCGAACCGTGACTCCCGATATATATATATATATAAAATGTTAACTGGAGTTTAAAATTGGAATTACTACTATCTAAAATTAGCTAATTAAAAAGAACTAATAAAAAACTAATATAATTACTATTAATTATTCATTCAGTCATTCAAACTCTTATTAGATAAGCCACATTTGAAGCTGTTGTAAAATAGCTGATATACACACATCTGTGATCACACATCACTAGAATTCTATAAAAATATCTATATGGGACGTTGCTATGGAAACACAACCGACTAAACACTGCTTGCCTGCTACATCCTTTAATAACAAGTTTGTCCTCGTCTTGACTTGTTTGGGACACACTGAGCTCTGTAATTTCTCTTCATGTTTCATTGTTTCATATGCAAATAACTTAAAATACGTCTTCAGTCAGAACTTAAAGCCATGAAGCTATTTTACAACCTTGTGAAAAATAAGAACACTTATGCATACTTACTTTTGGAAAGAATATACTTAAATTTGAAATGAATGTAATGTTTTCGGACACTTAACTGCATGTTAATTGGAGTTAAATGAAAATATAGTTAAAATTGATATTAAATGCATTTACTTTTTTCAATATATATATATATATATATATATATATATATATATATATGCTGTCAAACGATTAATCGCGATTAATCACATCCAAAATAAAAGTTTTTGTTTATGTATTTGTACTGTGTACATTTATTATGTATATATGAATACATACTAATATATATATATATATATATATATATATATATATATATATATATATATATATATATATATAAATTCTATGTGGTTTGGTATGTTACTTTAGTATGTAACTTCTTTAAAGCAACAACAAAACATTATTAAAACAATGATTTAAAATGTACTTTAAAGTAAACTTTAATTTTACATTAGTGCACTTTTTAAAGGTCTACTTAAGTACATTTAAGTGGCCTTTTGTTTCCATTCATGTTATATATTAAAATATATAAAACTGTACTTTTATGGAAGATGTGATGTACACCACAAGTCCATGCAGTACACTATAATTCAATACAATCAAGTGAACTTGATTTTCACAAGTGAAAAGCAAGATTTTATCATTTCAGAGATGTTTCCACACTAGTACGAAACCTTGCAAGAACTGGAGAGCTCAGTGTTTCGCACATGCTGGATTGATTTTCAAAGTCATAACAAGAATATGTTTCGAATGCCGCTTTTTAACCATTGCATGAAAAACACACATTAGCACAATTGGCCACATCAAAGGTGCTATTGGGCTTCCAAGAGCAGCTCTCCGGAGAGCCGGGAACAGAAAGGGAGAAAAGCAACGAGGAAGAGCGCACGACTTAAAACAAAAGGAAAAGAAGTCGAGGGGTTTCCTGGCCACCGTCAGCGCGAGCCTATGAGCTGTCAGGGGCCCCGGGTTTAAAAAGCAGGGGCTGGAGGTTTGAGGAGACACTCCTTCCCAGCGTCGAGGTGTGCTCTGAAGTCTCGGGATGTGTTTGCTTTACAGCCGGGCCCCCGGCGTGCTGCTCCTCCTGGCCCACCTCCTCCTGAGCACCAGTCTGGAGCCCGTGGGTAAGGACACAGCGCTCCCATTGTCCGCATCTCTAAAATTAGCACAGGTAGAGTCCGCCAGTGTTTTACAAGTCAGAGTGAACTGTAGTGCAGTTTTACACTGCTTTGTGGAAAGTCTGGGAAAGTCGTGTCAGGGCAGGTTCGCGGCGGAGCCTCTTCAGAAGAGTTATTTCTGAGAAGGACAGGTTGTTTATGGCGTGGTGTTTGTTTTGCTAGCTGAATGGGAGAGGGAACCGGCGTACTGGAACCATCAGGCCAGACGGACACTGCAGGCTGCCCTCACGCTGCCACTGCGAGCGCATCGCGCCAAAAACATCCTCCTCTTCCTCGGAGACGGTGAGTTACCAACCCCACCGAACACTGCTGGTCAATCTGTCAAACTACACGCCTTCAGTGCAATTTAGTGCCATTTCTAAGTGTTAATGCGTTTTTGAGGTCTATATTATATTATATTATATTACACATAAATATAAAGTATATAAATACAGCTATAGAAAAAAATTAAGAGACCACTTGAAAATTCTCAGTTTCTCTGGATTTATCATTTATAGTTACATGTTTAAGTAAAACATAGTTTTGTTGAATTCTGTAAACTACCGCTGACATTTCTTCCAAATTTTAAATAAAAATGTTGTCATTTAGAGCATTTTTTTGCATAAAATGATCAAAATGGTCATATTCAAAAAGATGTCATGTTTTCAAATGTTTATATTTATTTTTAGAACACAACACCAATCAACTCTAATAAATAATGTTGTCATTTAGAGCTTTTTTATTTATTTTGCATAAAATTATCAAAGTGGTCAAAATAAGATGCCAAATATCGATTTCTTAACTCTTCTGAAGTTAAAACATTGGTAATGTGTTGTCTGAAAATGAATATAAACATGTCTAAAAACATCATGTATGTTTATATTTATTTTAAGACAATGCAAAAACAATGTTTTAACTTCAGAAGAGTTAAGAAGTCAATATTTGGTGGAATAACCCAGATTTTTAATCACAACAAATGAAAGCACTTGTTATTTTGACCAAATGTCATTCATTTTCTGCCAAAAAAAAAGAAAAGATGTTTAAATTTTAAATGATGTTGTCATTTAGAGATTTATTTATATATATATTTTGCATAAAATTATAAAAGTGTTTAAAATAAGATGCCAAATATCGATTTCTTAACACTTCTGAAATTAAAACATTGGTATTGTGTTGTCTGAAAACATCATACATGTTTATATTTACTTTTAAGACAACGAAATACCAATGTTTTAACTTCAGAAGAGTTAAGATATCGATATTTGGTGGAATAACCCCTGAATTTTTTAATGACAACAAGTGAAAACATTTGCAATTTTAACCAATTGTCATTTTCTACAAAACAACAACAACAAGGCTCTAAATGACAATATTTTTATTTGAAATTTGGAAGAAATGGTATCAGACATTTATAGAGTAAAACAAATATTAACATTTTACTCAAACTCATGCCTAGTAAATCCAGAGAAACTAAAAATTTTCAAGTGGTCTCTTAATTTTCTCCATAGCTGTATATAAATGTGTATATAATATAAGCATTCATAAGTACTATTTTCTCTTCCTTTGTGAATACGTTTACTTTTAAAAGCATACTTTTTTGTAATTATTACAGTAATAATATACTGTCAAAAAGAATATACTTAAGTGTGAACAGAACGTAGTGTTTGCTAACACTTAACTGCATTTCAATTGCAATTTTATTTTCTTAAAACTATACTAAGATTTGAAGTGCACATTAAATAGAATTAAGCACACTAGTGTTTCTAACTAAATGTTCTGTTTTTAATTAAATTTACATCAAAAATTATACATTATACAATATTATAAGAGTGTATATCTAAACTTATATTTAAAATTTTAGATTCTTTTCATCTTCTGATTCTTTTCATCACTCCATGCTCTCATTCATCTCATGTATGTTATAAAAACTCAATATTTCATGTCTGTTTAGCTTTTATTTGGATAATATGCAGTGACTGATCCACCTGTTGGCTTTGTTTTGTGCTAATGATCGGTTGACTGTATATTACCTGTTACACACGTGCCTGTTTCTTCATAGCCTGTGTTTTCCTGTATAGAGTTGATGAGCAGTTTGGGTTGAGGGTCAGGCTGTGATGTTTCTCTGTCGATCTGTCAGGAATGGGAGTGTCGACGGTGTCAGCCGCCCGTATACTGCGAGGTCAGATGGAAGGACAGTCAGGGGAGGAGACGGTTTTGGCCATGGATACATTTCCATACGTCGCCCTGTCAAAGGTCTGACGCTTCTCTTTAATTACTCGCAGATAATTCATAGCAATCTTGTTGTGCAATTATATGAAGGCAGGTTTGGGTTGTCAGACAAATGCCAATGGGATGCGCATGCGTGTTGCATGGAAAAACTGCTGCTTGTCTTCAGATTACGTTTTTAATTTTCCATACGGAGATTTTTGCTGAACTGGGAGTAAAAGCCTGAAAAGGAAAGTTCTTAGAAGTATTTATTTATTTATTATTAATATATATGTATACATAAATATATTATTATTATTATTATTATTATTATAGTAAAATATAATGTACAATTTTATTCTAATAAAAATATTTAGCATTATATTTTTGGTATGTATTTATTGGTTAAACAAATGTTTCTGCATCAGGCTGATCGGTGCGTTGTGTTATGGAAGCCCTTTTCTGCCACAAAAAAATTAAATAAATAAAAATAATAATCATCATCATCATGCTTTGGTAAATCATAATTATTACACGAAAGATTATGAGATATTAAGTCCTAATTATGTGATGGAAAAACAAAATTATGGTGTAAAAAGTCATAAGGATTTTCATAATTCATAATTTTTGTCATATTTATTAGTTTTTATGTCAATCTCACAATTTTGAATTTTTATGCCATAATTACGACTTGTGGCTTTTTAACGTAATTTGACTTTTTTAATTTTAATTTTTATCATAATTTCTACTTTTTGTCAAGTTATGGCTCATATTTTTGACTGTTTGTCATCATTTTATTTTTTTATGATAATTTCTAGGCTACTTTTAACATCATAATTATGACTCTTCTACTTTTTTATGTTATAATTTTTTGTTATAATTTTTTTATCATAACTTTCAAACTTTTGCTTGTTTGTCATAATTTAATTTTTTAATCATAATTTTGACTTTTTATGTCATATTATGACTTTTGACTTTTTGCCATAATTGGACATTTTATGTTATATATATTTTTTTATTATTTATAATTTCTACTTTTTATGTCATATTATGACTCCGACTTTTGACTGCTTGTCATAATTTAACTTTTTATGGCGCAATTTAAATTTTTATCATAATTACTTTTTATGTCATACTTATGACTCATACTTTTGACTTTTTGTCTTAACTTCTTATGTCATAATTTACAACTTAGTATCTCATAATTTAGATTTTTATGTCAATTATAATTAACCAAAGCATGATGTTTTTTTTTCGTCTGTGGCAGAAATGGGCTTTCATACTGTCTTGATAGCACCACAGGCACAGTTTAAGATATGAAAAGTTATCAGAATATGCATTCCTGACAAGTTTAGATAGCACTGCAACCTCTGATCCTGGAGAACATGAGGACGAGGGAATGCTGATTACAGATGTGAAGTATCACTACATGAATACAGGTCAGATTAGGGTCTAAGGAAATAGTTTATCTACTCATTATATGACTGAAAAGCTATGTTTTGAACAACAGAACTATCAGTATTTGATGTACCGAGTTGATGTGTTTCCAAACAGACATACAGTGTTGACAGGCAGGTGGCAGACAGTGCTAGCACAGCTACCGCATACCACTGCGGTGTGAAGGCTAACGCCAAGACGGTGGGTTTGAGCGCTAAAGCAGTGGCCTATGCATGCAACACCACATTTGGCAACGAGGTTTTCTCAGTGTTACACCGCGCCAAAGCACAAGGTATTTTCCATTCAGACTCATTATCACGCTTACAGACATGCTGCCAATGTTTTTCTGTTGCTGTTGTTCTTCTTAAAGGGACAGTTCACTAAAAAATGAAAATTCTGTCATCATTTACTCACCCTCAGGTTGTTTCAAATCTGTATGAGTTTCTTTCTTCTGTTGGCACAAAAGAAGATATTCTGAAGAATGTTCATTTTTTGGTGTTCATGTGATGACGCGTGTTTGTGTGTGCATATATCCAGGAAAGTCCGTTGGCATTGTGACCACCACCAGAGTCCAGCATGCATCGCCCGCTGCCGCGTACGCCCACTCGGTGAGCCGCAGCTGGTACAGCGACGCAGACGTGCCCTCCGAAGCCCGCCGGCAGGGCTGCACCGATATCGCCACGCAGCTGGTGACCAACACGGACATTGATGTGAGCTGTAACCCATATAGTTTGATGCCATAAGATCAAAAATACGGAGGGTCTATTTACACTAAGTGCAAATAGCCTGCCTTGTTGGCAGAGGCTATTTACTCTAACTCCACCCACCAACGTGTGATTGGTCTAGACAACACTATAAAAGACCCTGATGTAATTGTATCTCCATTGGTGTAAATGGTAAAGTGTGTGCTGCAGTCTTTTTGATGCTATTGACCTGGGTTCGAATCCATCTTTTGTCAAACATTTTTTTCTCCCTTGTCAAATCTCATCACATCGGAAAGGCATTTATTTTCAATAAAAATGAAGGAAATAATCAAAAAGCTGAAAATAAAGTAACGGGTAGGTGTAGGGAGGGCTTTATTGTTCCCAAATGGCATCCATTTAATAATCTGAATTAAATTATAATTTACACTCAATATGTTATAATTGCATACTGTTTTATAATGTACTACAATACTTAGGTGCAGATAATAGCCAGTATTTGCAATAAGTAGTATAAATAACAGAAAATCCTGCTATTTTAACAGGGTAAATAGAATCTATAGCTATTTACACTTAGTATAAATAGCCGCTGCCTAAAAAATAACAGTTTGAAATGCTGCAAAACTGCTCATACTGTTGAGCGCAGTTCTACCACAGTTTTTCACATTTATTCTGAGAGTGTACTATTGTATGTACTATATTTAATATACTATATTATATAGTAGTCAACATTTAAAGTGGATAAAAAAATTTTTTTTAAAAAAAGTTAATCAAAGTTGTCCTAAGACAAGAATGCAGTTTGGTTTTAGGTTTTAGGACAACTTTGATGAAAGGTTTTGATCCACTTCAAATGTTGACTAGTTTATATTAGCCACAATCTAGTTTGGAAACCAATTCTCACTATTAACTAACTATTAACTATGACTTTTGCCTCAATAAAGTCCTAATTTGCTGCCTAATAATAGTTAGTCAGGTATTATGGGGTGGATTAATGATCTAAGAAATGGTCATGCAGAATAAGGCATTAATATGTGCTTTATAAGTACCAACAAACAGCCAATATGCTAGTAATATGCATGCTAATAAGCAACTATAGTGAATAGTGAGAATTGGTCCTTAAAATAAAGTGTTACCTATATATTTATATGTAAATTATGGTGTTTTTGTTGTATTTAGTGTAAATTTACCTGTTTAATTTTGATATTTTCACCTCATTTGAGATATTTTTATTTATAAAAAACATACTGAACTAACTTCAGTGTAGTTTTTGTTGTTAGCTTGTAGCACAGCCAGCTAGTTTTTCAAACCAGTTGCTTGATTGTTGTTTAACTACTTCCTTATGATTCAGCTTAGTAAGCTAAAGGTTCAATGCAGCTTTTCCACCAATGTAATAACATAAATTAAATACACAATGGACCCTTTTCAATGACTGTGATGATGCATTTCCAGTTATTAATATCGTAAATCTAGCAAAGTTTTTTTTTTATATATTTTTTTTTTTTTTTTTTTTGAATTTACATTTACAACACTACTTTATACTTTGTGTTTAATTACCTTGACATTGAGGGTACATTTACACAACAATGATATACTAAAAGTGGAAAAGTTTTTGAATAGTTTCATGTACAGACAACAAAAACTAACAAAAATGCTGTATTATTCATGCAAGGACAGTAGGTGGCGATGCCACTTTGTAAAGAAACACAACGTATCTGCGCACAAACCTATAGACTGAACACGTAATACATATGCACGTGAAATCACCATTTTCACAAATTCACATTTTTGTAGTTTATATAGAGACAATAACTATCAATGTCTAAAATAGCACTTCGAAACCTGTTTTTAAAAGTTTGCGTTTTCAGGCATCAAAAACGCTGTTGTTGTGTACATGAATGGCCAAAACATAAAAAGTTATAGAAATGCTATTTGCTATTGGAGCAAATGTGAGCGCAAAAAAATATATATATTTACTGTAGTTTCCATTTACCACTTTAAAGGATGAGAAGTTCACAAATTTTAAATATATCTCCATTTTAGGTAATTCTTGGCGGCGGCCGCATGTACATGACACCCAAGGGTACCCCTGATCCAGAATACCCCTCATCATCTTCTCGCAAAGGGGATCGCAAAGACAAAAAGAACCTCATTGACGTCTGGCTGAATGCTCGTAAGGTATCTCCAAGAAATCCATTTATTGCGGCACTAATTGTGTTTGTAAATGGCCACTACAGTTTTATGTGATTATCTGTTTTGTTTATTAGGGAAGTAACGCCCAGTATGTCTGGAACAAAGAGCAGCTTAATGCAGTGAATGTTAAAACAACAGACCGCCTGATGGGTAATGCCAATTTACAAGGTTTCCACATTGACTTACTGACAGTATTTGTCTGCTGATATGACGTTCTCATTCAGGTCTGTTTGAACCCAAGGACATGAGGTTTGAAGTGTTCAGGAATCGAACCCGTGACCCCTCTATTGTGGACATGACAGAGAAAGCCATTCAAATCCTCAGCAAGAATCCCAAAGGGTTTTTTCTCTTTGTGGAAGATGAGTGTTTATTATTTACTCTGGTGTTACAGTTTAAAGATATTCTGCTAATAGTGAAACATGCCTTTCTTTGTGCTTTACGAGGTAGAATAGACCATGGACACCATGATGGGGTTGCCAAGCTTGCTCTGACCGAAACCATCATGCTTGACCGTGCAATCCAGAGAGCGTCTGAGCTGACCAGCGAATTGGACACTCTCACTGTTGTCACTGCAGATCATTCCCATGTCTTCACTTTTGGTGGAAATACCCCTCGAGGAAACCCTATTTTTGGTATATACTAGCTTACTTTATGTCATGGGATTGAAATAATGACAATCATCATGGCAATGTTAATGTATTTGTTCTTGGCGGAATAGATCTACTACGCTGCTGCTGCCACGGCAGAGCAAGTATTTGCTACTGCCAATACAGCATGCTGCAGGGAGCATGTAAGAAATACTGCTGCTGCACATATAACATATATGAAATAACCCCCATGTATAATAGGGGTTGAACGACTTCTGATTTTTTGAAGTCGACGTTTATGTGATGAAAGTCGAGTCGAAGTTGACTGGTCGCTGATGACGTCATTAATGAACAAATAAGTGTGGAGCTGTGACACAGTGCTGCCCACATGGCTAATGCTCCTATAACAGCTCATTTTTATCAGTTCTTTTGTCTTTGGATCGGTATATTTCTCACAGATTTCTGCTCGTTCTAAATCAGATACAGATAAAGTAGCACAGTAAAGATTACATTCATATGAATGCATTAGTGAGAGCGATTGCGTGTGAATTAATTCTACCTGGCAGCGACTCTCTACTAGTAGTGAAGCTGTGGGATTTAGTTATTAAGAAATGTATGCTTGAACTTTTCAGTTTCTAAGCTATTTTATTGAGAAATTGCAGAAGTGTTGACAATATATTTCCACGCTGAACGATTCTGTGCACTCGCGATTTGCACGTGATGTACGCACTACTGTCTGAAGCCTATGTGTGTGCGTTACTGAGCAGCAGCGCATTAGATTAGAACAGCGATTAACTGACCTGTACTATAAGCTGTTTAAAACGTGCATTCTCGTTCAATTTTCGAGCATCCAGTAATATAATCACACGTCTTGTGGAGCGCTTTCAGAGTATGCATTTATTTGTCATTTTAACTGTTTGGAAACGGAGCGTAAATGTGGATGTCCTTCAGAGATTTCTTATACTGTTGTGCCCTCTATAGGATCAGCGACTAGTCAACGTCAAGCTTAAAGCGTCATGGCAGAGCATTAAAGTCAACTAGTCGACTAGTCAATTAGTTGGTGCAACCCCTAATGTACAACATACATGATCACACTGTAGCAGATCTATACAGGTGGAGCTGGGGAGGTGGAGGGTTTCTGAAGTGCAACTGCTACAGCAAACACTAGCTGAGCACATGTAGTGTACTTCAAATCTTAAAAGTGTGTTTAAAAAAACTGTACTTGCAGATAATATAATATTAATGAATTAAAAACCACTTAAGTGTACTTAAAGTGAGTAGACTTTCACGATTCTGTTAACACACTTAAGTACACTTTTAAAATGACTACTTTGTATTAATGTCAAATTAAAAGCTACAGTACATTTTAAAATCCTTATTAAAAATCCATAAAATGGATTTATGGAATATCTGGGTAGTCTGCTACATTTGATTAAACAAAAATAGTTGGGAGTATACACTATATTGGCAGTACACTAGTACTTTTTTTTTTTTTGCAGGTCTGGCACCCAAGAAGGCTGAGGATAATCTTCCATACACTAGTATCTTGTATGCTAATGGACCAGGATATGCTCATGTAAACGGAACAAGAGGAAATGTTTCAGAAGTGGATTATTGTAAGTATTTTCTAAATGAATCTACTACCTGTCTCTTCTATTGTTGTCAAATACTAATATCATATCTTACTTTATTTGTAGTTGATGAAGAGTACATGCAACAAGCGGCTGTTCCTTTAGAATCAGAGACACATGGAGGGGAAGATGTGGCTATCTATGCAAAAGGCCCGATGGCTCATCTCTTTCATGGAGTCAAAGAACAGAATTATGTGGCCCATGCAATGGCTTATGCAGCGTGTCTGGAGCCATACACTAACTGCCCACTGCATCTTCATGGCTCAGGAGGCTGTAAAATAACTCTTTCAATGCCTCTTATCTCAATAACTGGCGTGTTTTGGCTTGTCATGAGATGACAAACTCTACTGCATGAGTGATTAAGGCCCCAGGACACTTTGGGGCTTTTTGGAGATTATAACCCAAATAGTTTATATTGCAATTTGGTGCTCTGCAGAATTGCAATGCTGTGTATATAAATGTAAAGGGTTTTTTTTCATGGATGTATTTTATAATCAGATATTTTTGTATATATTGCGCAATGGAAGACTCTTTTGCACTGACTATAAATTTCAAACATGTGAGACCAATAAACTTTCTAAAAAAATAAAAAAATTTGAAAAACAGTCATATTGTCAGTGTTATCAGCCTTTGTCATTAAATGTTCTGTGGCCATTAGATATCGAAAGCAATTATATATCCATTACTGTATGAAGGGTTAGAAAACGAGCCGTTAAGTCATGATAAATATCTTATACATTTGATTTAAATACAGTTCCACTGCCTATTTTGTATGCAGGGAATGCATGAACTGATAAACACAGAATGCAATGCAATTTACATTGTTTAAAAGCATCTGCCAAATCCGTAAATGTCAATATTGTTGTGCGTTTTTAGACACGGGCCATCAGCAAGGCAGATTAATCAACATTTTGCACGCTGTATTTACTTATATTTACAGATGATATTGATGATTAACTGAAATGAATTAATGAACAAACCTTTGAACAGACCAGAACAGTGTAAAACAATAGAAAAGTGCAATACAGTACAGTTCATTTTAGCAAATAACAGAACAATTCAGTAAAGAACAGTTCAGAAAAGAAATGCACAGGATGGTTTTGATAACAATTTAGTTCAGTGCAGATCAATTAATTTCAAAACAGTTCAGTGCAAAACAGAACAATTCAGTAAAACACTGGAGAGTACAGAGCAGTTGAAAAAAAAAGAGTTTAGTTTAGACTAGTATCGTTCCATTCAGAAGAGCAGTATTCAGTTAAGAAATGTATATTGTACTAAAAAAAAAAAAAAAAAAACAGATCAGTATAAAACACAGTAAAGAACAGCATGAAGTTCAATGCAGTTTACAGTAACAGTTGTAATGGTACAATTCAGAACAATTCAGTGAGGAACAGAACAGTTCAGCACAGAACAGAACCATTCAGAACAAAAAACAGCACTGTACAGAACAGTTCATAACAGAAAAGCACAGAATGGTTGAAATTTGTAGAGTTTAATCATTTAGTTCATTATAGTACAGTTCAGAAGAGAACAGAACAGCTTAGAGAACAGAATAAGAACAGATTAGATTAGTACACAGTACTCAAATGAATCATTCAGTTACATAAACAGTTCAGGACAGAACAGAATACAATAGTTCAGTGCAGAAAGAACAATTCAGTATAACAGTTTAAACAAAAGAACAGTTTAACTCAGTATGGTTCAACTTATTCAGTTCCGTAAAAAACTGTGTACTGAAGAAAAGAACAGTTTAGTAAAAAAAAAAAAAAATCAGTTAATATCCTGATGATTTTTGGCATAAAAGAAAAAGCGATAATTTTGCCATACAATGTATTTTTGGATTTTGCTACAAATATACCTGCGCTACTTAAGAATGGTTTTGTGCTCCAGGGTCACAAATGTGAAGTATCATTTTAAAACTTTGTTAGTACGTGCTAGTAGATAACATGTCATGTTGTAGCCATCCGACAAACATTTTTTGTTCATGTCAAATCTGACCATTGTTGTTAATCTAATGTAATGTAGTGTAATTAATTAATGTTTCTGCTGTTGTTGCATTTATTACAAACTTAACAACTGTTTTTTTTTTTTTGTTTTTTTTTAACCGGGGGTCGTAAAAAAAAAAAAGAATGTTAAAATAGGGGTCCCCTGGAAAAAAGGTTGCAGACCACTGGTCTGTCATAAAAATAAAAAGTTATTTTCGATAGTTACTTAACCACATTTCTTGGTAAACTGGTAATAAAAAAAAGATTACATATATTTCACATTGTAAGTCAGTTATTCTCAGTGTGGTTTGTTTTTATTGTTGCACTCAGGGCTTTTTGAGCCAAAAGACACCAGGTACAAGCTGGAATGCGATCCTTCGATGGACCCATCGTTGACTGAGATGGTGGAAAAAGCCATCAAGATTCTTCACAAAAACTCAAAAGGATTCTACCTCTTTGTGGAAGATGTTGAAATCATGTCTTGTTTCCATTGCGTAGCCAATAAGATGTGTTGAGCATACTTATATTTGTGTTTTCTTTCCTGTACGTGGGAAAATAGATCATGGCCATCACGCAGGGCAGGCCAAGTACGCTTTGATGGAGGCTGTGGAATTTGACAGGACCATTGCGCGGGCGGCTGAGCTGACGAGTGAACTCGACACCTTGTCCGTGGTGACTGCTGACCATTCCCACGTGTTTTCATTCGGCGGCTACTCTTACAGGGACAATCCTGTGCTAGGTACACAAACACACAATTCATTAATGAGCTGTTGAAAACCAAACTTACTTGTATGTCCACACCTTTTGAAATACTGGCTTAAAGGGATAGTTTACCAAAAATGACAATTCTGTCATCATTTACTCAACTTTTTGGCATTTCAAACTTGTAAGATTTCTTTTGTGAAAGAAAAAAATTTAAAAATGCAAATAAATTGTATTTATTTATACGATAAAACTCAATGGGCTGCAATGTTTTGTTGTTTTGAATCCCACTGACTTTCACTGTAAACTGTTGAAACATTCTTCAAAATATCTTCTTTTGTATTCTACTGAAGAAAGAAAGCCGTACTGGTTTGGAACAACTTGATGGAGAGTGAATAATAATAAAATGGGGTGTTGAATAAGCCATTATTTCTGCTTTGGCTCCAAAATATTTGCCCAGTAGAAATACTTTTTTTTTCTCTCTCTCTCTCTCTCTCTCAGCAAGAACAAATTTGATGGTATTATGGGATTAAGAATGACTTATTTACCTTTTTGTCTTTAAGCGTTTCTTATTCAAAAGCTGAGGATGGCAATAGCTTTGCTAATGCACTTTACGGGAACAGTCCAAGATACCAGATTGTGAATGGAACTCGTCCTGACATGAATGCAACGATCTCAAGTAAGTTTAATAAGTTTAATTGTTATTCCCTCAGGTGCAGAAGAGCATTTTTAAGTGCATGGCACAAGCTCAATGTTTTGGCAATGCAGACGCCCCATCTTGTGGTTATGTGTGTTACTGCAAGAAAATGAAACAAAACTCTTTTCTTTTACATTAAAGGTATAATTCACTAATAAATAAACAAATAAAAATAAAAATTCTTTCATCAAACACTATGTCTCTCTCTTCAATGAAACACAAAAGGAGAAATTTAGCATAATCTCCAAACTGAATACAAAAAAGTTTTCAATGTTGTTATTGTTAACTAAAACTTTTAAAAATCTGTTAACCTATAACTGAAATATACGGAAGTATATGTGTAGCAAAATTCAATTTGAAATGTAATATGCAAAATGGCAATGCAATATGTAAAATGGCAATGTATTTCTGTATGTAAATTTACATTTTCTCATACATATGTGCAACATTAAGTGCAAAATAAAAATGAAAATTCAATTGAATAATTTAAATTTGCCATTTTCTACACTAGCTTTAATATGCAAATTAAAAACATTTTAAAGCTTTATAAGTTGCAAAATTAAAATGAAAATGTATTTCCCAAATTGATTAGATATGTTTAACATGTCCAAGCAAAAACTGTAGCAAAATTATCATTTAAATGCTGTTTTTCCTAAATGCATTTAGACTTAGGGGTAGCACACTTGGGATTGCATTTTCATCGTGAAACCGCGTGATAATTGTAGCAAAATGCAATGAGAGTTTCAAAATGCATTCTGAGCCAAAGGTGCAGCAAAAGGGTAGCAAAATGGTGATTTAAATGTCTTTTTATTTTTCTTAAATGCATTGACACTTACATATATGATGTTTCAATTGCATTTTCATTAAACACCCTGTGATGAATATAGTTTAAGTCAGAGGTCTTCAACCCTGCTCCTGTAGACCCACTCTCCTGGAAAGTTTATTTCCAACCGGTTTCAGCACACCTGCCTGCAATTTTCAAGCAGTCTTGAGGAGCTTGATTGGCCGCTTCAGGTGTGTTTGATTAGGGTTGTAGCTAAACTCTTCAGGATAGTGGGTACCCAGGAACAGGGTTGAATACCTCTGGTTTAAGTCACTGTGGATTTGAAAATGCATTCCGAGCCGAGCACGCCCCCTAGCTGTCAATCATTACATCAAGGCGGGGCTCGGCAACAGGACGCACGATAGGTCAATATTCACCGTTAACCAAACGCTTTTCACCTGCCTCAACATCTCTCACTGTTTACACTCAGATTGATGCACATACAGACAGTGCTATTCTACACTTATTTACTACCTTACCTTATATTTTATTACTCTTTTATTTTTAATCCGTAAAATAGCGAGTGTTCCGTGGCACCTGAACTTAACGCGCCTGCCACAACTGTAGACTGTATCTCTCACTGTTTACAGCCATCGGACACCGTGATTGATGCCCATGATTTTTACCTTGGCTGTGGCATACTCCGTTCTAGGGCTGGGCGATATGAGCAAAAATTCATATCTCGGTATTTTTTGGCTGATGTGCGGTATACGGTATATATCTCGGTATTTTGTATTTGGATTAAACAAATAAAGTGAATGTAAGCATGTAGGCATATATTATGTGCAAAAAGGGTTAAAATCACATTACATTCTAACATTGTAACATTGCAATTTAAAAACAAAAATAATGCTTTTAAAGCAGAAGTTAAATTTACTAAACTAAAAATGAAAATAATAAAAAAGCACAGACTAATTGAGTAAAAAGGCTATTTTGATTACCCCATTACACTTTACAGTTAGTGCTATCATACATATACACTTACTTGTAGGTTTAAAATTCTACATGTCACATTTATTGTCCAACTACAAGTGTTTCAGCAAAATGTATATTTTAGTCAGAGTTATTGCGCTCCTATTTCATTGCGCTCTGTCTGTTTGGCTCGTGCACGCGGTGTCGCTCGTTCTAAAGGAAGTCTGTGAAGTTTAGCGGAGAATCGCAAAGCAAAAGCTCACGCACTTCTGACAGCAAAATGGAAATATTTCTATGGCTTTCTAACATTTACAGATGGAGAATATACCTGTGAAATGTGAGTTATGCATTAAGGAAAACAGCACATTTCAAACACATTAAACAGCGTGAGTATCTCTGTCAGTGGCACACGCAGCCTTTCTGTCAGAGCCGCTTTAAACTCAAACTATAAACTATAGGCTACTATATCTTACGAGTTTTTTTTTTTAAAAGCCCTTCATATAAAGCTTGTCACATGTTTAGAACAAATTGTATTATGCACGTTCTCCGCAGCAGTTCAGTCTGTATCGATATTAACGGTATTGCTTCATACCGTATCGCTTATAAAGAATATATCGATATATCGTACAAACTCGATATACCGCCCCGCCCTACTCCGTTCCATGACAGCTGCGCCTAGATCTGACTGGTGAACTGTCGTCTGGGGCAGGCACAGTGAAAGTGGCAGCGTTTTCTGTATGGTAACGGGCATCAATCGGAGTGTAAACAGTGAGAAATCTTGAGGCAGGCGCGACGCTTATAGGTACCACGGGACGTGCGAGAGGAAATAAGGCAACATTTCTACACCTGACGCAAGCGGCATGGCAAAAGACAGCATGAACCCATTATAATCAGTGATGCTGTCTACAATGGATGTAGCGTGATGCGACACGACAACTGTCGTGTCCGATGTAGACACTGTGTAAGGTAGCAAATAGGTAAATAAGTGTAGAATAGCACTGCCTGTTTGCTTATGTGCATCAATCCGAGTGTAAACAGTGAGAGATGTTGAGGCAGGTGAAAAGCGTTTGGTTAATGGTGAATATTGACCTATCGTGCGTTCTTTTGCCGAGCCCTGCCTTGATGTGATGATTGACAGCTAGGGGGCGTGCTCGGCTCGGAATGCATTTTCAAATCCACAATGACTTAAACTATATTCATCGTGGGGTATTTAATGAAAATGCAATTGAAACATCATATATGTAAGTGTTAATGCATTTAAGAAAAATAAAAGACATTTAAATCACTATTTTGCTGCACCTTTGGCTCAGAATGCATTTTGAAACTCTCATTGCATTTTGCTACAATTATCCCGCGGTATCACGATGAAAATGCAATCTCAAGTGTTCTACCCCTAAGTCTAAATGCATTTAGGAAAAACAGCATTTAAATGATAATTTTGCTACAGTTTTTGCTTGGACATGTTAAACATATCTAATCAATTTGGGTAATACATTTTCATTTTAATTTTGCAACTTATAAAGCTTTAAAATATGTTTTTAATTTGCATATTAAAACTACTGTAGAAAATGGCAAGTTTAAATTATATAATTGAATTTTCATTTTCATTTTGCACTTAATGTTGCACATATGTATGGGAAAATGTAAAATTTAAATACAGAAATACATTGCCATTTTACATATTGCATTGCCATTTTGCATTTTACATTTCAAATTGAATTTAGCTTCCATAGAAATAAAGCTGAAACAAAGTAAAATATAAATATTATATGAAAAGCAGTAAGCTTAAGTACTAAAATTACTAAAACTAAAATAAATAAAAAAATCTTGATAATTGACAAAAGCACATAACACACTAAAAGTTCAAAATTAAAATGAAAACATAAAAATAATAGCTATTTTAAAATATTAATAAATAATATGGTACCACACATAAATGCAATCAATATTTTGAGTATTTTTGTACTGAAAAGTTATTAACTGAAATAACATCATCATCGTAGCTCTCACTGAAGATTTTAAAGTCCATTTGAACATGAATAAGATTGACTGCTGAAGTCTTATCATATGACATCTGAAGAATTAGAATAAAATATAAAACCTCATACTGTATGAGTTTTGTTATTCATTTTATAATTTTTTTCATTTATGGTGAATTAATAAATAACTGTATAATGTAATTTATCAATATGTGACTGTTTTTTTTTTTTTCTCCAGGCAGTGATGAATATCTTCAGCAGGCTGCTGTACCTCTAGATTCAGAAACTCATGGTTCTGAGGATGTTGCTATTTTTGCCAAAGGCCCAATGGCCCACCTCTTCCACGGAGTCCAAGAGCAAAGCTACATTCCTCATGCTATGTCTTACGCTGCCTGTATTGAGCTCCACACCGACTGCCAGCTAGAAAACGATGGCGTTTGCACTCAGTTCAGCCTCGTGGTTCTGTTTCTGAGCTTGCTCTCCTTACTCACCACCCTCATGTAATGTGACTAAAGCGGTGTGAGGTGCACTTTACACAGTATATTTAAATCACAATACATTTGCAGGTTTTTCCCATTCAACTGCAACATTTAGACAACTGACGGGCAAGTTGCATAAGTCTGTACTGGATCTGTGTTTGCAAATAATGTTGGTTGAGATATAATTTAGATCCTCTGTCAGAACATGAATAAGTGTTGGGCAAATGTTGATTAATGTATGCCAATAAAATCTGGCAAATCCAAGAAGATGTACTTGCATTTACATTGTACTCACATTTCTTTAGTGACCCTAAAAATACTGAATAAATGGTAATGTATGTAATAAAATAACCCTCTGTGTAGATTAAATTTACGTTTATAATATTTTCCTTCACAATGCCGAGTATTATGATATATTATAAATATATTGTGGACATTGGGAACATCTTTAGGTAAAAGAAAATAAATAGTTTGAAACATATCAACTGTGCTGTTGTTTCAAATGAGTAAAACATGTAAATCACTAAAACCATTGTGAAATGTGATATTTTTAAAACTGTAATTAAACTATAAACCTTTTTTGTGTGTCCATTGTACACCTTTCTGGAAGATGACCTGCCTCATTCAAAGAAAGATTCAAACCACCTTTCACCTTCATCCATCCTGTCCTTCATGGCACCTTTTGGCACAAAAAAATTCAAATTGCACAAAAAATGGCACAAAAAATCCATTGAAAAATAAATAAAAACACTCTAAAAAAAATTTCCCTGTAAAAAACGGTAGTATGCTGGCAGCTGTGGTTGCCAGCATCATACTGCTAAATTACAGTAGTATACTGTAGATGACAAAACAGGATTTTACTGTTAATTTCAAAAACTGCAGCACACTGTATTTTTACATTATGGTGCTGGCAACCACAGCTGCCAGTATATTACCATTTTTTTATTTTATTTATTTTATTTTTTTTTTTTACAGGCAATTTTTTTTAGTGTAAATAAATAAATTTGAAAGAATATTAATAATATTATGTGTTTTGAAACTGTAAAGTATACAAGAAAGGCTATTTTTGTACCTGAGATTAAATATCCTTCCTTCACTTCCTTCTAAAAGCATTTTTTTTCCACCTAGATTTTAAAAATCTGTTAACTCTTAACTGAAAAATATAAAAGCTATTTCAAAATATTTAAATTATTCAAAACATTATTTTAAATTAAAGGTTAAAGTTTGTAAAACAAAACACCACTTTTCTCTAACCTCTATAACTCTATAAAAAGTTTTAATTTCAACTTATAAAATAGGATTATATATATATATATATATATATATATATATATATATATATATATATATATATATATATTAGTCTGCAGTGAAATGTTATTTTTGTACCTGACGCTGAAAATCTTTCCTCCACTTCATGCCACAGAAGTCAAAAAAAAAAAAAAATTAGAATGGATATCAAATAAAATAAAAATTATGAAATGTGTAATTTTATTTTTAATTTTTAATGTATCAGTTACTAAAGAAAATAATATTTATTGACCTGTTTACCCAGGGGGTACAGGCCAACAGGCGTGGAAATTGAAGTGGAACTGAATATGCTGAATATAGGCTTTATTTCAGGCAGGGATTGTTTGCATGATGTTTCTGTTATTTCAAGACACATGGAGGTAAAAAGGCACTTTTCTACAAACACTGCAATTTGTAAATCATAATGGGAAAAAAACCATCATACAATATCCCTCATACTCCACTCATTTGATCATTCTGCACAGTGCACAGCCTCCTCACCCTATCTGGTTAATCAGTCCATCAGTCATCTCATAATATCTGTGTCTGCGGAAATCTTCATCTATAGTGAACTGGACTGTGGTGAGCCAGACCTTCCTGGCAGACACATTGTGCAAAAAAAAAAAACTTGCCAACTACCATGAGTTGCAATGCTTTTCTAGACTGGTTTATGCTGGTTAATGTTGGTGTGGTGCTGTTAAGTTGGTGGAGCTGGTTAAATGATATTTAACCTATTTATTGTTTTTAAAATATTTTATTAAATATGATCCATTATTTATAACTACAATAAAAATATAATTGATTAACATACATACATATATATATATATATATATATATATATATATATATATATATATATATATATATATATATATATATATATATAAAATAAACATTAATTTATTGGCGTAACCTGAGATAACTCTGACCCCTGGTGGTGATCTAGACCTAAAGCTTGGGAAACATTTCTGAATCAAACCAAATAATCCAGTATCTTCAGACTGTTTCAGGTAGTCTACATGCCTTACAGCATCAGTGGTCTCTGATGAGCAACTATTTTCACGACTGTTCACTGTGAAATGCTCTCAGTGCAACTGAAATGATGCTGTGTCGGGGTCTGTGCAACCCTCTCTGAAAACCCTCAGCCCACATTTCCAATAACTTGAGAGGTGAACAATGACATAACTGAGTATGTTACTACACAACCTGCCCACAAACAAGCATTGATTTAATGGACATATGGTCTTCTGGCCTTGAAATTGCTGTTATAGGCTGCTCTTGAACAACATACTTACATTAGGCGTATTTATATAACATGCACAGATTTATGTAACATGCATCCAGACATCAAGGTCTGCTGGATTTCTAATGAAAGCCAATATGAATTCTTGTTAGGCCTACCTTTTGCCTCACTAGGAGACAACAGAGGATTGCAATATTGAGCCAAAGGTCTTAGGGTACATTTACTCGACAACATTTGCATTTTCGCTGGTTGAGTTTCGCGTACGGACAACAAAACGTCAAAACGAACCCCGTTCATACAGATCTGTGAAAGTGACTAAAAACACTGTATTATTCATGCCAGGTCAGTATTTGTATATATACACTTTATAATTTTTTTTAATTTTTATTTTAATTAAAAACACTATGCGCATGTGCACATATAGCTACAGACTTAACACGTAATATGCATTTGCATGATGTCGTTGTTTTCACAAATTCACATTTTTGTAGTTTACATGAAGGCGGTAATGATACTGATTTCAAAAACCTGCACTTTTTCAGGCCCCCCAAAACAACTTTGATGTGCAAATGAATGGCCAAAGCGCATCAAAAGTTTTCAATTTTCTGTTGAAAACGGTGTCGTGTAAAAGAACCTTCAAATATATTAACTATCAAGTTAACTGACAAAAGTTGTTCTCAGGCAATGAAAAACGTAGCTAGTAATGCTAGTGAATAAACAACGTACATGCGAATAATTAATTCTATTTGCAAATTCGAAAATTCCGAAATTCAATTACACATGTCCGATATTCTTCTTCTTCGCTTCATTTATAGTTCAAGGTGGCCTCCTGCAAAATTTGGTGTACCATCCCTGTAATTATGTCTTTTTAGCTTCATTTTTATGTTCTGTTGCTGCACAAATGCAAACATTTACCGTTGTTCGGCGAATTTTTGCGGGCGAAATCCAATCTGGAGTTTCCTCATGGAGATTTCGCATCAGGTTTAGTTGAGCACACGGATTCACCAACAGAAAACTGATTGATTTGAAAATTATTTCTGTGTAAGCTGTGCTTCATGCATCGCCACACTATTTACAGTAGATGACTGACCCTTTTGCCTGCGAAATTTCGCTAATATGGCCACAACTTTTAGAGAAGATGCCATATTTTTACATGAATGAAAACAAGATGTTGATACAGTGTACTACTGTATAACCCAGACCAAGTAACTCAACGTCCAAAACTGTTTTATGGTGTTTTTGTCTATTGAAAGTTTTCAGCATGTTGTTAAATTACAGAACAATAAGGGTTGCCAGGTTTTCACAACAAAACCCGGCCAATTGCTACTCAAAACTAGCCCAAAACTAGCCCAATCAAGGGGGTCCCCCATTAAAAATCACATCCCGGACGGTAAAATACACGTTTTTGGCAGGATTCCCTGGTAAAATTCGCATTTCAGGGGCTAAATATCACGTTACTGGGGTTGCTTCAACTCCGCGGACATGAAAAACAACCCGCTACGTTTACATGCAACCAAATAATCCGTTTGTAATCGGATTGACGGCTCAATCGGACTGAAAAGGCTTCATGTAAACACCTTAATCGATCCGATTGACTTTATCGGAATGAAATTTCAATCGGATTGAAGGGGGTGGTTTATTCCTTTTCTAATCCGATTGAGAGCACATGTAAACACTTGATCGGATTGCAGGGGGTGGTTTATTCCTTTTCTAATCCGATTGAGAGCACATGTAAACACTTGATCGGATTGCAGGGGGTGGTTTATTCCTTTTCTAATCTAATCTAAATTCTAATTCTAAACTGAAAGTACTGCGCATGTGCAATAACGCAGAAATAGCGTAATGTTGTATGACGCGCGGAACGAGCGGGTCATTCTTTAGAATAAAATGTTGTATAAATGCATGTCCTGTCATTATAAAACTCTCCTTTCACTCAGCAACTGTGAAGTGGAGCAGGACAAACTCCCACCAGTCCTTGTTTCGGACTCTCATCCACAGGCAACCCGTTTTGTGCACGCGGAGGGGCATTTTTCTGCATGATAAATATGAGCAGCACGACACTGCGGTTTATATGTATATTTGTCCAGAAATAGAAAAATATTAATTCTGCTGTTAAAAACAAATAAAGAAACAGAGAGTAGTTATTATGTGCAAACAGTGTGAGAAACTCTATATTTGTGCAGTGTGCGCATGTCCAAAAAAAAACAAAACAATTACGATTTGATGCTTGTGACATATAAACGCGCACATCAACCCGATCACTTTATTTCAATCGGAATGAATTCAGTCTGATTGAACCAAAAATTGTGCATGTAAACGTAGGGTCATTCACACCTTAGATCTGAAAAAGACTCCAGAAATGGGCGTGTAAAACGGTGGAAAAGTGGGCGTGTAGAGCAGTGTTGCCAAGTCTGTGGTTTTCCCGCGGAATTGGGCTACTTTAACACTGTTGCCGCAGGTTGTTTTTCATGTCCGCGGGTTGAAGCGACCCCAATAACGTGATATTTAGCCCCTGGAATGCGAATTTTACCAGAGGACCCCCCTCGAAATGCGATTGGGCTAGTTTTGAGTAGCAATTGGGCGGGTTTTGTTGCGAAAACCTGGCAACCCTTGTGTAGAGGGTGGGAAGAGGGGAGAAAACAACCAATAAAACACACCTACAACACACTCATTATACAGACAGATGAAAATTAAAATATCTTTAAAACAGAAAGCGTAAAGGCAGTCACTTTTTGTTTACTCTTCTTTGAATTTTCGGTCTATATCATTGTTTGCGGTGTATCATAGTCTGTCGTGTCATTGCGTTCATGATCAGAGGTACCGCTGTATCAGTGCCCTTATTCACGCATATTTCATTTTAAGAAGACATATGTGTGCGTATATGGTGCTGGTTCGTGTGTGGAGCACGAGAGAATATAAAATACGAATGAAACATGTTTGCTCTGGTCCGGATATGAACTATGATCCGTGCAGCGAGTGTTGCTAAACTCATCACAGCGTTCAGTGCAGAAACCGCTCGTTGTTATTAAATATTGTTGCGGTCATGTTAACAGAGATGAACTGATAGCGCGAAGCTCTTTCATGAGATTTGAATTCTCCTCTGTAAGAGGACCTCATGCATAATACATCACAGTGATAGGATCTTAAGAGTTCATTCTCATGAATAATACTGAGAAAAGCTCAGAAAACTGATGACGTAGACGCGTACTCTCCAGCCACGGCAGCCAATCACCACTCCAGATTAACGCATATACGTCACTTTTCATGACGTTGGTTCAACTTTGCTTTTTGAACCGGAAGAACGAAATTGCTCCAAAAAAAATGAAAAAAATAACCACTTTTCCCTTAATAGTAGACATAATGAGTGCTATTGTTGTTTTCACTGATGTGCAAACTGTTCATATATGTTAACATCTAAAAAAATGTGTTTAGGGTTTCATTACACTTTAAAGTAGCCCAATTGCGCGGTAAAACCGCAGACTTGGCAACACTGAGTGCAATCCCATTGAACGCACTGTATACAGCCTCGTTTTCATTCCTGTCAAATATTAAATATAGCGCTACCCTGACTGAGAGCCATTCATATCATTATGATATCTCTGACGCATTTATGAGATACTCTCTGTTAAAGCTGATGAAGTTTAACTTGGTAAAATGCACAAGAGTGGCTCCTACGCTTGACCTCACAGCCCCAACAAACATGGCGACGATCACTTGACACGCTAGAGTTCCGTTTCTATAGCAACACTGTAACTCCCGCGATAACATCGACCGCGAGACTGACTGCGGCGCCCTATTTCCTTTCCTCGCTGCAAGTGCGAGAGCTCCGGCAGAAATCAAGTCATCAACCGTCACAAACTTTAGTCACAAACAGCGTTTAACTTTCATTCGTAGGCAAGCAACACACCAGCGGTTCATAAATTAGGCCCGGGTGTTGTTTCTGAAGCGCCTCGGCGTGTTTTAGGCGTTTGTTTGGGGCGTAAACAGTGTAAAAGAGGAGTTGTGGGTGGGTTTGACGGTTATGGCAGCACCGCGACCCATTAAAGGGATTCTGAAGAACAAATCCAGTATCAAAGCCCGACCAGAAGAGCCAGTCCAGGACACCCCAGAACCAGGAGCCCATTTCAACTCTGAAGACGACCCACAGTGAGTAACTAACGTTAGTCTTTAAAACAGGCGAAATCTGCCAGACAGGGCGGCTGTAGCACCTGTCAATCAAACTCTGACATGATGTTGACAGCGACCTGAACTAGTACACTTAACCAGTCCTCTAGGTCGAGTTTAACTGGTTTGCTTCACTTAGATTACTGGGTTAGTAGCTTGGGCTGCTAATAGGTTAGCCACTGACCTGTCATGTCAAGCTGGATTGAACACAAGTCCAACCTCTGCTTTACTAACCAGCTAACTCAGTCTTTGAGTCTGATATGTACATGCACAGCTCAATGGTGTATTTGAAATATGGATTCATATGTAGCAAAAGTGGTTTTTTTTTTTCATTAGCAAACGTGTAAATTATGTAACATTGATGTTTTAACGTTAAAAACTCTTTAAAACGTTTTATTAAGAATATTGCTATATACAGACATTTAAATTAATTATGAATAGGACATTCAGACGGTTGCACATTTCTTAAAATCAATTCCTGTATATTAAAATATGAATAAACGTGATTTCGTCACTTGTTAAACATTAACTGGGCGAAAACTTCCAAGAGCATTCGTGAGACTTCAGAGGGACCATCAATAAATATTTGCTTAAATTTTTAAAAGGAATTTTAGAAAATTCAACTTTGCATTGTTACATTCATTTTCGTTAGTTACTTTTAAGCCAAAATTCTGGTTAAAGTTCTTGTTATTACTGCTATATATATATATATATATATATATATATATATATATATACACACACACATACATATACTATATATATATATATATATATATATATATATATATATATATATATGTATGTGTATATTTATGTATATGTGTGTGTGTGTGTAAATGTAGTAATCAGAATATTTTTCCATTTACAAACTTAAAATTCATGATTATAACATAACACTACAAAAATCTAAACAGTTAATTAAAACTGAAACTAAAATTAAAACCATAAAAAAAAACATTTGAAATAAACATGAACTAAAATAAGTGTTTTTTTTTTACTTTTAAATTTTAATTTAACTTAAAATAACAAATTAAAACTGAAAAAAAAAGATATTTTTATATATTTAATATATAAAAATATCTTTTTTTTTCAGAAAAATGATATTTTTATATATTAAATATATTTATTCATAATATAAATTATATGAATATAAATACAGACATGCAAATACATGTAAATATTTTCAAAATATATACAGTATGTGTGTGTGGCTTTATATATACATTATAAATTACACAGAACACATATTATGCAAACAAAAACTTATTTTTGATGCGATTAATCGTGGTTAATCGTTTGACAGCACTAATATATATATATATATATATATATATATATATATATATATATATATATATATATATATATATATATATATATATATAAAAAACAGGAAAAATATAAATAAAATTTAGCTAGAACTTGAACTAAAATAAAAAAATAACTATACAAATAAAAAACAGATTCAAAATAATTAAAAAAAAAGTATCAATGATACTAAAATAACACTGGATTTAAAAATAGGCTTATTGTTATGCATAATATTTTCTTTCTTTCTTTTGGCTTTGGGGTGAAACGACATTCCCAGCATTGATATCTTTAAAGGATTTCTTTGGTAATTAAAGAAAATCTAAAAAAAAATAAAATAACCATATTCATGTTAAGTTGGTTAAGTCAAACCAAAACATGTCAACACAAAGGTGGAATAACAGCACTTGTCCTGTCAGTCTGGCTATCATGTAAAATTAGAAGAGTGATTTTCTGCCTGAAGGGCGGCGCATGTATAAATTGATCTCATTCATTTTGACATTTACTCGTCCAGAGACACTCTTAGGAGTTGTGGATGTGTCTCTCTCAGCTGATGCACTTTCTCTCCTGGAGGTCAGAGAAGTTGTCTCATGTCAAGGATGCGACCGAAATAATGCTGATCCCATTTCCTTGTTAACTGAGCCACCTGGCTTTTATCAATACTGGGCACATGTATTGATTTGTGCTTTTAGGTCAACCAAATTTTGATGTTGAGAAACATTGATAAAGGAAGTCCTAAACCTCCTGGTTCTGGAGAGCTTGTGTTGTCAGTATGGCTCGTGTCGATGTATGTAGGTGTGCTTTTTGGCTTGCCAGCTTCCTCTGCCTCCTATTCCTCTCTCGCCAGAAGACATTGTTCTTGAATCCAGCTCTCCCACTCTTAGGAAAATAGGACACACTGTAAGAATGGCACTTATTACTGAATTCCTGTCCTGTGAGACAGCTGAGCTGACTGCAGTGACACTAAATAAAAAAATAATGCACCTAACTACTCCATAACTGAAGTATTGTTCATTGTAGTATAATAATATTTCTCTTGTCCAACAACAAAAAGTTTGATGTCAAAGTGTTAATTTAAAATATATAATAAAAATATAATAATCTAATAATGGTAATAGAATAATAACAGAAATGTTGAAAAGAGACAGTAAACTAATGTAGATGAAGAATAGGATCTGGTGTTCACAGTGTCAAAATAAACTTCTGACTCATCGGCCAAACAGGAAAACTGAAATAAGCTGCATTATATAAGTCGCTTTGGAATATAAGTTGCAATAGAAGTTGCTCATTCAGATTCACATAGTTTTTCCATTTTCTTTTTTTTTAATGCCGTTAAATTTAAATGATTTGCTGCAGCGTGAGAGAAACTAAAATGCATGCTTGTAAGGGACAATGAAATCGGTTTTATTTTTTCCCAAATTCCGTTTTATTTTTTTATTTTTTCAAAATTCAATTTTTCTGTTTTATTGTTCTGGATTTCGGTAATAAAAATAATCAAAAAGCATGGCAAATTTATTATTAATTTATTAAAGTTTTACAACAATAATTTTTTTAAGGCCCTATAAAATGTGTTTACTTTTTCCCGTCAAATTAAGTTTTATTTTTTACCAAAATATGTTTTCCATTAATTTTCTGGATGCCATGTGAATGATTTAATTCAATTTTAATAATGAAAAGCATTTCTAATTAATTGATTTTTATATACAAAAAAAAAATATTTTTATTTATTTTTATTTATTTATTTATTTATTTTTTTAAAGAAATACTGTGTGTATTTACATTTTTCTGGTAAATGAATTCTGGTAAATAATTTTTCTGGTAAATGTTCCTTAAATAATATTTTAATGATAATTTTATTATTACTAGTAGTACTATCATTACATTAAGTAATATATTTCTGTAACAAGGTCTTCAAGTTAAACTGAACTTTTATTTTGACAGATTGCTGTAAAGAACTTTTATGTATCTGTTTGCATATGATATGACAACAGTTTTTCTCAAAGAAATGATAAAATACTCATAAAGTGACTCTCAGATCATGTACTCATGAGGCACAGAGGCTGAAAACACCGTGAGCATCACACAGCACTCTTCAGTGTGTGTAGTAAACGAAACCGTGCGTCTGTGTCAGTCATTCACACATAGACATGCACAACATGCAGGATTCATATTTGAAAATTCACAGACACTAGTCCATATCGTGTTTTGTTTTAAGTGTGCTGACTTTCTTTTGATTAATTCATCTAAAATCCATGACATTCCATGTTATACAGTAAATTCCGTTTTTATGACTGGATTCCGTGATTCCGTCTGCGTTTTCTGCTTCGCTAAAATCATAGGGCCCTATTATAGTGTTTATATGTATGTAAATGTTTGTTTTATATTCACAGCTTTACAGTATTAAACAGAAGAGCCACAGAATCAATGATGTAAATGTCATCAAATGACGCAAACATAAATTCTGCTGTAAAGCAGCTCTAACAGGACAAAATTGCTATTATTCATAGTTCATAGCATATTTATAGTCAGGTGTGACTTATTTTCCAGAAAATACTGTAAACTATTGGTTCTTCAATTCGTCAATTAAGCGATTTCTTAGAAATGTTTGCTCGAACTCTATAAAAACACTTGGTATGTATAATAAACTAAAAGAATAAAGAATAAATAAACTAGAGAAACTGTGAATGGTGTTTGTTCATGCAAAATCCCCTCCACAGTGCTGGAGTGTGGGTGGTTGCCAGGGCATTTGTTAAGGTGTTCTAAGTGCTTCTGGTGCGTTATGCGGTTGCTAGGGCATTTTGTTCACTGGCAAAGCCCCAAGTCTCTGATATTTTGGTCTCAGATATGGCACGGGTCCCTCCTTCAGTGCAAGTTTATGAGATTTTTCAGTTTTATCATGCTACAGGCAAAATAGTAAGTAAACAGAGCAAACAGTGTGTTGTGAGTTACAAATCAAAATTAAATAATTTAGAACGCATGCTCTGATCAAAACTTTTTACAGATAATACCAATTGTTGATTTCAGGTGACGGTAATTTAAGATAATCTCCGCTCAGTCACTGTTAACTCAAAACAATACCAGCTGTTGTTTAGTTTTTGTGTAATTTTTTATAGACAAAGCTACTGCAGTTGGGTTAAATATTAATCAAATAAATAAGCAGAACAGAAGGTAAATGTTCAGTGATTGTATTATTAGGTGTAATATGTAGGGCTGCACGATTAATCAAATGCGATCATCATGCGCATTTTGGCAGTAAAGCCAGTTCTGTGAACAGTAGTAAATCTCCATCACGTGCTTCCAGATGGAGCAGTATTTACTACACAGAGCTGTAGCTCACTGACAAGCTACACAAAACCATGTTCATAATCGCAGACTGATTTAATTGCATGATTATAAAGAAGAAGAAATCGTTCGCGATAATGACAGCTGTTTGCGTAGCTTCTCAGTGAACTACGACTCTGTGTAGTAAATAGGGCTGCAACGATTAGTCGACATTGACAACGTCGACAATAAAAAAAATTGTCAACAAATATTTTTGTTGTCCAGTAGTCGTTTGATCTCATATGACCTAATGTCATATGAGAGCCTGCAATAATGCGGTTTGATCATTGTGGCGCTGTAGCGCAAGACTGTAATTCATCCCTCCTGGATGCAATTCAAGGGAAGAAGACGCAGCGCTTCAGAGCAAATGCAGCCAACCTGAAGCTGCTGAGCAGCATTTGAATGAATATGTAAATATTTGCTGCACGCTTTCCTCTCAATAATGAAATAAACACAACAAAAACTGACAGCAGTGTGAAAGCAGCAGTTAAAAACGCAGGAGCTCTGCAGTAAAGTCCAGTCACGTCACGTTTATTTATTTAGTACTTTATGCAATAGCCTTAAATCGAGCAGCTTTACAGTATTAAACATGAAAAACCAGCGTCAGTGTCGATTTCAGTTAGAATTACAGCTTGATTTTCTGTTATAAAGCAGCTCTCCAGTGTGGAGCTAGCTAGTGATAAAATATTTTTATTAGTGGGAAAAAAATATTATTTCATTAAAGTGATAGTTTGGTTTGCAAAGATCAAAGCTTGATCTAGCTCAGGACTGTTTTGATTATCATAACCCTATAAGGTATTTTAAGATAAAATAGTATATCCAAAAATAAAACGTCTTATCACTTACCTTTATTTTGTTTCTTATCCATATGACTTACTAAAGGAGATGTTAGGCTGAATGTCATTCAGTTACTTTTTCATATAGCTAATTACATGGTGAATAAGAGAGTTTCTCTGTCTGTCATCTATTTTGTGTGCCAAATATATATATTTGCATAAATTAATTGTATAATAATTGTAAACTACATATGACTTTCAAAAGTTTAAATGATTACCGTTATATATTTGTTATAATATGCATAACTCAACATTTCAACGAATTGCAAAAGTTGAATAATCAGTGAAATAATCGATGATTAGTCGATTAACCATTCTAATAATCATTAGATTAATCGATTATCAAAATAATTGTTTGTTGCAGCCCTAGTAGTAAATGCTGCTCCATCTGAAAGCATGTGAAAATACCACATTTAATAACATGTTTTATTCCAAACTCACTTCATAACGTCAGTCGAGTGTTTGAAATAAATCCTTCTGTGAGATGAAGTGGCTTCTTACGCAGAATAAGGAACACAGCATATTTCATAGTATTCTAAGCAGTAAAAAAGGCTGTGTCGATTAGCACTGCATTATTATATACTTTATTATAATGAAAATTCTAATAATAATAAGAAGAACTCAGATAAACCATATATTGTTGTAGTCGTGTGTTTATTAGTCACGTTGAATCAATGAAAGCAGTTAAATCTTCTGTTTATTCAGCTATCACTATAGGGATTTCCTGGATTTCTTCTGCGGGGTGTATTTGGAGTTTCAGCTCGAGAGCGCCCTCTGGCCTTCGGATGAAAAGATGCACATGACTATTGCAACTTTTGCCTAATTGCGATTGCGATTTCATTTCGATTTATCGTGCAGCCCTAGTGTAATGAAAACAAAGTAGGCTTAAACGAAATATCATACATAGGGCTATGAAGAAATACAAGGGCTTAAATTTGCAATTGAACAATTAGCGACAGGTGTTTTTTTTTTTTTTTGACTATTTATTATCATTTGTTACTTATTTCTTTCTTTTACAAAATATATATTAATAATGCATTAGAAAAATTATTGAAATGAAAATAGCATTTATTACAAAACTTCATGTATTTTAACTACTGAATCAGGTTCATTGTCATTAACATTTTGGGTTATATATTTTATAATGGATTTATGTGATTGACAGACAGAATTAATTAGGGTCACATATATGTCCCACCTTTATCCTGTATGAATATGAGAGCATTATTTTCCTAACAATATATTTTGTTTCTCAAACACCTGCTGTAGCAGGAGAGCCATGTTACTTTGGCAATTTTTTTTGTTACTTGAGGAGGATATCCTGTACCAGCTTGTAGATCTTATTTTTGCCTGAACTGTTGTTTTTCCAGGACTTTTTCCTGTGGTGATAAAACTGTTTGAATTATAAGTTTTCACAGCATTCAGGTCTCCAAACCGCAGACAAGTTCCTTATATTGTATTGTGCTTGCTTTCCTAATAAGTCACTACAGGCCGCTTGTTCATGTGCTGTATTTCTAACCTATGATCCGTAGAGAAAAACCTTGACCTCTACTACATGCAACAGTGCACCGAACGCTCCCATGTGATACAGAATAAACCCCTGTCAAACATGAATGAAACTAATCTCTTGATTATTTAGCGAGGGCACATGAACATCCATTCTGAAGAGATTAGCATTGCTCGATTGGTCCTTGGTCCTGCTTTATGTTCATCTTTCTGTCAGTAAATCTTGCACTGTTTGCAACAAAGACCTCTATAAAAGAGACCTAAAAATAATCCTTTTGTCAAAACAACAGTTCTTTGAAATGCTGTAGTTGAAAATTGCCATTTTAATTCAGATTTGAGTGGATTTCCACACTGGCTTTGTAGCACAGCACCTCATCCAAACGCTGGTTGTGTAACTCTTCTTCTTCCAGGTGGATTGGCACATTTGACTGCTACTGCAGGAGCATTAGTGATCTAGTCTACTGCGTTCATGTCACCAAATGCACTCGCAAGGTTTTCATCAGACTATAGAACACAGAAGGAATGGATTTGGACTACGAAAGTCATTGGTTTAGTTACGGTTCTGTAGCGTGTAAGAGTTTAACCTGCTTGAGGTGTTGTAAAGTGGCACAGTCATTGCGTTGGGAGGGTGTTGATTGCAGCTGCTGAGGCCATAATCGATTGATTGAGGTCATACTTTAGCTTTGCTGTAACACTTTGACTTATTGATGGTCCATACGGTCAAATGCGAAGATCTTGCCGCTCTGTCTGTGCATTAGATGCGCATCCTTCAATGGGCCATAAGAAATGCATCACTTTTGGAAGGAATTTGGTGCCAAGAGTGTTAAGTATTAAAGTGTTTATTAAAATTTTAAATCTTTTTCAATTTTCAGTTTTCATTTTAACTTTAGTTAAAATTTTAGTAATTTTAGGTGCCATTGTTATTTTTATTTAAACATTTCTAGGGATGTAACTACTCACTCAACTCACGATTCGATTCACGATTTTGATTTCACGATTCAATTTTCTCACAATTTTTTTTAACAAAATGCGATTGAAGACATTATACAGTAAGTGAAAAGGTGTCCTTTGAGACTATTGCTGCACGTTTCTTTGTGAAATTGAAATATAACAAAACTAAATTGAAATTTTAAAACAAACCCCAAATCAAATAAGCAAGTTACACAAAAGAAATCTCTTCATATAAACAAACTAAGGCTTTGTCTGTGTGTATTAAAGGCTCCTGCAAGAGGGACTTTTAATTTGAAACTGTAGTCTTAGTAGTATTACGGGAGGGGGCAGCGTAGTTCCTTGAGCGGCTGTTGTTTGCTGTGTTCGTGTGATCTGTTCAAGCCACTGGCTGAAAGGATGATTATTCTACTTGGTTCGTGGTGATTGCTGCAGATTTAACATCAAGGTGTTAGTCACTGACCGCAAAGTAAGCCGGTTTTATTTATATTTGTGTTAACAGTGATCGGAACAATGTTATATTCGTCGGTATCAGACGAACCTGCCCAGACATGTCCTGTAACGATCGTTCTGTATTATTCAGCCTGACTATCTTCACCTTTTATTGTACATCTGTGGCCCTACCTTTCTCTGCCAATACACCATCTAAAGCTGATCACCTGTCTCCTCATTATTGGTGCTCTGACCGGCACCCGGGGGGGTTTACTCATCAACTACCCAATCAGAACCTAACAGTACAAAGTCTCTCCAACAAAGTGGTCCTTCGAGCCGGATGAGTATTCCTTTCTGATATAATGGATCCTGATGAGGAGATATTTGGAGGTGCTCGCCGTAAACGCCATACTCATCCTCCTGCTTACCTACAGCAATATGAAGTACAGTATACTCGAGGCAGACCTGTTGCTGAGTGTGATGTCCCTCACTCCTGGGAGGCACCTGTCCATCGGACTCCTCCCCCATCCTTCCAGCCATACACCACTCCCCCTGGTGGTGACCTGGTCTGTTCTAATGGCTCACAGATCCTGTCCTCAGGTTATAAGCCTTCACAGCATGGTGAATGCCATCAGCCATCATTATCCTCACCTCAGGCGGCTGGTTTCATTACCTCTGCACATGACAGCGAGCTACAGCACCTGCGTCATGAACATGCACAACTAATGCAGACTCAACAGGCTTTCCAGACAGACCTGAAGGAGCTGAGAGAAGTCCATGCTGAAGTCAGAGAATTAGTTCGAGTGGCTCAGTCCCTTCGAGCTGACCTTAGTCAAGCTAGAGGCCAGAATCTCTCACCAGCACAGCCACCGGCGTTGCAGTTATCCAGTCCTCCTGTGAGGCGGTATGAATCCACATCTTTAGCAGAGGATGGAAACTTTGCTGAACTTCCTCCACCGCCTTGGCCTGAGCCTGACGTTGACTTGAGGAACCGGGTGGGTGACCTTGCACTGTCGGATATGGGTGCCACTACCTACCAACCTGTGGTGCCAGAGACTCGAAGGTATTCCTTTGTGTTCCCGGCTACTGAAACATTCCCTCCACAGCCTTATGCTCCTGACACTTGTGGACTCCCCCCACCTCCTACCCCTAAAGAGCTTCGAGAGTTATCCACATCTGCGGCCATGCCCTTAACTGCTAACCGCACAACAGTGCCTGTTTCTCCGCGATTCAGTTCAGTACCGGCTCATTTGAATCCTACAGTCTTTGCACCGAAGGCAGAGCCCGGCCTACGTCCTGCAGCACCTTATTCTGGAACTGAATATGTATACAGGGGACCTTCTCCTTCGATTCCTAAGTTCAGCCGGCCTGATCCTGGTGAGTTTGCTCGTCTCCGGATAGCTCTGAAGAACCTGCTTCCTCCAGACGTGACTGAACTTTTCAAATATCAGATCTTAGTGGATCACCTTAAGTTTGAGGAGGCTAGAATGATAGCGGATGCTTACCTGAACTCACCTACCCCATTCACTGATACAATGGCACCTCTTCATGATAAATTTGGCCAACCGCATCAGTTAGCCTTAAGGAAGATTGCTAGTGTCCTTGAGAGCCCTGACATAAAACGAGGTGATATCCCAGCCTTCCAGAGGTTTGCTCTCCAGGTGCAGTCACTAGTGGGCCTATTGAAAACCCTGGTACGTGACGGTGAGCTGGAGCTGAGTTGTGGATCCCACGTTGCGCGCCTCCTGAGTAAGCTCCCCCCTGAGCAGCGAGCTGAGTTTCGTCGCCATATGTTCCGCCAACCTGGCACAAACCCTAATCTGGTTGACCTTTCAAACTGGCTCCGTTATGAAACTTGGTGCCACAGTTACGATACCGAGCCAATGCCTAAGGGCTCACCTGCCAAGTCAGATTCGGGGAAGAGGACTGTGACCATCCTGCATGGGGTTGGAGAATCCCCGGTCGAGACTTCGGCTCCTCGGAAATGTCCTGTTTCACAAATCAAACCTGCCAAGGTGAAACGGTATTGTCCTTTCTGTGATAAGACTGAGCATTACCTGAGCCAGTGTGCATCCTTTGTTAAGCTTACCAACGATCAGGTCAGGAGATGGATTCGCCATAACAACCGTTGTTGGCGCTGTGCTAGGGAACACCATGCTGCTCAATGTGACCTTAAAAAGCCCTGCAACATCTGCCAAGGCATCCATCTCCGCCCTCTTCATGAAGTGAATGTCAGTCCATCCCAGAAGGAGGATTCAACCAACATGGAGAAGAGCTGCCTGACCAATTCCTCCCCAGATAGGTTCCTCTTGGATAAACCCTCTGTCAAAGGGCGGGTTATGCTGAAAGTGGTTCCAGTGAATCTGCATTATGAAGATCGAACCTTGGACACTTTCGCTCTTCTTGACGATGGGTCGGAGAGGACCATTCTGCTCTCCCCAGCAGTTAAGGCCTTAGGCATTCAGGGTGTCCCAGAAGACCTTCCGTTGCGGACAGTGAGAGATGATATTCAGATCATTCAGGGTTGCTCTATTTCCTTTCATGTCTCTCCACCTTGTAAACCTCAGATCAGTTATAAGATCAATCATGCCTTCACTGCCAATCGTCTTAACCTGTCTCGCCAGTCTTACCCTGTAGAACAGCTAAAACAGAAGTACCGACATCTGCAAGGTCTCCCGATCCGTACACTTACGGATGTCCAACCTTTACTTCTCATCGGCTCTGATCAGCCCCATCTCATAACCCCAACCGAGCCTGTTCGATGGGGCGGCCGGGGCGCACCAGTTGCCGTTCACACACGCCTAGGATGGACACTCCAGGGTCCTGTCCCTTCCATAGGGTGTCCTCCTACCACACGGCAATGCCTGCTAACCTCCATGGCTCCAATTCACGACGAGCTACTTCAGAACGTTCAACGACTGTGGCAGTTGGATACAGTTCCACAGAGGGAGGGCAAAGAGGTAACCCGGTCCAAGCAGGATCAGGAGGCGCTTCAGCTACTTGACCGTAAGACTCTCATCCTGGGAATTGAGGGAATCCATCGGTTAGCTACACCCCTGCTGCGGCGAAAGGACATGCCTTTGTTGAATGCACCTAAAGAATCAGTCCTACCTACCCTTCGTAGTGTTGAGAGACGTCTGCTGAAAGACCCTGTAAAAGCTGAGGTCTATGAAGAGGAGATGAGGAAACTCATTGAGACAGGAGCTGTTCGGGAGGTGACAGATCTTATACCTGACTTACCTGAATGTTGGTACATCCCCCACCACATCGTTAGTCACAATGGGAAGTTCCGCCTTGTCTTTAACTGCTCCTATCAATACCAAGGACAAAGCCTCAATCAGTATCTGTTGCCAGGACCCACCCTCGGAGCCTCACTGTTGGGCGTCCTTATCCGTTTCAGAGAACATCCTGTGGCTGTGAGTGGGGATATTAAGGCGATGTTTCATCAGGTTCGCCTTATACCTGAGGACCGTCCCTTACTCCGTTTCCTTTGGCGGAACCTGAAAATGGATGAGGCACCCAAGATTCTTGAATGGCAGGTCCTGCCCTTCGGCACGACCTCCAGTCCGTGTTGTGCCACCTATGCACTGCAACGCCACGTCCGGCAACACCCCCTGACTGATGAGGCAATTCGATTTTCAGTGGAGAGGTGTTTCTATGTCGATAATTGCCTGCAGAGTCTGCCTACTGCAGAAGAGGCTCGGAACTTGATTGATAAACTACGGAATATCCTTTCTGGAGCTGGATTCGATATTCGCCAGTGGGCCTGCAATGATCCTACTGTGCTAAATCATCTACCATCCGATGCTCGAGCTGCGAGTGTGGAGCTATGGTTGACACAGGAAATATCAGACGTCCCTGAATCGACGCTAGGTCTGAGCTGGAACTGGCAGAGAGACATTTTGTCCTACAAACACCGACCTGTGATTTACAAGACTCCAACTTTGAGGAACATCTATAAGGTCCTAGCTACCCAGTACGACCCCCTGGGATGGCTTTTACCTTATACAACTCGGGCGAAAGTCATCATTAAGCAATTATGGAACAAGGAGAGAGGGTGGGATGACCCCAACCTGCCACCTGAGCTCCTCCAGTCCTGGAGTGCATGGGAGGAGGAACTCCGATACCTTCCTTGTATCTCCTTTCCTCGGCCTTATGTCCCTACTGAGGTTGGGATAGATGGTGTTACCCATGAGGTACATATCTTCTCGGATGCCTCTGAGCAGGCATATGGAGCGGTGGCTTACCTCCGGACTACTGATCAGGGCGGTCAGACTTACCTGTCCTTCATCATAGCACGCTCCCGTGTCGCTCCTAAACGAGCTCACTCGATTCCAAGACTGGAACTCTGTGGAAGTCTTGTCGCGGCACAGTTGGCTAAGTTACTTGAGAACGAGTTAACACTACATGTCCGGTCAATTTCCCTGTGGACAGACTCTACCACGGTCCTCCAGTGGTTGAATTCTGAGTCCTGTCGCTTCAGAGTCTTCGTGGGGAACAGAATCGCTGAGATCCAGGAGCTGACGGACAAGTGCTTGTGGCGTTATGTAGGCTCTGCGGACAACCCTGCTGATGACCTCACAAAAGGAAAACCTCTCCAATACCTGGCGGCACCGAACCGATGGTCCCAAGGACCCTCTTTCCTCCTCCAAGATCCCAAAGAATGGCCAGTAATTCCTAAGAATGAAACCAGGGAAGACCATGCTGAACTACGGAAATCTACCTTCTGTGGGATCAGTACCTTTCCTCCCTCGTCTGAAAAGATTGATGGATGGAACTACAACACCTGGCAAGAACTGTTGGATGTAACCGCCCAAGAACTTCGGAACAACCTGGTTCCAGGGACTTCTCCGGAGGCTGAGGATTACCGCCAGGCTGAAGTCCATATCCTCAAACAGGTGCAGCAGGACTCCTTCCCTGAGGATTATAAACTGTTAGGGACTGGAAAGCAAATTAGGTCCGGGAGTCGGCTAGTTACCTTAGCTCCTGAAATGGATCCGTCCAGTGGTCTGATAAGGGTGGGAGGTCGTTTACGGAGAACTGCAGGCATCGAGGACTCCATTTTACATCCTCTGGTGCTAGATCCTCGCCACCCCGTCACTCGTTTGATCATTCACCATTATGATAACCAGTTACATCATCCTGGATCGGAACGGTTGTTCGGGGAAATACGGAGATACTATTGGATTCTCCGAGGCCGCGAAGCTGTCCGCCGGTTTCAACGCGACTGCCCAGAATGTCAGCGTTGGAGGGCTCAACCGACAATCCCTAAAATGTCGGATTTACCCGCTGCACGCCTTCAGTTCAATAAACCTGCCTTCCATTCTTGTGGAGTGGACTGCTTTGGACCCCTGCTAGTTAAAATTGGGAGACGCACCGAGAAGCGTTGGGGTATTCTCTTCAAATGTCTGACCACGAGAGCCGTCCATTTAGACCTACTCCCTAGCATGAGTACCGACTCATTTCTCATGGCCCTTAGAAGGTTTATTGCGAGAAGAGGAACACCAGCAGAATTATGGTCAGATCAAGGTACAAACTTTCGTGGGGGTCAAAGGGAGTTACAGGAAGCATATGCCGCATTGGTTCCTGATATACAGTGTCAGCTTGCCCGCCAAAGGATCCACTTCCACTTTAATCCTCCATCAGCCCCTCATTTTGGTGGAGTTTGGGAGAGGGAAGTAAGGTCAGTTAAATCGGCCTTGTACACCGTTTTGGGTGCACAGTCAGTTCCAGAGGAAGTCTTAATGACAGTCTTGCTGGAAGTAGAGGCCATTCTGAACTCAAAACCCTTGGGGTATGTATCGTCAGATGTGGCAGACGCTGACCCGGTGACCCCAAACAGTCTCCTCATGGGGCGGCCCGATGGATCTCTGCCTCAAGTCGTATACCCGGAATCTGAGATGTTGAGTCGCCGGCACTGGAGACACTCCCAGATTCTGGCAGACCAATTCTGGTCCAGATTCATACGGGACTACCTCCCTAGCCTCCAAACCCGGCAGAAATGGCAAGCCTCTCCTCCCAACCTGAAGGAGCAGACAGTTGTTATGATTGTAGACCCCCAACTACCGCGAAGTTTATGGCCTGTAGGGCGAGTGATCAAGACCTACCCAAGTTCAGATGGTCATATCAGGTCTGCTGATGTACAGATAAAGGGTCACGTTTATACCAGACCAGTAGCCCGCCTGGTAATCCTGCCAGCCTTACCAAAGGATAGACTGAAGGCCCCTCACATTGACTAGTTAAGTCACCTTTCTGGAAGCAAAGATGCTCTGCATCTTTGGGGGCGGCTGTATTAAAGGCTCCTGCAAGAGGGACTTTTAATTTGAAACTGTAGTCTTAGTAGTATTACGGGAGGGGGCAGCGTAGTTCCTTGAGCGGCTGTTGTTTGCTGTGTTCGTGTGATCTGTTCAAGCCACTGGCTGAAAGGATGATTATTCTACTTGGTTCGTGGTGATTGCTGCAGATTTAACATCAAGGTGTTAGTCACTGACCGCAAAGTAAGCCGGTTTTATTTATATTTGTGTTAACAGTGATCGGAACAATGTTATATTCGTCGGTATCAGACGAACCTGCCCAGACATGTCCTGTAACGATCGTTCTGTATTATTCAGCCTGACTATCTTCACCTTTTATTGTACATCTGTGGCCCTACCTTTCTCTGCCAATACACCATCTAAAGCTGATCACCTGTCTCCTCATTATTGGTGCTCTGACCGGCACCCGGGGGGGTTTACTCATCAACTACCCAATCAGAACCTAACAGTACAAAGTCTCTCCAACACTGTGCTCTTTCCATTTAAAATTAGAGGCAACCACTGCATTTTAATCATCATCCAAACAAAAATGCAGAATACATGCAGCATGAGCAGTTTTTAATCTAAATTAGATTGTATAATTTTGAAATTTGAAACTAAAGCAAAATGGTCTGACTTTAGTTTTGTTAAACTATAGATAAAACATATCAGAACGAAACAGCAGATGAGCTGAATGAGATGCAGATTCAGTCTCTGACAGCAGGTGGCACTTATGAACAGCAAAGATACACTGTTTCCTGGGTTGACACTGTAAACAAAGCAGAGCTGCGCTTATGAACACTACTTTAAAATGCATCGTTCAGAGGCAAGATGAAAATAAAATACCACATAAACTTTTCTAAAGACAGTCAGTTCTCTTCAGAGATACATTCATATAAACTCCTACTCCAATTGTATCGCAATTTGTTTAGCATCTCAACCGATTTAAATCGTCACATATTTAAATCAATTTTCAACCGGCTCACGGGTAATCGTTACATCCCTAAACATTTATGTTTAGCTCTTATTTTTCAGTTTTTATTTTAGTAATTTTGGTACTTTATTTTATTTCAGCGAGTTAAGTTTTTTTTTTATTTTTTTTTATTTTATTTATTTTTTTTTAAGTTCAAGTTCACCTAATATTTATATTTTATTTAAATTATTTAAAAAAATCATTTTAAAAAGTTTTGGTTAAGTGTAACCAATATATATAATATAATATAATATAATATAATATATATATATATATTTTTTTTTTTTAATCTGATCCTGCCTCTAAAACAACTTTTCTCAAATAAAACCATCCCACTCTGACCCTTCATGGTGGTATTGGCCACATAATTATGCATCAAATGGATTGTCCACCGGTTTGAAAGGCAGTCGGTTGAAATTAATTGTACTTTGTGATTTGCATTACAAAACTGCACTATGTAGGTTTAGTGCTGTAACATAACTATAGCGTTCAATGCATTGGGAAACATTTACTTAAGACATGAAAGAGGGCCTTGTCTGCCAGTCTTATCATTTATGTCACTAAAGGCTCAGTATATTTGGCAATGTATGCCACTTGGTGCTATTTTTTGTGTCTGCTGTTTCCAAGGTGGTACTTAAAGCTTCAAAGTGGGGCAGAGTCCTTCGTTTAAAGTAGCAGATCTCAGTGGGAATATTTGCATCAGGGCTAATAGCTAATCTATAATTGTATGTTAAAGGGGTCATATGACGTTGCTAAAAAGAACATTATTTTGTGTATTTGGTGTAATGCAATGTGTTTATGCGGTTTAAGGTTCAAAAAACACATTATTTTCCACATAGTGTACATTATTGTTGCTCCTCTATACCCCGCCTTTCTGAAACTGAAACAATTTTTTCAAAGCTCATCGTTCTGAAAAGCGAGGCGTGCTCTGATTGGCCAGCTATCCAGTGTGTTGTGATTGGCCGAATACCTCAAGCGTGTGATGGAAATGTTACGCCCCTCACAAAAACAATAAAACCCATTACAAACGAGGCATTTGTTGCATCCAGTGGGGACATAATTACTGATTATAATGACTTATACTGACTTTTTAAACATTTGTAAACATTTGTAAACATTACCATATCTGCATTTGTGATCGGCGAAACGACAAACAACAAGCACTACTCTACACTGCTCAAAACTTGCGTTTGAATCGTCAGTGGCAAATTCTTTAAATATGAAAACATACTTACAGGCTGTGAGTCAAAGCGCCAGACTGTCCTTGCAAAGTTGGAATTGCCCCACTTTATAGAAACAGTCTTTGAACACAGCTGGCAGCTACTCCCAGGTTCAGGAAATAGTCCTCCGTTAAAATGCAATGCACAAACTCTAATATTTGGGTTGAACTGTTCTGGAACAGTGTTGTAAATTCAACTTAACCACTGATTTCTAGTTGTGTCCTCTTTTGGAAGCCCAAACAAAGTAGTTTCGCTTTCACAACGAAACACAGCGTCTCCAGGACATGGCGCCGGCGGCAGCAACAATACTACAGCGAGAATAATAGTTCCGCCTTCTTTCTTTGCGTATACGTTTGGGTGGTGTTTTGGAAATCTCCCCACACTTTGATGTAGATGTGGGGGCATGTTTGAATGAGCCGTTTTAGGGGGGCGTGGTCAAGTCTTAATTTTTATAAAGAATATCTCTTTGGTTTTGAGACTTTAGTCTTTGCAACTTCAGGGATCTTATCTATGCACAAACAGCTTGTAACACTCCAAAGAGAAAGGAAACTTGAAATCGCATCATATGACCCCTTTAAGCTTTGTGTTTCTGTCTGTTCTTATAGGAAGAAGTCACAGAAATGGGATGAAATGAACATTTTGGCCACATATCACCCGGCAGACAAGGACTATGGGCTGATGAAGATAGACGAGCCCAGCACGCCATACCACAGGTAAGCAGCACACAAAATTTGACATTAATGCTGTTTAGACTATATCTGTATAAATATATCAATTGTAATGTGGGTGTGCTACTGTGTGGATTCAGGAGTGAAGCTGCCACCACTGTATTAAATGTAATAAGAAAATAAAAATGTGCTTAAATGAACAAAACATTAAATTAGGAAAATTAAATAAACTATAAATTACTGCATTCGTTTAAGCTACAGTTTGAAGACCAGTAATTGTTTAAAGATCTGATCTCTTGCTGAAGCTCTGTGGATTGTGAATATGTGTAGTTCAAAGCTTTGCTCTACTCTCTGGATATGTTACTGCCCTGTCTGCAAAATACAAGAGTAGCACTGAGGGTGCAACTCAATATGACAGGGCAAATTTGCGGAAAAGGTCATGCTGTCTTTCTCCCTTTGGGCTATCGGCCAAAAATCTTCTGTCCCTCTTAGGATGGTCGGCGATGACGAGGATGAGGGGGCGCTCAGTGATTCGGACGGGAACACAGTCCTACCAGGAGATGACCTCGCTAAGAAGTAAGTGATGCATGATTGCTATCTCTGATATGGATGGAAGGGTGGTGGAGGGATTATCAAAAAGTTTTTGGTTCCAAAATTTGTGTGAAACCCCACCTACACTCCATCCATATCACAGAAAATTACTTTAATAATTACAAAACGCTTGCCTTTACTATTTTGTTTATTTTATTTTTATTGACCAGAACCATAACAAATCTTTTGGACACTCCTTCATTGGCACCCTGTCTTATTCAAGTGTTTCGGGCTGCAGTGCGTCACAATAGTTCAAAGCATGCATCTTTAGGATTGGTATTCAGTCTTTATGCAAATGAAAATTTGATCTTTTATGTAAAAAAGAAAAAAGAAAATTTAAATTATAAACCCTACTGGGATTGGAAAAGTACCCAGGTTTGCATTCTAAGCACAGTAGTAGTTTTGGAAAAAGTAGTGGCGAATAGTCATAATTTATATGAAAACGCATATAATAGAAATGATTTTGTAATTTTATTATGGGTTTTCATAGTTTAAAGTCAAAAGTCTGTGTTTGGGCCAAGGGTAAAACCAGACAATCTATGCGTTAAAAGGCAATTAAGCATGTAAAAAAATAAAATAAATATATAATAGAAATAATAATAAATAAATAAATACATAAATAAATAAAGGAATGAAAAACAACTTCTAAAATAAATTTAATTTGAAATTTAAAAACATAACAAAACAAAATATCAACAAAATGTTGAGTCATTTAATCAAAACCAAATTCTGGGAGATAAAAGTGCCTTTAATTGAAGAAACACACATCACTTTTTTTTATTATTATTGTCAAACCCCATTCACACCAAGAATGGTAACTACAAAGATAACTATATTAGCGTCCACACCAGCGAATGATATTGTCTGTTTATTCTAAGTGCACACTCGCTTTAAATTCTCGAGCTCGTTACAGCAGGATGCATTCTGATTGGCATTCGATGTTTTTATCGTTCATCAGCTGGAGAAAAATCGTTCTGTAAGTGTTTCCAACGATCTCGTTTCTCTGTGCCTTTATCGTTATAGTTGTGGTGTGTGGTGTTTAATATTGAGAACGTATTTTTTTTTTTTTTTGTGTTAAAACTGCAATACCGGTGCTTTCTTTTTTCTATTTACATTACACTGGATGAAACGGAGTCTAACGTGCAGAGCCCTCTTTTCTGAAAAAAGGAAATGTTGTTTACACAAAGATTAGGCTGCTTGCACACTGGATAAAGCTTTGACAGAGCATTTGATGGGTAGGAATGCACAATATCCATTGAAACCTGTAAAAAGAGTCAAATTGAAAATCAAGCAGAAATACAGCAAAATCGATTTCTACAAGCAATGTTTAGTAACATGATAGATCACAACTGTCACAAACCTTTGCATTCTTCCTGCCACGTTCTTGTGACGTCAGTCAAGTCTGCCTTGACATCAGTGGATTCAAAGTGACGGAGTGCTTTTAAGTAACCTATGTAAGGAAAGCTCATTAAGATACAACAGCTGTGAGAACAGAGTATTTCTATTATTTTTGGTTTCCTGCCGCCTTGTTAGTTTAATGTAGTTTACAATACATGAACAACCAGAAGTCCGAACAGATGTCACGTCACAGCCTAGAGGCGACTCAACGGTCACAGCAACTCAAGCAGAGCTGCTAACCGCTTTCACAGAAGTGTCTTCTGTCTGACTGCTTCTGTTTGGAGTTCGACTCAAACACGCTGCTTTCCTGGAATTTCAGTAGCTATGTTTCCATTCACCTATTTTTATGCGCATTTTGGAATATCGCATTAAAAAAACGCTGGATGGAAACGCCAAGATGTGCATAAATTCTAAAAGTGCGCATAAAAAAACTTATGCGCACATTTGAGTAGGGTAAACTTTTTATCCGATAAGAAAAAATGTGCATAAACTACAATGGAAACACATTTACTGAATAAATTCCTCCATGCGCATTGAAAAAGTCATGTGACTTTGCACTATGTGACGAGATAACTTGACTAACCAGCGGAACGATCTCGTTCACAGCATCTATATGTTATGGTCGTTCTGAAATGCCTGAGCAAAGTCTGTCGTCAAAGTATTTCTGTATACGCGACTGTGTTCCCAAACAGCAGACATCCACCTTCGAAAGAAATGACAGCATTTTTTGTTATGTCTGCTCGCTCTGAGGTGCAAGTAGTTTATCATATATGAAAATTATTATATTCAGTGGCTTCTCCTAGTTTTCTTAGAGATATTTAGTGCCAGTTTACCAGGAAGTGACGATTTTGTTCTCTTTGACTTGTTGAATGGAAACGGTGCTTTGTTCGCAAATGTTTTATGCAATATTCCAGTTTTGTGCATAAGTTCGAATCTTTGGATGGAAACATAGCTAATGTTTCCAAAAAAGCCGCCATGTGCTTCTGATATACAGAGAAACATGTCGGCACAGAGTCCTGCACGCGGAACCGCTAAAATTTACGTAAAGGATGGAATAATGTTTAATGTATCCCTTGGGAAGTTGCAAGCGGTGGATTTGCCGCTCGGTTGGTGCTTTCTCTCGTAGTTTTGTGCAGTCGAGGCGGTGTTCGCGACTCGATCATGGGGCGGACGTTGCCATAGTTGCACACGACAAGGTCACATTTGATTTTACTTAAAACTAAATAAACAAAACATAACAGAAATTTTGTAAACAGTTGAAGTCAAAAGTTAACTGCAAAATGTTAATTCCATCAAAATAAGAGGGGTCATATAAAATGCATGTTATTGTTTATTTAGTGCTTACCTGATTAAGATATTTCACATAAAAGATGTTTAAATATAGTCCACAAGAGAAAATATTGAATTTATAAAAATGACCCCGTTCAAAAGTTTACACACCCTTGATTCTTAATACTCTGTTCTTACCTGAATGATCCACAGCTGTGTTTTTTTGTTTAGTGATAGTTGTTCATGAGTCCCTTGTTTGTCCTGAACAGTTAAACTGCCTGCTGTTCTTCAGAAAAATCCTTCAGCTTCCACAAATTCTTTGATTTTCCAGCATTTTTGTGTATTTGAACCCTTTCCAACAATGACTGTATGATTTTGAGATCCATCTTTTCACACTGAGGACAACTGAGGGACTCGTATGCAATTATTACTGAAGGTTCAAAGTAACGCTCACTGATGCTTCAGAAGGAAAGACCATGCATTAAGAGCCGGGGGGTGAAAACTTTTTGAATTTGAAAATCAGGGTGAATTTAACTTTTGTCCTCTGGGAAACATGTAGGTATCTTCTGTAGCTTCTGAAGGGCAGTACTAAATTAACAAAAAAATAAATAATAATACTTAGGCAAAATAAGAAAAATGTACACACCTTAATTCTGTTCAAAAGTTTTTACCCCCCCCCCCCCCCCCCCCACTCAAAATTAATGCATTATGATATTGCCATACTCCATAACTAATTGCATTACTTAGTTATGTTTTATGGAAAGTAATGCATTAGGTTACTTTGGGCTGGGCTTGCTTAACAAAAAACCAAAATGTCATTGAATAAATGGGAAAACAAAGTAACTTGCATTACTTACTTGAAAAAAGTAACTCAGACATTTTGGTCGTAAATTAAAAAGTAATGTTACTTTACTAGTTACTTGAAAAAAGTAATCTGATTACGTAACTCGCGTTACTTGTAATGTGTTATCCTCAACACTGCATTGAAGCTTGTGTTATGACATAAACGCAAAAACAAGTGTGCTTCGATGTCACTGATCTCTCACTGTTTGATTTAGAATTTTTATTATTAGGTGACCTATTCCTTTAAAACAATGCTGCGGCTATTTGATTTTATGTAAGAATTCTCACCAGAATGTTTATAGATTTTCTTGCCCTGAGAGAAAGGCACTTAAAGTCTTAGAATGAATAGAAAAGCTCCATTTTTAATGCAGGATTTGGATGATTAAATCTAGATCCGTGTCTTTAAAAGCTCTGAGATGGATGTGAGTGAGTGGTTTGTCTGCGAGTGAGTGGTTTGTCTGCTGCAGGCCTGTAACTGAATCTGAAGCTGGCCAGGAAGAGCATCCCAAACCTCCCAGTAATACATCTGCTCTGCTTTAGTCCCGCTCGTCTTCACTTTCTTTCTCCGTCTGTATTTCTGCTGTCTCTTTTGTCATCGTCCTCCTCCTACTGTGTCGTTCTTTCACCACTCTATCTTGTGTTTCCCTCAGGCACATGTATTTTATGCTCTCCTACCCAGCATTCACTGGGGCCAGTGTGTGTGTGTCCGGTTACTCCTGAGAGATCTGGTCACATTAACAGTGAAAATATTACAAAGAACACCAGGTTTAATGAAAAACTTCCTTAATTAGCTGCACTGAGTTGTGTTTTATTAAGCAATGAGAAGGCCATCTGAGTCAAATTGGTTAGTTTCTACTTATAAGAAGTCGATATGGATACAGTATGATGTGCATTAAATGATTTTGATTTTTGAGTTAAACGGATGTTTTGGGCAATTACATGTTTATTGGTTTTTCATTTCATGACAAAGACAGAAAGGTTTTTAGCATTAGTGCAAAAGCAATGCACATTAGGTGTGTAATTGACGCTTTTATCATTACTGTGCTGCCACAGGAAATGATGGGAAATTAAGCTTTGTTTTTTGCACAGGCCTGTGGCTTCATAAAGCGACAGAAAATGCAAACAAATTATGATATATTATGTAATATAATAATATACTTTTAATCATTTGTTTTTTGTATTTATTTTTTTGTTTTATTTATATCATTTAGTTTAACTTGCTGCACTAAAATAACTAAAACCAACATTAAAATAAAAATGAATAAAAACTAAAGACACATTTAAAAAAGAGTGACAAAAACACAATAACAATTAAATGAATTAAATATTACATAAAAAATGAATAAAACAAATTAAAATAAAAAATTAAAGCAGAAAATAAAAAAACTAGTGCTATCAAATGATTAATCGCGATTAATCGCATCCAAAATAAAAGTTTTTGTGTACATAATATATATGTGTACTGTGTATATTTATTATGTATATATAAATACACACATTCATGTATATATTTCAGAAAAAATGTTATGTTTATATATTAAATATATTTATATATAATACAACGCTAAGGATTTTTTCTACTGGCCTGGTCGGGCCAGTGGTACAAATATTTACTTGCCCTGCCAACATTTTCACTGGCCCTGCCACAAAAAAATAAAATAGTTTCTGTTATCTTGTATTCTAATAAATAAGTTTATATGACACCAATATTTTAGATATCAATTAAATTTTACAATTCTCTATTCCAATTTCAATACCACAGCAAAAATCACTAGCCAAAAATAAACATAAAGTTTAAACATTATTAAAGACAAGTAAATAAGAACAAATGAACAAATTACAAGTAATAGCACAAATAAACAGGCCTATAGCACAAAGATAGAAATGAAATGATGCTTTAGGTTTTATGTTTGTAGATGTTCAGCTACAGAAATAAAAAAAAAATCACATATAAAATAACATTTGAATATTCTTCACTCTGTGTTTCACCTTGATTTTTCAAAGCAATTTGAAATTAGAGGCAGCCACTGCATTTAAATCATGGATTAATCCACAAAAAAAAAAAAGTGCAATGTTTGATTTATATTAGACTGTATAATTTCAAAATCTGAAGCAAAAACAGAACGACCCGTCTTTAGCTTTGTGAAATTATGCTAACGTTACATAAAACATCGGCACGAAACAGAAACAGCAGACGGGCTGAATGAGACGCAGTTTCACTCTCTGACAGCAGGCGGCGCTCATGGAACAGTGATACAGTGTTTCCTTGGTTACCACTGTAAACACAGCAGTGCTGCAGTGCGCATATTAACACCAATTTAATATGCATTATACGGAGACAAGATGAAAAGAAAACGCCATTTCTGAAAACAGTCAGTTCCCCTCAGAAACACGTTCATATTAAATTCAATATTTGGATTTTCTTCCTATATTTCATGCATCGTGACCAGAGATCTTGTTCTGCCTGCTAGTGCTACAGTATTTTCTCCTTTTTGTGTCCATCTTCATTGTCTCTGGCCTTTGTTAACGGCCGTTTACAGACTAATTATAATAATAACGTAATATTTCCACACAAATGACATTTGGGAAAATGATTGCAGTGCAGTTTGTGTGCAAGCACGGAACAGAAGATGCTCTCAAACAAAAAATGTCCGGTCGATCGGTGCATCTGTACTCCAGTGTATAAATTCAATATAGATTAATCATTATTAAAGTTACTTGCCAAGAGGGGTATTTTGACATACTTTTGTATGTATTTGCCCATTCAGGCGGCTCGCGCGTGTCAGAGACTGTACTGAGAGTACTGCGCAAGTACTGAAAGGAGTTGTCTTTTCCACCCAAATGCTTTTTAATCGCTTGAATTTTTAAATTAACAAGGCTTAAAAACACATGCAAATGATAAACTTTCGTGATGATGCTGCAGTGGCCCGATCGGGGCAAGTGATAAATCCGTCTACTGTCCCGAGCGTCCTTCACGCTGGCCCCGGGCTATCGGGCAGTCCTTATTGTCGAGCCCTGTAATATAAAATATATGAATATAAATATATACATGTAAATACATGCACCTATTTTCAAAATATATACTGTATGTGTGTGTATTTATATATACACATAATAAATATACACAGTACACACATCAATTATGTACACAGAAACTTTTATTTTGGATGCGATTAATCGCGATTAATCGTTTGACAGCACTAATACAAACTAAAAATTATACTATTATCTTGATACTAAATACAAATATATCTGAATCAAAATTAAAAACCCCAAACTCTTTCTGACATCTGTCTGTTTCAGGCTGGCGGCAGCGGTGGAAGGCGCAGGATCTCGCTTCATGGAGGAGCCGGAGGAAGAGAGCAGTGAGGAAGAGGAGGAGGAGTTGAGTCCGGAGGAGCAAGGTGAGACACGTGTCTCTGTCTCTCCTGACCTCAGATTCACCTCTGGTTCCTCTCACACTGATTGCACATTTGCACAGCTCACCGCACCATCAGCCAGCGGCTCAAACACACACTGCTCCGCAACGCTTTCTTTTGTCTTTTGTCTCTTTTCCTCAGTTTTCTGAGTCTTATGCAGTGTTACACAGTAACACACTTACATATAGCGTTGTCTAGTAAAAGTCCAAAATATATATTAATACAAGTGAAATCTCACAATTCTTGATGATAGTTTTGATACAGCAGCAGAAACTAATATCCTATCGAATGCTCTCGTTTATTTAGAACATTAAATATTGGACATATGTAATCAAATATGTAACATAAAACAAATATATGAGTGCATTTAAATAAAACAATAGCAAGTATTGGGAGACAGAAATCTTGCTGATTGATAGGGGATCAAATATTTATTTCACTCATTAAAATGCAAATCAATTTATAACTTTTTTGAAATGTTTTTCTGGATTTTTTGTTGTTGTTGTTATTCTGTCTCTCACTGTTCAAATAAACCTACCATTAAAATGATAGACTGATCATTTCTTTGTCAGTGGGCAAACATACAAAATCAGCAGGGGATCAAATATTTTTTTCCCCACTGTATGTATATGTGATATATAAACCTCCGGCTGTGTGTTGAAGGAGAAGAGTGAATCAGTGGATTCTCGTGTTTAGAGCTGTATGTGCTTCGTCTTTCCTCAGCCAGAAAGAAGCAGTTTCAGATGATGAGGAAGATGCATTACAATGAAGGTATGAACATTAAACTAGCTCGACAACTCATCGCCAGTGAGCTGGAAGAGGAGGAAGACGAAGACGAAGAGATGAAGGATGACACAGAGACCGAGGACATCACCGTCGACCCCCCACAAGATGGTAAACGAACAGTAGTTTCATCAGCTGTATGTGGTTAACGCTGTTGACCTGCGTTGTTCTGTACACGTAGGTTAATGGTTTGTTGAAACTTTCTCATGCTCTGAGTGAACTATGATGCATCGACTGCATGTTGTGTGAATATTTTTTTCACTTTATTGGAAGAAGAGTCTTCAAGCACGGTCTGTTGACCACTAGAGGTCTCTTGAGATGCTGGAAGAGTGTCCAGATGCTCTCTTTAAGATCAGTTTAGGACAAAATACTTCAAAATAGAGCAGAAACTTAGATTAGTCGAGCATTGCTATTGCTCATTTTTGGTGTTAGTGATTTGAATAAATGCTTAACCCAAACATATTTACCCTGTTTAACCCTGGAGAGATTGACATATGAAATAATAGTCAATTTTTTTTTCAGTCAAACTGTTTATTGACCCTTCAGACAAAATCTGTTCAAAAACGGAATTTTTTTATGCATCATATTTGATGAATTGTAGGCTTTTATGACCAATTTATTGATCACAAAGGATCAAATTTATTTTTCATTGCATTTATGATCTTGGAATCATTTCAATCAATTGAATAATAATAATAATAATAATAATCATCATTTTATTTTATTTAATTTTCATAAAGGAAGATTCTAGTTCTGTTTTTAGGTGGTCAAATACAGAGTTTCAGTGCCAACAAAAGGTTACACAAAATTCTAAATTCCAAATATGTAATCTAAATACGTTTATTAAATGTGTAATAAATGACACACACACACACCACTTCAAAAGTGTGGAGAAAAAAGTGTTGAAGGATCATGTGACACTGAAGACTGGAGTAATGTTGCTGAAAATCAGCTTTGATCACAGCAGTCAAATAGATATTAACGTAGAAAACAGTTATTTTAAATTGTAATATGTCACAATATTACTGTTTTTACAATGTTTTTTAATCAAATAATTGCAGCCTTGGTGAGTAGAAGGGACTTAAAATATTATTAAAATATTTACTGCACTTTTACTGTATTAAAAAAAAAATATTAAAATATGACCAACCCCAAAGTGTTGAAAACTAGTGTGTGGGGTAGTGTTTTTTTTTTTTTTTTTTTTTTTTTTAAACAATATTTTTAAATATTGTTTTCTGTTAATAGTCTAGGACATATTGTTATTCTGGTGATGTTTTGCCCTGCTTTTTCTTTAGAAATTTTAAATAAATTATTATTTTTTTTTTAAAATTCAAAATGAAGTAATGAATTGTAAATAAATAAAAATAATAAAATTTAAAAGAATAAATTTTAAAAATCTAAATATTTTTGATATAATGAAATAAATTTTAAATAAATAAAAAAAATAAAATTTAAAAGAATAAAAAAAAATCTAAATGTTTTTGATATAATGAAATACATTTTAAATAAATAAAAAAATAAAATTTAAAAGAATTAATAATAATAATAATAAAAAAAATGTTGTTTTGATATAATGAAATAAATTGTAACTTCATCCATTACAGCTGATTCATTGGATTCCTAAGGATGTCAAGATCTGTCCATCAGCTCCTGCCTTGTCCCATGAGCGTCTGGAAGGCGCAGCGTCCTCACCGGTTCAGCTCCAGGATTCCCCTCCACCCCGTGTTTCCACCGACACCCCAATGCCACGCATATCATCCAGCTCCCTCATTTGCCAAACGTTCACTGTCATCCCGCTAGAAACGAGACTGTTATCAAAGCGCTCCAGGCCTGGACTCCACCCTCTTCCTGTGGCGAGAGCGTGGGGGGCCAGCGACTCTGATTCCCCACTCGCCGGTATTGGGTTCAGTGCGATCTGAACAGCATGCTCTGGTAGAGGGGGACAGATGTGGTTTTGGGCTTTGACACACACACCGCTCACATGAGCTCTACTGTATGCATGGCTTCTGAAAACCATGTTTAATTACATTGGCACTAATAGTTTCAGCCCTGTGTATGATTAACAGGTGAGTATTACACAACTAAATAGAAAACTACTGATCAGTAGACTGAACCCTTTGGTTGTCTCTGTTGCTTTTCCGAAACTGCACAAGCTTTAATAGATGCTGAACAGTTCTGACAGATTTTGACTTGGCATCCTTATTGAGCTTTGTTTGTTTTGATTGCCTTCTTTTTTTCTTCTAAATGCCATTATAATGGGGTTATTTGTTTCTGTGATTACTGAAGAATATAATTATCCTGTAGTATCAAATAAAGGTAAAAAATAATAATTTTGATATATTGACCCAGCAATTTGTCCGCTGAAATCGCAGTTGTTATTCTGGCGTATTTATCAATTTATAGTCATGAATACTCACACAATATGTGTAGGTTGTTTTTTTAAAAAAAAAAATGCTAAATGGGTGAATACCACAAAACCTGACAAGAACTTGTCTAGGTCATATTTTGGCTTCAAAATCAAAAGGGAGAAAATATATATATATATATATATATATATATATATATATGATGAAATGTATTTTGCTCATCAATACTTCAGTCCAAAATTGTCATTTACTTGAATGCAAAATGACTCATTACTGTAATGGGAAAAAATACTCAGACTCATTGCTGTAATGCAAACAGAAAATCTGACTAATTACCATAATACAAAATAATATTCTGGCCCTTTACCATAATGCAAAATAAATGTAATTCTCTGGAAATAAATAAATAAATAAAAACTCTTAATAAATAAATACACACACGTGTGTGTGTGTGTGTATATATATATATATATATATATATATATATATATATATATATATATATATATATATATATATATATATAGGCTTGTTACAGTAATGCAAAAAAAAAAAAAATAAAATACTCAAATATGTTCTCACTAATGTACTGTAAAAGAATATTGACTCGTTACCGAGATGCAAATAATAATTAAACAGAATAAACTTTACAGTCTCAAATAAAACAACCAAATGCATTACATTTAGTAAAAAAATAAAATAAATAAATAAATATATATATATATATATATATATATATATATATATAACTGTATTTATTTATAATTTTAATGAAATAACCAAATAATAAACATTTGTTCTTTTGATTTACTGAAAAAATAAATCAATAAATAATAACAATGATAAATAAGTTCTTGACAGGTTTTATGAAATTCACCCAAATATGTCGACACTGACACCTTTTCTGGCGGCTGTGTTTATTCTCCACATGAAGACAGTACAGTCATTGGTGTGAGGTCTGTTCCTGAGATGTTCCCGTCGTTGTGAATGTGTTTTCACTCGGCCTGCCCTCGACTGAGTGATGCCAGGAAACGTGTCGAGTTCTTGCAATCTCTCAAAAACAGTGCTGGACACATTGAACATAAAAGCACTTAGCCTATTTTTTAATTGGTTACCTATGTTTAACGAGAAAGAGGAAAGGTCTGGTTTGGTCCTGCAGTGTCCCATAAGTCATCGACATGGATTGCGCTCATATTTGACTCACTGGCTTCTTATGATCAAGTCAAATATAGTTTAATCCTACATTCATACATTCTCAAGCACAAGTGCGTTGATTTTATCGTTATGTTGAACTTTCTTTCTTTTCTTCACGTGTTTTGAGTAATTTCTGTCCATTGTATTCCTCCCCAAGATTTTTTTGTTTCATTCCCTAAATAGATGTGCATGTTCTTCAAATGAAAATGTGCATATTTGTCAGTCATTAAAATGTTGGTATGAACTTGTTTGTTTGAATTGTTTTTTTAAGTAAAACAAGCCACATGCTTTTACAAAAAAATACCGTGATAATTACCCTGAAATCACTACAGTAAAACTGCCATTATATGATGTTAATATCACACAAACAACTGTAACTATTTTCGCGTCCACGCTAGTAACGGACGATATACCGTTCTGTTATCGTAAATGCGCGCGCTTTTTAAAGTCGGGTGGATTCTGATTGGTTGTTATTGTTTAAAAATTCAAAAGCGATTCTAACGATATGTGGAGGTTTCTTATTGTTGTCGTTGATATGAACGCCGCTTTTAGGCACGTGCTTTTAATAAACAACGTTATGGTACGTTAGTTTGTATGCTAATTTGCCTTTTTTTGTTGTTGTATGATCTTTACACTGGCAGAGCCTCCAAAATAAATAAGTGGCAGAAATAGTGGTGTATTTTTTTAAGGTATTAACAAATTTTAGTGTTATCAGTAAATGTACAGCAAGAGTTTTGAAGTATGAAGCACATATGAAACTCGCCTAAAGCAAAGTGTAGAAATCAACCACTAGATGGAAGTATTTCGCAGAAAAATACAATGAATGCATGCAACGAACACAAACTTGATCCAAACAGTAAATTCTCAAGAAAGAAGAAACTTCTTGAGCTTAAATAAATACATATAAGAACCACACAATGATATCTGCGTGATCGATATGTACTTGAATGTTTTTAAAAAGCGAAACTGCATCAGTCGTTTCATTTTGAAAAGAAGTGGGAGTGAACCTTTTCCTCAAACGTGGATCCTGGAGATCTTTAGTGGTTTCCCGAAACCAAATCCAGTGTATTTACTTAATAATAAAGTGGACACTTGTATTTACAGTGTATTTACTTAATAATATCACACATGATACCGAGCCAATCTGACCCAATCTTTGATGCTGCACCGAAATCCTGTACTATTTGGTGTAGAGTATCAAACAGGACTTGGGAGGAGGGAAAGTGAGGATTGTATTCACTGGCCTGTTTCTGGCCGTGTCTCAAATCTCTCAGACGGAAAATGTCACTTTTCCTATGAGTTATTTATTTATTTCTCCTCCAGGGGGCGCTTGACGGCTCAAACAACCGATTCAGCCAGGGTTGCCAGGTTTTCACAAAAAAAAACCTGCCCAATTTGCTACTCAAAAATAGCCCAAAACTAAAAATCGCGTTCTGAGGAGGTAAATACATAAATAAATAATATTTTGGCGGGGTTTCCAGGTAAATTCGCATTTCAGGGGCTAAATGTCGCGTTATTGCGGTCGCTTCAACCCGCGGCAACAGTGTTAAAGTAGCACAATTCTGCGGGAAAACCGCGGACTTGGCAACACTGGATTCAGCTGCATTCAAATCTCAAGAGTATTTGTATCTAAATAAACACATTTGTCCACTAAAAAGTATAATTACTTAAATATTTTACATATTTTAACAATCACGACTGTGATTGGTCTGTCCTGAGAAAAGTAACTTGTGACATTGCTAACCTTTAACTTGTAAATAAAAATAAAAAATAATCAAATTACAAAAAAACTGTAACTTGCGTTGAATTTCACAGATTTGTTGTAAATAAACAAAGCCCCGCCTTAAAAAGACTCATCAGCCAATCCGATGTCAAGCTCAAGATGATTGACAGGCGAGGTTACCGGCTTTCTAAAAATAAGCCCCGCCCATTACGAAACTAAGGTGGGATGCAAAGTTTCTTTCTACTCAAATGATTTCGTTTCTGTTCTTCAGGATGAAACTCATGTCCAAAAATGCAGTGTAGATAGTATTTGAGACACGGCCTCATTTACACTCAGATCAGATCAGATCAGTCCGCTCGCTAATGCTGGAGAACTACAGCTCTTAAAAACCATTTCTACAGCTTCATGTGCATCAGACACGAGCAGATCACACTTCAGCGCTTGTGTGGGATTCTGGAGTGATTTGAGCTGCTTGTGTTCTTACAGGAGCTAATGTTAGCCTGCTAGCTCTCTTAGTCTGTCTTTATAAACCTGATCAAGTCAAGATGAAGATTACTGTGGATTTCGAGGAGTGTCTGAAGGATTCTCCCAGATTCAGGTGAGAAAGACGCTCAGCTTTAGCTCATTTAATATGAATGTGTTTGTTGTGGAGTTGAAAGTGCTGTGCATTTGGGGAATTTTAGATTTAAACGATAAAATACAACATAAACGTGCACTCAAAGGATGAATATATTGATTTAGATGCTCATTGGTGATATTTTATGCTGTCGGTTATTGGTTTTTATCTTGTTTTAATAATGGGTTGGGTTTGTGTTTATCTAAACTATTATGATTTTCACATTTACAAAACGTACTAGATGATATTGGACTGTAATACAAATCATCTTAATCATGAGTTTATTCATAGCATAATATTTACATATTTTCATAATGAAATGTTTATAAACGCACACACACACGTGTATATATATATATATATATATATATATATATATATATATATATGTATATATATATATGTATATATGTATGTGTGTGTGTGTGTTTATAAACATTTCATTATATGAAATATATATGAGATGATAGAAGTGTGTTTCTTTCCATGTAAACAGCTTAAACAGTTTTCCTATTGTCTTCCTGATTTATTACCATATATGATGATTTTTAGCTTTAATTTTTAATTTCTGTTGCATCTGGTTGTAGTGGCTCCTGTCATTGGGTAAAAATGTGGGCTGCTGACTGAAATATTGTAGATTCAAACTACAAAAAAAAAAAAAAAAAAAAGATTAATGACTTATCAGGTTTGGACGTTTGAGCAAGACAGTTAAAGGGACAGTTCAACAAAAAAAAAAAAAAAATTTTTTTTTTTTTAATTATTATTATTAATTCACCCTCAATTTGTTCCAAATATATTTATTTTGTGGAAAACAAAAAGAGATGTTAGCAGAATGTTTCATGCTGCTCTTTTCTCTTTTCCATACAATGCAAGTGGATGGGGACTGGAGCTGTCAAGGTCTAAAAATGGCAAAGCATACCAAAAACCCGTCATAATTAATACTCCATATGACGTGTGCTATTGCAAATATGCTAGAAAGTTTTAGAAAGCATAGACTATAGTACGCAAGTTAAATTTTGCTATTTTTTTGAGCTTGACAGCCTCAGTCTCCATTCACTTTCATTGTATGTAAAACAGCAGTGTGAAGATATTTCAAAAATCCCTTGTTTTCCACAGAAGTAAGAAAATCATACTTTAGAAAGACACGAGGGTGAGTAAAACGGAACTGTTATAGAAGGTTATTCCAGAAATACTAAACCTGTATTAAGTGAACTTGTCTAAATGACTGATTAGTAAGCGTCCTTATATCTAGTGTAGCTCGAGTGAATCTCTGTGGAAGAATTATGTATGCTCTCTGCCCCTTCATCTCCCCCTCCTCTCTCATAACAACATCCTCTCAGAAACAAGGAGCAGATGTTCATGGAAAAAGACATTTAAATGTCTTCATTTTTCGGTCACAGAGACGCCCTGGGTTTAGCTGAGAGGATGTGAAACCGCTGGATGGTTGCACTGAATCATGCTATTTCTTACGCAAAGTGAAAAAGTACTTCTTTAACCACTGATGTTTACATTTTCTGAAGAAAACATGCTTGGCCGTGTAAAACTCGCTTTCATGATGCCATAGTGATCATTTCCTCAATCCCTGACTGAAATGGCTCTTATCAGGACTGTATTCTATAAAAACTGTGATCATGAAGGAAAAAGTTTCCTAAGTTATGAATTATTATTATAAGACAGGCTGCACCATTTTAATGAGTGTGGTTTTTTTGTACTTTAGTGTGCACTTTTCTCCTATCTATGATCTGCAGGTTATCTTTCAGCACAGTAGTCATCATTTCACACGCTACAGTTGCAAAGGTTTCCTCCGTTGGCAGATTTTCTGCTGCTGCTCATACTCATTTTTCCATTTTCTGTGTTTAACTTGGCGCTGTGAGGGCGATGGATAAAAACAGGCCTCTCGGTCCACGTGGAACGGCCCTCTTGACGTCTGTTTCCATTTATGTGTTGAGCACCGGGTTTAAATTAGCTGTTTGCGAATTCATATCCGCTTTGATCGGAGAGGTTTTGTTTTTAGTAAATGCATTTCACTTCAGCATTTCACTTTTAGAAACTTCTCTCTTCATCTTAAGGCTGGAATACACTACACGACTTTTAAAATCTGAACAGATTTTTAAAACACTAGGCATCATACACTTACCGACTTTGTAAATAGTGACAAAGGAAAACTGGGCATCTTACACTACGCGACTGAAGATCATACACTACCAGACTTTAAAGTTGTTCCGATCACAACAATCAGACAGAAACGTGCGCCTTGTTGCTAGGAGACGCGTGACAAATAAAAACACGTGTTCTAAAATCCGCTGAAAATATCAAACATGTTCGATATCCTCCGACTGGATAGAATCAAAGTCTGAAGCTAAAAAATCGGAGTCTGTGACACTACGAGATTTTCTGTGGAATCTGATTGGCTCTTCAACTAGCGTCAACTTGTTCAGACTGTAAAGTCAGGGCAAAAATCGCGTAGTGTATTCCAGGCTTTAGACTCAATAAATGCATTGTGTTGTGCTTTATTATAAAACGGAGCGTTCCGGTCCTTGATTCTGATTGGTTGAGCCGCGTTTGACGCTGTTGTAAATTACTCTACAAACATACACCTTTGTTTACGTTTGTGTGTTACTTTGTTGCAAACTGAGGAACTACATTGTTTGGTGGAAGAATGTTTTTATTAATATCATTACACTTTATTTGCTTTGTTTTACTTTGTGAAACCTTACTACGTATTTGGAATAACCATTTTATAAAAGCAACAACAAACCCTGTGAAGCCGTGGTTTACAGTGAATTTATAACAGCTAAGGGGGTTATAAACAGCTTGGCTGTTATAAATTCACTGTAAACCACGGCTTCTTGCTTTAATAAATCACTGAAGTCATGAAGCAAACTAAATGATTTAATTTAATCGTAAGTTAGATGCCGCTATGATTGTTTAAAGAACAAACGTAAAGACACATTGTTTTGCTCAGATGTTTGTTTTAGTTAACTGAAGGCAACAGTTTGTGGTGTTTGTTAAAGGGATAGTTCACCAGAAAATTAAAATTACCCCATGATTTACTCTCCCTCAAGCCGTCCTAGGTGTATATGACTTTCTTCTTTCAGACAAATACAATTAGAATTATATTAAAAAATGTCCTGACTCTTCCCAGCTTTATAATGGCAGTGAATGGTGCTCAAGATTTTGAAGTCCAAAAAAGTGCACCCATCCTTAATAAAAAGTGCTCCACATGGCTCCAGGGGTTAATAAAGGCCTTCCGAAGTGAACTGATGTGTTTGTGTAATAAAAATGTCCATATTTAAAACTTTATAAACTGTAATCTCTAGCTTCTTCTAACTGTTGAAAACCACACGAAACCAGCATTTTGCTTTTTTTTTTTTTAATCTTTGTCTTGTTTATGATTACACTACATGACATATTTATTAAATTGAATTAAATAAGCCTAAACTTTTTAATTAATGAATTCATTTATTTATTGAAAATAGTATGCATTTTTTTTTAAACTACATGAAATCAACTTTTTACTTTTCATCTTTGTTTATGGTTATACCACATGACATTTTAATTTAATGAAATGTAAACTTTTTGATTAATTTATTTATTGAAAATGGTATGTAAATGGTTTTTAAAACCACATGAAACCAAAATTTTCCTTTTCATCTTTGTCTTGTTTATGGTTACACCACATGACATTTTCGTTAAATTGAATTATATAAAGGTTTTAATTCATTCATTCATTAATTGAAAATGGTATGTAATTATTTTTAAAACCACATGAAACCAACATTTTCCTTTTCATCTTTGTCTTGTTTATGGCTACACATGTCAATTTTATTAAACTGAATTAAATAAACTTTTTATTAATTAATTGAAAATGTATTTTTTATTTATTTTTTATTTATTTTATTTTTTTTTTAAACTACATAAAATCAACATTTTCCTTTTCATCTTTGTCTCTTATTTGTCAGTGTCCCTGTAGTTTTGTTGGTGTTGTGGTGGCTTCTGAATGACCAGTGGTTTTTGGAGTTCAACTTTCAGTTTGGAGAATGTGCAGATATTTTTTTTTTTTTTTTATATATATATAGTTGGCAAGGATTCCCCTGCAAAATTCCCTCCATGTCATCTCATTACGTGGTGTTACTGGTTTTCTAAAAATCGGAGTTTTAGCTCATTGGGAACTCCCCTCTCCCTCTCTTTCATCCCAGATTGTTTCCCAACAATCGCAGGAAGAGATTCACAACAGAGGGGCCGACCCAAGCATCACACACATCATGCCTCAAATCCACTGCTACTGCTCCGTCCCAGTCAGGAATTTCTCCTGATCTCACCTCAGCCTCGTTTCCCATGATCCTCCGAGACTGGCGCTGAGCCAACTGAAGACTCATCTCAGGATCTTTCATTACGTCTACCTCCTGGTAGAAAGTTAATTGCGTTTTCATTCTCAAAATTTTTAAGGAAGGTGGGTGTGATTCCTCCACTGAATCCAGCTGGGTAAACAAATCCCCGTCCACTCTTTAGGAATAGTTCTGCTTTTTATGATCAGCATTAACAAGTAGAGGTCTGATGTGGTTTCATGCTGCTCAGTTGTTTAGTCGTCTGTATTGCCTCTTGTTCTTTGATGCTGGTTCTTTTATTAATGTGGTCCCACATCACTGATGAGGTTATCCAGACACCAAACAATGTTTTCATTCCCATGATGCCTATCATAAACATGACAGGTTATATGTATGCCACTTGAATATCAAAAGAAAGAAGTAAGAAATTGTACTTTCCATAAAGAAAATTAAGCCTGTATTAAGACCATTGTGTTTTAGCTCATATAATAGAAGACCATTCATGAACAACTAACAATTTTTGAACAACTGAACAATGAACAACTTTTATTCCCCAAAAAGGTTTTTTTTTTTGTTTTTTTTTTTTTTTACATTTGCTTCTAATATAAATCAATCAAAACTATAAAAACAATCTAATTAAAAAAAAATCTATATATTTATTCATGGTTTATGACAAGGCAAGGTTAGTTAATGTCATGTGGTATGACCATAAAAAAAAATAATTATATTTATGAAATAATAATATTTGATACTTATAAAAAAATAAAAAATAAATCTTAAAAACACTTTGGAAAATAAACATTTGCATGTGAAAAGACAGTACACTTACATGCATTCAATGTGTAAGAAAAATTTCATAACTGGCTTCCATGTTATTTTCTTAGAATAATAATTAAAACGTTAATTAAAAGTGTAAATAAATGTATAAATATTAAATTCATGATTCATATTTGTCTGATTAGGATTTAAAACAATATTTTTACCCTTGCTGAAAATATCCTATGCTGTGGAAATGTTTCTAAAGTAAAGTAGGTTCAGTTTCTTTTGTTCGGTTTGGGACTCATTTGAGACTGCTATTTTAGTAGAAATATATTTTTGTTATAGTTTTTGTTAATATTTTGGCTTAGAATTTATTTTTATATTTTCTTTTTTTTCACTTCTACTTTTGGTTTAAGTTTTAATAATTGTGTAGTATTTTTGTATTTTTTTTTAGGTTGTCTTTTGAAAAAATGTCTTAATACAATTTATTAATTTTTATTTATTAGTTTTAAAATATTTATTGACGAAAAATGAGAAATCTTGGCAACTAAAATTCAACTTTAAATTCAAAATTTGTTATGGTTTTAGTTTTATCCATATTACCCTGTTTGAAGTGTCTTAAAGGTGCTGCATCTATTTTTTTTAAATGTACTAATTCATAAAAACACTTATGTTTGGAGATATTTTGTAAACGTTAAATTTATGTACTTGTTTCTCTGAAAAAAAAAACAACAGCAACGCTACAATCAGTTATTCTGTGTGCGTTCCATGTCGGAATGTCTGTTTTTGTTTTGTTCTGCGTGACTCCGCCCACTCCCAGTTTAACCATTAGTATTTCGACACCTTGGGTTGCTAGTTGATGGAAAATGCAGCGTATTGCCACCATGGAAGCCAGTAAACAAACTGCGTCAGAGATCGCAGATTCTATCTGACCTAAAAAACCTCGGCGTCTATCTAAAAATCTCTATGACCAGAGGTATTAAAAAAAACCTGATAAATTAACTCATCTAACAGTGTAAGGCTCGTCGCCATACAATGTCAATTGCACTTGTTTCTGTTGCGTGTCTTCAACCTGGAAACCCGCATGAGCATCAAGTCTGAGGCGGGAAAAACAACTCTATCCAATATTTTTAATTTGGACCACAGTACCACTTTCAGCCGGTAGCTGTCAATATTACATACTCCACCTTTAAGATTTCTCTGAAGAAGTGTTTGACGCTCATATATAGTCTTTTTGGAGGGATTTGTTGGTGTCCTGACATTGTGTGACAGGTCATGCTGGAGGCAGATGTTTGATGTGTTAGCGTGTGTTGTTGAATGTGTTCCTCTCATGACTCACACGCTCTGGATCTGCTCCAGCTTTCAGTCTATGAGGCAATGGCCTAGATTTCATTAGCAGCAGCCCGCTTCACTGCGGTCTGCACTTTCCCAACCGTCGGCTCCAGCCAGAGCTGTTTTGGGAAAATCTCTGGACCAAAATAAGGAGCAGACGGTTTGTCAGGAGGATGTGCTGCAGAGTCGTTAATTCAGCTGATTAACTATAACCAAGAGCTTTGTATCATAACAAGATAAAAGCAGAGTTACCAGAAGAAGACGGTTTAAAATAGACTGAATACAGCCATGTGTCTTAGGGGTTTAGTTTAGCTGTGTGGGATAATGAAGAACAGAGGTGACGCTCTTGGGCCGCATGCTTAAAATACTGTGTGGGTTTCATCCTAAAACAAACAATTTCCCATTTATTAAATGGTGTGTACTTTGGGCCCTTAGATTTAGTGTTAAATGTCTCATCATGACTGTTTCTTGAAATTACCATAAGTGGATTTAAAATGGACTAAACAAACTAAACCAAACCTTACTTGGCTTACATGATTTATTTATTTATTTATTTATTTATTTATTTATTTATTTATTAGTAGTAGCAGTAGTATTTATTTAATTGACATTGACATTTTTCTATTTAGTGGGATGGCTCCCAACACTAGACATATTATAAACAAACAAACACATTCATGCATACATAAATCTAACAAAAATGTCAAACACCAAAAAATTACTAAAACTTTAACAAAAATTAAAAATAAAATATAAAAATAAAAACTAATTCAAAATATCAATAAAAATATAGTAGTATCTCAATGATATTAAAATAACATTGCAGTGAAGAAAGTTAATGTATACAAGATAAAGTGTATACAAGGTTAAATCTATCTATCTATCTATCTATCTATCTATCTATCTATCTATCTATCTATCTATCTATCTATCTATCTATCTATCGTCTAAAAGCAATAAATAAAACTATAATTAAAATCATATCTGCATGTTGATTAATACTAGGAATGCACTGATACTGGTTGATGTTAAGTCAATAATTATTTTAGTGTTATGACTTATGACCGATAACAACATTGAGTTATTTTATCAAAATGAATTAACAATAAAACACTAAACACAATGCAAAGAGTGAATTTACAACATTATAAAGAAGAGACTTATTTCAAAAACATTATTTTTTTTTTACAGACCCTAAACGTTTGAATGGTAGTATACATTTGAAGAGTCTATTTGCAAAAACAGATCACTCCATTTTTATTAATTTTCATAAATCATGTTTGTTTTATTCTGTTTGTATTGTGTTAGCTGTATTTTTTTAGTTATTATTATTTAATCAAAACAACCCAACTGCAGTTTGATTGATATTAATTGGAATGCAGGATTTAAAAAAAACAAACAAAAAAAAAAAACAGGATTTTTGAACTTTTTTTTTTTTTTTTTTTAAACAGTCTGTATAAATCTGTAAGAATCTGTTCTTGCAAATGGACTCTTCAAATGTATACTAGCATTCAGAAGTTTAGGGTCTGTATTACTCTGTAAAATGTTTTGATGTTTTTGAAAGAAGTCTCTTCTGACAACCAAGGCTGCATTTATTTGGTCAAAAATACAGTAAAATCAGTTATACTGTGACATATTATTACAATATAAAATAACAGTTTTCTATGTGAATATGTTAAAATGTAATTTATTCCTGTGTTTAAAGCTGAATTTTCAGCATCATTACTCCAGTCTTCAGTGTCACATGATCCTTCAGAAATCATTCTAATATTCTCCCTTAATCCAAATATAAAAATGGGGCGAATGCACAATTTAAATATCCAATAGATAATTTAAATAGTAATAAAAAAGGATGTTACCAATATATTGTGCATTTGAACCCATATTTGCTAATTTTGTATAAGGAATATGACAAGTTATTACTCATATCTGCATCGACATATACAGTATATTTGAAATATTGACATCAACCCTGGTCTTGAAGTGCCATATTTGAGAGAGATTTGACCAGTCATGTGTGCATGATCTGGAAGGAGTTATGAAAGTTCATCATACCATATTCATAAATCAATGTTTATGTTCCCCATCTAAGGTTATTTGGGTGAATAAATATTAAGACAAATTGTTGTCGAGGATTGAGTCTTATTCTTCTCCTGAAGATCAGGATCCAGGACCTCAGCAGTGCATCTGATTGTGTTTAGAGAGATGTTTTTCTGTTTGTCTCATGCTTATTCAGAAATTTAGATGAACTCAAACATCCCAGCAATGAAGTCACATGGAAATGTGAAGAGAAAAACAGCTGTTGATGGGAGTGAAACTGTACAGATCATCTCTTCTGCAGTTTTGCCGTGCTCATGACAAAATAATGTGCAAATATTGCATTAAACTCTGTTTTTCCTTTTGCTTTTAACCAAATAAACCAGTACCTGGTTGAGTTTTTAAATGGATATATCTAGAGGTTATATTCTATACTTCTGATGCATTTTATTTGGTCCCTGAAGTTCACTCATGACATTTTCCACCTTCTCTCTGACTCTTAGCATTAGAGAGGCTGTTTTTGCTTATATACTGTACCTTTAAGATTTCTGTATGCAAATGAGCTCTGTTGTGATTGGCTGACCTCTTCATACCAGCGTAGTTTAAGGCTATGACGATACAATAATGTATTATAGAGTACAACGTTTATAGAACTTATTTTCCACAGTATTATAGTTTAGGTCCTGTTGTTGACATTTTGGTGTTTGCAGTGATTTATATTTCCAACAGTTAATGAAGAAATCGGTTGTCTGAGTAAGTGTGCATTTCCAAACTGAGCTGGTTTGAGTTCGTTTTTGTAGTTTTGAATGTTGAAGCACACGGTAGTGCATGACACTGTGCTGATCTTCAGTGATTGTGAATGACTGAAATCCTGCTCTGTCCTCAACAGGGCGATCATCGAGGAGGCGGAGGGCGACGTCTGTGAGCTCGAGTCCAAACTAGACAAGGTACGTCGAGAATGCCAAACGCCAAAATGTAGAGAACATGGCCGATGTTTCCTATAGTAATCTGTTTTTGCAGCGTTTTTCCTACTTTTGCAATTGTATTATGGATTAAGTCATATTATAATTAATTTTTTTTATAATATACAATTATAATATGTAAATAACAAATATAATTAATGTGTATATATTGTTTGTGAAACGTATAGTAAAATACATTTTCGTTTAGTGTGTAATTTAAATAATGAATTGAATAGTTAAAATAGAAAAAAAATAAAAAACTTAAATTATTTATATTAATGAATATTTAATTCACATTTTATTGTAATGTTATCAATATTATAATAACTTAGTAGTAGTGCTGTCAATCGATTAAAAAATTAACTAATCACACTTTTTTTCCTAAAATTAATTATGATTAATCCCACCTAATATTAAAGTTTTTAAATATACTTTTATTTTGCAGTAATTTCACTTTCAATCTTTAAATAATGTAGAAACAGCATGAAGACAGTATATTTTTAATATTTCTTTAATGGCGTATTTTTTTTATGACTGAAGGTGAGTATCACTGATACCAATGCACTGATGTCTCTGAAATTGTTTTTTTCCTAATATTTAATCATTGACTATATGTAATGTTGATCATACTTACTATAATTGAGAGCTATCAGTTTTAACATTTATTAGACTTTAAAAAATAACAAATTCTAAATATGGCCCATTAAAATAAATGTCATATTTACCTGTGCCCTTCAGAAAGTAGAAAATATACAGAAATTGAATAAAGTTATCAAACTCTAAATTAAATAGGCTATAGATGAATCCTTAAAGCTACAGAAGCAATAGATTGCTTCTTTTTTTCTCTTTTTTTCTTTGATGAACAGACATCACAGCAGCTGGGTTATTAGCTTATTTGGCTGCTATTACTTTAAGAGCTGCCGCTGCTGAACGTGATGCGGATCTGACGTGCACACTCGTAGTTTCATTCGTGCTTTAATATGAAATGATACAGGCTACAGTGCGCGCTGCATTATTTGTTCGTGCAATTGAAGAGCACGCGCTAAGAGCACTGTATAACGGCTGACAGGAGTGGAAGATTCGTTTTTAATGACTTGTGGCCTGACAACATCTCATTACCGTGCTCGTTTGACTTGCGTCTGGTGCATTAAATATTTTTAATGCATTAAACTGGAAAAATTAATTGCCTGCGTTAACGCACTAATTTTGACAGCCCTACTTAATAGTAAAATTAATTTTCAGATTGTGTGTAACTTCATTATTTTTAAATTTACATTTTAACAATTGTAATAATTGTAATTTATCATTTTAAAATACATTTTCAGTATTAGTAAAGTTTGTGTAATTTCATTATATTAAAGTTTGCATATTAATAATTTTAATACTTTTATTTGATCATTTTATAATGTTATATTTGTGTGAATAAAACTAAGAAAATAATGTCATTATGTAAATATTGGAGCTGCCAGATCGATTAATCGTGATTAATCACATCCAAAATAAAAGTTTGTGTTTACATAATATGTGTGTACTGTATATATTTATGTGTATATATAAATACAGACACATACATGTGTATATATTTAAGAAATATATGATATATGTAAATATATATATGTATGTGTGTATATATGTGTGTATATATGTATATATGTGTATTAGGGCTGTGCGATATGGACAAAAACCTATTGCGATTTCTTTGATCAATTTTGCGATTTCGATTTTAATCACGATTTTGACACACAGACATGCTTTACAGTAATTCAGTGTGAATTTGAAACATATTTCCAAAAGAAAACCAATTAGAGCTTTATCAGAAAGCTGTAACATGTCTCTAGAGCAGACAAAAGGCAAAATAATCACTAAGTAAAGGTGTAACAAAATTTCTCTAGAACAGACATATGGCAAATATTACAGCTGTATCACAAACACAACATTTATCCATTATTTTGATTTCACATGCAAACGTTGTTACTGAAAATGCTTCTCAGCATTGTAATTCTCTTTTATCACAGTACAGTAATACAATCTTTCATAGACTTATTCACATTTAAACTCAATAAATATAGGCTAACTTTGTAACTTTCCTACCTCCACGAGTGCCATCTATTATTGCCTTGTTTATCTAAAAGTGCACTTTTCCTTGTTTTAAATATAGCCAAAAAGCCATGTGTTGACTGTGAAACAGTAGACTTTAATTATATGCATTTATGGTGTAATTACTACATTTCCATGTCAAACCATGTTCATTTTCACCGCGAAGAATGCGCTGTCACTTTAATTCAGCGCATGCAGCACAGCAAAAATATACTCTGTGCGGAAACGATCTTTGCACTGCTGCAGACGCACTGCTCCTGGAACGCACTGCCGGACCGCTACAATGTACAGAGTGAACGTTTTAAACCGTTAACATGGGCACGTAAAAAATACACACCGTATACGCACCACAGATGGAGTATGGCATTACATCTGTGTCTGTATGCCCGATCTGTTCTGTTCTCGCGCTCTATTTGGGCGAGCTACATTCTGATTGGTTCGGATAGCATACTGCGGGAGGTCAGGGACACTATAAAATCATGCTATAAAGCGATTTAGAAATCGCGCAAGCTCAAACCGTGATTTTATGACTATTTCGATTAATCGCACAGGCATACACCTGTGCGATTAATCGATGTGTATACACATTAGGGCTGTGCGATTAATCGAAATCGTCATAAAATCACGGTGTGTGTGTATATATATACACACACACCGTGATTTTATGACGATTTCGATTAATCGCACAGGCATACACCTGTGCGATTAATCGATGTGTATACACATTAGGGCTGTGCGATTAATCGAAACCGTCATAAAATCACGGTGTGTGTGTGTGTGTATATATATATATATATATATATATATATATATATATATATATATATATATATATATATATATATATATGTATGTATATGAATGTGTGTATGTATATGTGTATATTTATATGTGTGTGTGTGTGTGTGTGTGTGTATATGTGTATATTTACATATGCATGTATGTATGTGTATTTATATATACATAAATGCAGTTCACACGCATTATATAAACGCAAACTTTTATTTTGGATGCTGATAATCGCGATTAATCGATTTGACAATAGGCTTGCTGCGATAAACGGTGTTGACGGTTTTACCGGTGTGAAGCCGCAACACCAGTTATGTCACTTACCCACCGCCTCCACCGTCGTTTTGATTTTTTTTATAGTAATAAAAATCATTTAGTTCAGTTACAGAACAGACACTACAATTAAAAACTGAACGCGGCTGTTGCATCACGGTTTAGATTTCATTTATCACGTGAGGAGAGTGAGTCGAGCTGACTGACAAGAAGAGTGAGGTGAGAGAGACAAGACAATAGCGGATGATTAGTTTTGAAACGAAATGCAAAAGCACCTGTTTGGCAATATTTTGAAAAGCCTGCTGACTTTTGCCGTTTATCTAAGGTGATATTGGAATTTTTTAAAACATTTGTTTCTTATTTAATTGGTTTCACAATATTTGCTGATTCTTACTTTATTTAAATTTCATGTAATTTATTTTATTTGACATATGCCGTGCCTCCAAGCTTTCTTATTCATTTTGCTAATAACGTTCTTCGTAGGCTATTTGATTCCACAATGTTTACTTATTTTCAGTATTGTATACCTATTTAAACTTTGTGTAAGTTATTTTATATTAGGCATAGTCTATAGTATACAGCATGGTGTATTTTTATTCGTTTTGTAAAAAAACGTTCTATGATTTATATATAGGCTAAGTGAGTTTATTTTGTTTGTTTTATAAATCATAGAACTTATATTAACAAATCAAATAAAAATACGCCATGCTATAGGCTATGCCTAATATAAAATAACAGTTGCATTCAAGCAATTGACGCCGAACTGCAGCTAATTCAAAAGTGAAAGTAAAATGTGCACGCCACTTTTACAAGCTATTTAAAAGCAAAGGAAAGCAAGAAAAAGAATCATTACAAATTGATTATTAAAACTACAAAAGCAGTTCAATCAAGCAGTGAGTGATTCCCTGTTTTCTTTTATTGTTTGATTAACATTGAGACAGACGACCTATATATTAAGACATAGTGTAATGCACAGATCTAATATACTGTTACACATCCGATGTTTTTCCCCAACAGTTCCCCAAAAGTTCACTTAAGATATAGCAGATTATGTTTGCGTGAATACTTAAATACATTTAGCCTACTGTAAATCTGTGTATGTGTGTATGGGGATAGTGTCGTCTTTATACGGGCGCTTCGGATGTCAATCAGTGTGAGAGGCGAGCGGAGAAAAGGTACTCCTCTCAGAAAACGTACAAATAAAGATACTTTTAGATGTTTAATTACTATTTGGAGCATTGGGATCACTAGACAAGGGCTTAATGAACTCATTTTTGTGAAAACCGCAAATTCGAGCAAATCGACATTTTTCTTTTTTTTTTGCCTGTAGTTCAAAATTAGCTCGTGTGCATTCCGACTCATTTTGCCAGCACGGGTTACATTTGTATTACCGTGTAATATCATCTCTGTACATATCTGCCATATGGACATCACCTTGACATAGTCTTTACTGATAGGCATTTTATTAGCAGCATAACATTTTGAGTTTGACGTCACTTGCTTTAACGTCAGCAGCACTCTTGCTGACACGAACAAAAGCTGATGATCATGATAATCCAGCATGATCTGAAAATATCTGTTAAGGTAATCTCAAAATGCCCAAATGTCAACCTAATACACGTTCAGACCGCAGGAAAGAAACAGCAACATCTCACTATAGTCTTAATTTGATCTGAGCTCTTTCCTGTTGTAGTCCCTATCGAGTGCTGTAAAAACAGCAGCGGGGCTGTCGGAGCGAGAGGGAGCGATGGAGCGGCTCATTGTTGGGTCAGATTGCAGACCCACCCAGCGTCATTTGGCCGAGTGACTCAGGCCGCTCACTTCCTCCTCGCACCGAAGAAGGATATGAGATCTTAAGGAGGAGCTGCTGCAGCTTTTAGAAATCAACACAAAAAGATGTGCAATAATTGAGCACCCACATTAACATCATACATCAACAAACCTGGAAACACTTGATGTATGATGTTAATGTAGATGCTCAATTATTACACATCTCACACTGTGCACATTTACAAATTTGTGCTGATTTCTAAGAAAAGCTGCAGCAGCTCCTCCTTAAGGTCATTTTCTAAAGTTGTAAATTCTGTTTTGTTGATTTAAACATCTATAATGTGAACAAATTATATATAGTAACAAAAAAGAACAATATATTAAAATTGTATTTGTTGCAATGTCTTTATAGTGTCAAAAATACATTAATTGTATTTCAGTAAATTATAGCGTCATTTTGATGCAAAAAAGAAAATACAGTCCATAATGAAAATGTCACTTTTTTTTAACCTAATATTTTAATAAAATTTTATTTTATTTTATTTAGTTTATTTATCTATGCTAATATTATGCTAATATTTTTATTCACAAACCAAAAAAAAAAAAAGTACAAAAAATAAAATACCAACCTAAGAAAGACTTTTTGTAACCCTTATTTTTGTTTTGTTTTGTTTTTTGACCACTAACAAAAAGTACAAAAAAGAACGTACTGCTTTTGTTTTTTTGTTTGTTTGTTTTTTTTTGTCTCGTTTGTAGGGGTTTTTATTTTTTGTTTGGTTAGTTTTTTTTTTTTTTGTTTTGTTTTTTTCTTTTCTTTTCTTTCGACCAATAAAGTACCAACCTTTTTTAAGCAGTCAGAATTTATTTTATAGCCTGATATTTTGTTGTTTTTGTTTTTGTTTTTATTTATTTATTTATTTTTTATTTTTGCAGCCTAGAATTAAACTGCTGGTTTCGTTTGGCCCGAGGAGAATGGAACACTATTTTGACACTATTTCCCTATTTGATACTGTAAAGCTGCTTTGAGACAATCTGCATTGTAAAAAGCGCTATATAAATAATGGTGACTTGTTTTTGTCTTGTTTATTTTTTTATTGTTTATTTTTTGTTATGTTTTAATAAAGCAACAAGCAATCAGACTTAATTTAATTTTAACCAAATATTCTAAGCAATCAAACTTTATTTTATAACTTGTTTTTTTTTTTTATTGCGTTTTTTATTTTTATTTTTTGGTTTGTTTTGACACACCAATTACCTAAGTCAGACTTTATTTTTACCCTACTATTTTTTTTTTTTTTGACCACTAACAAAAAAAGTGCAAAAAAGTACAAATCACTTTTCTAAGCAGTCAGACTTGTGAGTTTTGCCTGACAGATGATAACAAGCCAAAACAAAATGCCACAGATTTATACATTTGTATATTTTATTCATTTATGTTTACAGTATATTTATACATCTATGTACTGTGTATTGTGTTTAGCTGGTGAAACTATGCATTGGGATGATAGATGCTGGAAAGGCGTACAACACAGCCAACAGGCAGTTTGTGAATGGGATTCGGGAATTGGCGCAGCAGTCTGCCAAAGATGATGTTATCGAGGTGAGTGCAGATGATTAATGTAATAACCAATCAGCTCTTATTAGCCCGAGGCTTTCAGAATCACAAACATATTGAGCCAGCCGTATGAAAGCGTTCCTGGAGCGAAAACTAGTCCAGTTTGTTTGGCTTGCTGTAGTATGAAGTGCCAATTGAAAGACTGCTGTTTATTTAGTGATCGTTTGAAAGCATGCTTGGTTTGTGTTCACACAGAAACATTGGCTACATACCAGCATTCCTAGTCTTTGCATATTTACTTTCCTGCTTTTAAATATCTCCATTGTGTACGCTCCATTGTACTATGAAAAGATACCAGTGTATTTCCTCATATAGGCGTCTGGTGCAGGTAAATACTAGTGTTTCCCAACCTATTTTGCTTTTACTACCTTCACAGTTCCATCAGTAAGAAACTTCATCAACACCAAACCTGAAATGTGTTTCAAATAACATCCTGGTTTTAACATTACTTTGTTTCCTTTACTTAAAAATAACCAAATGTTATTGCATTCAGTGTCAAACCCCACCCAAAAGAGAGAGAGTAGGGGGAAAATATATTTAAATGCTTTTGCATTCTCATGCGCAAATGCAACTTTTTTTTTTTTTTTTGGGAAACAATATTTTTGTGAGAGATTTGTTTTAGTTATTCCATCACCATGACACCTTTTGAGCTCCATACTGTTAAGCAAAAAAAAAAAAAAACAATCCTATTTTCTGTTCTTTAAAGTTGAAATTTCTTTTTGTAGGTTTACCAACTATAATGTGAAAATGTATATGTATTAATGGAAAAATTAACAATATATTATTAATACTATTGATTATTTTTAAAATGAACCATTACACTATGGAAGTATTTGTTGAACTGACAAAGTATTTATACTGACTAAAAATACATTCATTGTATTACAGTACAATAATTTATTTACTTTTTAATTTTTTTTTTTTAATTGTAAAACAATATATAAAAAGTCAAAATAAGAACTTATAGAGAAAATATGGTGAAAATGTCAGACTTCAATTATTAAAGCTGCAGTCCATAACTTTTTTTGATTAAAAATGATCCAAAATCAATATTTGAGCAAGTACATATCCAGCCAGTGTTCAAAACTTTTGCCTTACTTTAGCCCGATTCACAACGGTTAGCTTATAATAATGTTTTCTAATTTGAGTGGTACGGGTAGGTTTTCGTGGAAATTCGAGCATGGCACTGCGTCATTACGTCACGTCTGTAAACATAAAGAAGTTGTCCCGGCTACTAGGCTATCGTATGTGAGAATTATATTATAGCCTTTTCTCACAGCAGCTGGAATAAATAAATGTATCATTTTGATGGCGGATTGTAATCCAGAAAGGATTGTGTGTTTATGAAACACGTGAATGTAATTAAATTATATTCCAGTATTAAATGTGCTTCTGATTACAGATAGCCTGGGATTACACAGGATTTGTATTTTAAAGAAAACCAGTTCGAAGGGAGCATAGTTTGCTTTTTGGGTTAAAAGAATTTATTAATGAATCTGAATGGTCGTATGACAATTAGATATTAGACTGTACAGAAATTGTAATCTACACGCTAATACACACTATACTCATAGTCACGCAATGCTGATGTTGTTAACAGTAATAATTTGAGAAAAAAGTATAACAATAATAATAATTTGCACGGTTTGATGTGATATGAGCTAACTGATCTTTAGATTTAATTATCATTGTAACGCGATTTATTGTAATTCTTTGTTCTTCAGTTGGTCAGAACAAACATGGCAGACTTGTTACTTACTTGTCAGATGACAAGATACAGTGAAAATTCTTATTTGGGTCATATATTCCAAGACTTAGACTAGAATCTGTGATTACTAAGTATAGGATTCACACTGGTGCGGTGACTGACTGCCACACATTCACCTCAAAACATTAGATTCATCCGCGCTGAATCCAGAACACCGGATCACAACCCCACACAAGCAAGATAATTCCGCAAACAGCTGCAATTGCAGGTTTTCAAACAGAGATGGTGACAAAGAGGCAAAACTTACGGACTCCAGCTTTAAGCTTTTAAGTTTTGTTTTGTTTTGTTTAGTTTTATTTTATGGTAAAATGCGACTTTCCTGACTTTCATTTTGGTATTTTCTGCATTTGTGATAACCATACTTTTTTTCTGTCCTGTGATCTGTAGCGTTGACTCTTTGCTGACCTTTGTAATGTTCTCTGATTTCTTCACAGTCCAGTCTGAACAAGTTTGCAGAGAATCTTCATGAGATGATCAACTATCACACAGTAAGAAAATCTGGGCAAAAAGCTTTTGCCATATTGCATTATTGCCTATGACTTCTCCTTTTTCTCCCCCTTTTTAATAAAAAAAAAAAACAAAACAAAAGGAAAAGCTTAAATGTGCTGAGGTGCTGAAAATGTTGACTTCAGGAGAAATTACCACATTTATTTCTTACGCAATGAACAATTTCCCTCTTTCCTCTCTAGTCATTGCCATTTGCCATTAACTTTAACAGAGATTGTCCTCAAGCTGAAACTGACCATAGAACAGGACAGTTTATGATAATTCCTGCAATAGTGCCCCTTGTGGCGACACTGGGAAGTGATTTTGATCTCAACTACTGTACATGTGAAATCAAACTTGTGTAGCTACGAATGGAGCTTGACTTCATGTTCTAGTGTAGAGTTTGTTATTGGTCTTTTTTTTTTTTTATTCCTGTTAATATAAAGGATAATTCTGTGGCCCTAACGACTCAACAGTGCTGCTGTGTTTTAAACTGGAGCTCTATGAGTCAGTGTTTAAGTCTGTGGTGAGATCAGCTGACTTGTGGTTAAGTCCTCATGAGCAAGAACTAAGCACAAATGCGTCTTTACTATTTCATCCAACACACACTTGATGTGATTCTTCTGGCCCAAAATGTCTAAAAACACACAGTTTATGCTTTGAAAGCTTAAATGTTTCAAAATCATGTGGCAAAATTAGCGTTTTAGTCAAGACCACCTAAACCGAGACCAAGACCAGAGTGTGTTGAGACCAAGACCAAGGCAGGGTGAAACCAAGTCAAGACCAAGACCACATGTACTGCCTGATAATTAAATGTCTTATATTTAATCAATAAATACAGTTAGAATAACAATGAGACACTATATAGGGCTGTTAACAACATAATTCATCTTTGCACTAAAGAGGTGGCATCTGAATAGGTACTATTACAACTACATAAATATTACTCAGATTAATTTTGAAAATAAAATTTGAATATAGAAATATCATGGAAAAATAAAATGATATTTTTAAATATGAAATTAAAATCGTCAGTAGGCTAGGTGGCATTTATTAAACTGATTCGCTTAAAGCTGATTCAATGTATTGTGTGTGTGTGAGTACGTGTATGTATATATATATATATATATATATATATATATATATATATATATAGATATATATATATATATATAGATATATAGATATATATATAGATATATAGATATATATATATAGATATATAGATATATATATATATAGATATATATATATATATATATAGATATATATATCTATATATATATATATATATCTATATATATATATCTATATATCTATATATATATATATATATATGTATCTATATATATATATATATATATATATATATATATGTATCTATATATATATATATATATATATATATATATGTATCTATATATATATATATATATATATATATATATGTATCTATATATATATATATATATATATATATATATATATATATATATATATATGTATCTATATATATATATATATATATATATATATATATATGTATCTATATATATATATATATATATATATATATATATGTATCTATATATATATATATATATATTATATATATATATGTATCTATATAGATATATATTATATATATATGTATCTATATATATATATATATATATATGTATCTATATATATATATATATATATGTATCTATATATATATTATATATATATGTATCTATATATATATATATATATATGTATCTATATATATATATATATATATATGTATCTATATATATATATATATATATGTATCTATATATATATATATATATATATGTATCTATATATATATATATATATGTATCTATATATATATATATATATGTATCTATATATATATATATATATATATATATGTATCTATATATATATATATATATATATATGTATCTATATATATATATATATATATATGTATCTATATATATATATATATATATATATATGTATCTATATATATATATATATATATATATGTATGTATGTATATAGATATATGTATGTATGTATGTATATAGATATATGTATGTATGTATGTGTATATGTGTGTGTGTGTGTGTTTATTTGCAAATCTACTATAACTTGCTATAAATCTACTCTACTATCTGTCTGTCTATATGTATATTTATGTATGTGTGTATGTTTATTTGTATGTGAAACATTAGAAAAACAACAAAGTAAGTTTGTAATGCATGATTACAGTAATGAGAACTTGAAAAGAAAATATGGTGAATTGTTAAAATAATGTCAGGCTTCATTTTATTTATTTATTTATTTTACAGATTTTATTCGACCAAGCACAACGATCAATCAAATCACAACTGCAGACATTCATTCGAGAGTGAGTATCATAACGTTACATGTTGTTTTGTCAATTTACATGATTCTGATCTCTTAATTATTATTTTAGTAACTTCCTAAATTTATACTATTTAACATTTTATATTAGCAGTTGATCATAGGGTTTTTTAAGAGCTGATGCCAACATCTAGAGTAGCTGATTAACCAATTTAATGCTGATATGTATTTTAAATTAAGCATTAAATATTTTCATATCCAAGTTTTTGTGGCCAATATATCCTTTTTTTTTTTTTTTTAAGATTTATTTTTGGCATTTTTTTTTTTAATTTACTAGTATAGAACAGTATAGCAGTGACAAGAAGCGCAGTGAGAGAGATAGGGGGCGGGATCGGGAAACGTCCTCGAGCTGTGATTCGAACTCGGGACGCCTGTAGCGCAACAACATGCATTTTCTATACAGTTTCAGCACCAAAACAAGTTACACTTTATATTTTGTCATCAATCTGTGAGTACAAACAATCAAGCTTTTACAGCTGCCAATCCGATTTTTATCTGTTTATCAATAGACTCCATACACACAGCCATTTGTCTTTTCTCAGCTAAAGCCAGAGTTTATAATGGCACGGTTTCAGCGACCGTGGAGTGCACATTTAAGGAATGGTATTGCTGTGCGCAGGGACCTTCGGAAATTTAAAGAAGCTAAGAAACAATTCGACAAAGTGAGCGAGGAGAAAGAAGCAGCCCTGTCCAAAAATGCCCAGGCGCCTCGAAACAAACAGCACGAGGTGGAGGAGGCCACCAACATCCTCAACGCCACGCGCAAGTGCTTCCGCCACATCGTCCTAGACTACGTCCTTCAGGTAAGAGTGCTCAAACCCCTCCGCAGGGACTCAAGGTTAACCTTTGTGCTCAAACAACCTTTGTACAGATTCCTGTGTTGTTACATCACAGTCACAAGATGCATGCTAATGATATAGATTTATTGGAATTAATATTGCGTTCATGGTTGTTTGCAAGAGAAAGAAGGGATGTTTTGAAAGAGAAAGAAACTTAATCAGTTCTTGTCACACAATACTTGTGTCCTCTCAATGCACTTCCTGTGTTCTGTAGTGACTGCACACGCTCCATTTAAACAATTCCCCGTAGCGAGGTCAGTCTAGCGGCTATAATTCAAACGACTTGAACGTTATTACCATAGGTTGACCTTTCTCTCAAAATGATGTGTAACAGCTCTGCTAAATCTCTCCAGTGAGTCAGTAGTCGGTGAGTGTTTAATGTGTGTGGTTTACAGGCGCTCAGTGAGCAGTGTATTGCGCCCCCTGGTGGCTCAAAGAAAGAACTGCTTATTTCCAGTCAGTTGTGAAAGAATAAAGGATGTGCGTTTAGGAGTTCAGGAAGCAGATGTGTTAGATTTGATAATAGACTGTCATTATTGAAGCATTAGTGGTCAGCTTGCCAGTGTTCACTTTTACTCAGTTTGTTTGAGTTTGTGTGTTTTTTTTGTGTTATGGCGTATGCATTATTTTTTTGGTTTTCATTATTTTACTGTGACCAAAATTGCATAGAATTGTAGTCAGAAAAACATTTTTGTTTAGAGTATGTGTAAAACATAAACATGTATGGACATTAAAGATATATCCCAAGTATGTGCACTTATTTACATGCATAATATAATTTATGTTTTTGTTGTAGTTGTCAAAGTAAAAAAATAGAAGAAAAAAAGGAATTTTGTTGACAAGATTAACTCTGATATTCCCTACTGGGAAAATCCCCAAATTAATGGTGACCTCGTGGATTTATTGTTTTACTTTTGTTTTTGAAACTTGACGTCAGTTGAAAGTACCTGTTCTTTTAAGTAGGGAATTTAATTTTTTATTTGTATTTATTTATTTATTTATTTTTTCAGATTAATGTGCTGCAGTCCAAAAGACGATCAGAAATCCTCAAATCGGTAAAATATTCTTATTCATGATATTTAATTAAGGCTTAAAGGGATAGTTCACCCAAAAATGAAAATTCTGTCATTAATTACTCACCCTCATGTCGTTCCAAACCTGTAAGACCTTCGTTCATCTTCCGAACACAAATTAAGATTTTTTTTTGAAGAAATCTGAGAGCTTTCTGACTCTCCACAGACAGCAATGCAACTGAAATGTTCCCAGACCCAGAAACGTAGCAAGGACATCGGTAAAATAATCCATGTGACATCAGCAGTTCAACCGTAATTTTACGAAGCTACGAGATTACTTTTTGTGCGCAAAGAAAACAAAAATAACGACTTTATTCAACAATTCTTTTCCTCCAAATCGCGTATTTTCCGCCATTATCGAGAGTACCACGACGCATGCGTGTTCGTCAGTAGCATCATCAGGCGTGCCAAAATAGTGCTAGGGTGACGCGGAGGAGAAGAATTGTTGAATAAAGTCATTATTATTGTTTTCTTTGCACACAAAAAATATTCTCGTAGCTTCCAAAAATTACGGTTGAACCACTGATGTCACATTGACCGTTTTAATGATGTCCTTTCTGTGTTTCTGGGTCTGGGAACATTTCAGTTGCGTTGCTGTCTAAGGAGGGTCAGAAAGCTCTCAGATTTCATCAAAAATATCTTAATTTGTGTTTTGAAGATGAATGGGTTTGGAACAACATGAGCGCGAGTAATTAATGACAGAATTTTCATTTTTGGGTGAACTATCCCTTTAAGATTTATACTGTCAGAGTTGTGTTGTCAAACCTGTCGTCTGTTGTACAGATGCTGTCCTTCATGTACGCCCACCTGACGTTCTTCCATCAAGGTTATGATCTGTTCAGTGAACTACAGCCCCTCATGAAACAACTGACCGGACAGGTACATCATATCTATTTGTCTGTCTGTCTGTCTAATATACAATCTACTTGTTTGTCTGTCATGCAATCTGTCTGTTTATTTCTGTGTGTCTGTCTGTTGTACAGTTTATTAGTCTGTCATATGATCTGTCTGTGTATCATACGATCAGTCTTTTTATCTGTCTTGACTGTCTCTGTCTGTTTGTCTGTCTCTCAGTCTATAGTACAGTCTGTCTGGCAAATGATCAGTCTGTCTATCATACAGTCTGTCTGTCTATCTAGCATACAATCAATTTGCCTGTTGTACAGTCTATTGTACAATCTATTTGTCTGTCTGTCATATGTGTCTGTCTTGTACAGTCTGTCCGTCTGTCTATAGTACAAACTGACTGACTGTCTGTCTTTCTGTCTGTCTGCTATTGTATGATTTGTTTGTTGTACAATCTGTCTGTAAATTGTACAATCTATCTTTCTCCCGTTGTATGATCTGTCGATCCATCATATGATCTGTCTGCTACTGTACGATCTGTCTCTGTCATACGATCTGTTTATTGTATGATCTATCTTTCTATCGTACGATCTGTCGTAGGATCTATCTCTGTCATACGATCTATTTATTGTACGAGCTATCTTTCTGTCGTACGATCTGTCTGTCGTAGGATCTATCTCTGTCATATGATCTGTCTGTTGTACGATCTATCTGTCTGTCTTGTGATCTATCTATTGTACGATCTCTCTGTCTATCGTACGATCTATCTGTCTTTCATATGACCTGTCTATTAGGGTTGCAACTAATGATTATTTTGATCATCGATTAGTTGGCCGATTATTTTGTCGATTGATCGATTAATCGGATTTTTTTTAAAAAAAGCTAAATTTTCTTTTTTTATTTTATTGACAAAAACACTTCCACATTCTGCCCCATGTCCTTCAAACCAACGTGCCAACTGAATGCTATGAAAACATACAGTGCTTAATTTATTAGACCACCTGTCATAATAAAGAGAAAACACAAATATTTTTGGAATCTGTCAAAGAATTGTTTAAATCTAAAAATGTTATTGTCATTTATTGGGCAAATAACAAACTGAAACAACTAAATATTTATTCACATAATAAAAAAATAGCCTCCTGCTTTTCATAACAGCATGCATTCTTGCTGGCATTGTTTAGCTATTTTTTGACTGTAATTGGGTATCTGAAAAAATGTTTCATAGATCTTTCATTCTTTCATAGATAACAGAAATAATTATATTATAGCATTAGAAATAGCCTACTGTTACTAAAGAGTTTATGCATTATTGGAGGACTAACCAATACAGATAGCTAAAAAATGATTTTAGTAAACACCAATACTGTTGAGCAGCAGTGGCACACCAAAACACCGAGCAGCAGTGGCACAAAGCTTACATTATTTGTTATACCTTAAATACATTTGTTTTAATAAATTTAAGCACTGTATATAGGCCTGTAGTTTAAATCTCTTCATCAAAAATTAAGATAATAATAAAAATAATAAAGACGAATAAAAACACAAACTCAGTGTTAACCAACTTTTTGATCACAGTCATGTTTACTGTAATTTCTTTATCCTGTAAAAGGTGGCTATGAAGCATCTGATATTTATATTCAGACAACTATATACGCAGTTATCCCTTTACAGTTCCTACTCTCATAAAATACATCTCACTACATGTTGACTTTTAAACCTTAATTTAATATTCAACAACAGATATTTCAGCACAATGAATGTTTTTGCGCTGAATATTAATCCCTCTCTGACGCCTCCGCTGCACTGGCTCTCATTCAGTAAAGATTTAAATTTAACGCAGACTGTCAGGACGGAACTTTACGCAAAAATGGAAATGTTCGCGTGAATTTGTGACATTTACAGATAAGGATATGACCGTAAACTGAAAGTGTTTGCGCTGGGGATGCACACGCATCTGTCAAAGCACCTGACAGGGCAAGCCATTATGCTAATGCATTAAAATAAAGCTTAAAATAAAGAATTCTCATGTTTTGTGCAGCTTGGATCACGTACTTCTCCCCCAGCATCTCATTCTGTTTCCTCCACTATTTTTAGATGCATTTTGGCCATAGAAATGCGTTATTCAGTGCTGTAACGTTAATTTGACGCTACCGGCTGAAGTTGGATGTGCACTGTGGGCAGACCCGACTAGTCGATAATGAGAATCGTTGTCGATGGTTTTCATTATCGATAATAATTGATTTTATCGATTAGTTGTTGCAGCCCTACTGTCTATTCTACGATCTATCTGTCTGTCGTATGATCTATCTCTCTGTCATACGATCTGTCTGTTGTACAATCTATCTGTCTATCGTATGATCTGACTATTGTGCGATCTCTGTCTATTGTACGATCTGTCTGGCGTAGTATCTATCTCTGTCATACCATCTGTTTATTGTATGATCTATCTGTGTATCGTACGATCTGTCTCTCTTTCATACGATCTGTTTATTGTACGATCTATATGTCTATTGTACAATCTATCTATCATACAATCTGTCTGTCATAGGATCTCTTTCATATGATCTGTCTATTGTACGATCTGTTTGTCATATGATTTGTCTGTCGTACGATCTATCTCTCTGTCATACGATCTGTTTGTTGTAGGATCTATCTTTGTCATACGATCTGTCTATTGTACGATCTATCTGTCTGTCGTATGATTTCTGTCATACGATCTGTCTCTCTGTTATACGAGCTGTCTTTTGTACGATCTCTCTGTCTATCATATGATCTGTCTATTGTATGAAATCTGTCTATCGTACAATCTGTCTGTCATAGGATTTCTCTCTTTCATATGATCTGTCTAATGCACGATCTGTCTGTCGTATGATTTCTCTGTCGTACGATCTATCTATCTATCGTATGATCTGTCTATTGTATGATCTCTCTGTCTATTGTGCGATCTGTCTGTCGTAGTATCCCTATCATACCATCTGTTTATTGTACGATCTGTCTGTCGTACGATCTGTCTGTCGTACGATCTGTCTCTCTTTTACACGATCTGTCTTTTGCACGATCTATCTCTATTGTACGATCTATCTGTCTATTGTAGGATCTATCTGTCTATCGAATGGTCTGACTATTGTGCGATCTCTGTCTGTTGTACGATCTGTCTGGTGTAGGATCTATCTCTGTCATACCATCTGTTTATCGTACGATCTATCTGTGTATCGTACGATCTGTCTCTCTTTCATACGATCTGTTTATTGTATGATCTATCTGTCTATTGTACGATCTATCTGTCTATCGTACGATCTGTCTGTCGTAGGATCTCTCTTTCATACGATCTGTTTATTGTATGATCTATCTGTCTATCGTTTAATCTGTCTGTCGTATGATCTATCTCTCTGTCATACGATCTGTTTATTGTATGATCTATCTGTCTATTGTACGATCTATCTGTCTGTCATATGATTTGTCTGTCGTACGATCTGTCTCTGTCATACGATCTGTCTATTGTACGATCTATCTGTCTATCGTTTAATCTGTCTGTCGTATGATCTATCTCTCTGTCATACGATCTGTTTGTTGTAGGATCTATCTTTGTCATACGATCTGCCTATTGTACGATCTATCTGTCTGTTGTACGATCTGTCTGTCGTAGAATCTATCTCTTTCATATGATCTGTCTATTGCACGATCTATCTGTCTGTCGTATGATTTCTCTGTTATACGATCTGTCTATTGTACGATCTATCTGTCTGTTGTACGATCTGTCTGTCGTAGAATCTATCTCTTTCATATGATCTGTCTATTGTACGATTTGTCTGTCTGTCGTATGATTTCTGTCGTACGATCTATCTCTCTGTTATATGATCTGTCTTTTGTACGATCTCTCTATCTGTCATACGATCTGTCTGTCGTAGGATCTATCTTTCATATGATCTGTCTATTGCACGATCTATCTGTCTGTTGTATGATTTCTCTGTCATACGATCTGTCTATTGTACGATCTATCTGTCTATCGTACGATCTGTCTATTGTACGATCTCTCTGTCGTAGTATCTCTATCATACCATCTGTTTATTGTACAATCTATCTGTCTATCGTACGATGTCTGTCGTACGATCTGTCTCTCTTTCACATGATCTGTTTATTGCACAATCTATCTCTATTGTACGATCTACCTGTCTATTGTACATTCATTCATATTAAGCATGTGCCAACAGATCACATAGTGCTCATGTAATTTCTGTCTCTACCTAAAAGCAAAAGCTTGATTTCTGCACCAAACCAGCGTTTTCATTTTCACCCCGGAGAGCTGATGGGCACGTGAATCCTTGTTTCCTGTGGGCAGGAATGTGATTGGATTCATGAGTCCTGTGATTGGCCGCTGCTTACATAGGCCTTGCACTGGAAACATTGGGTGATGAAAGGGTATTCCCTGTCTGGGAGTTAAATTGAGTGTGTTTGAGATGGCTTAGTTCAGAGTGGACGTGAAATATACCGCACAGGGTTATCAGGATTTGTTTTCTGCCGTCATTATGAAGCTTAAGAAAGTGGAGCGATTATGACGAGAGGTTTGGAGGAGCTGCTCGCAGATCTGTGCTTCTGTTCATCATGGACTGCTTATGATACTTTTATGTTTTCATTTCAGTTTGGTGTGACTATAAATAAAGAAAACTTATTAAAAAACAGATTAAATAATATTAAAATAAAAATAAATAGTGTGAGTTCATAAATTAGTTCATACTTTTCCAAAGTGAATAAGTGCTTCATAAGTCTTTCTTACTCAGTTTTTAAGATTTTTTTTATATATATAATTTATCTGTGCTGAAAAAGCTTGTCCAATAAATAAAAATAAATAAATAGCAGTATAATAGTTATAACGCAACTTTTAGTCACATTAATGCAGCTCATGGTTGATTCATGCTCACAGGTTTTGTCAGGTGGTCAGTCTAGGTCAAGCACCTCTCGATAGTGGAAACTTGAGGTTGTAACTGCAAGAAAAACATTTCCCATCTGATATTATCAACCGTGCATCTGCCCGCCTCTTTCCTGGCGGATCCAAACAAAGCGCTCGACCCAAATACCGCACATATTCTTTTGTGATGTGTTTCCATGCATGATACGAGGTGATGGACGGTCGCTTGCTGTATCTGAACAAATAAAGTGCACAGAGAGTCTATTACAGTTCCTTTCCTCAACTTCCCCTATAGAAACTAGTCCTTTCACTAGTACTATTGGTTACGCATTGGGTTAGTGATGTGAACAAACCCTTAGCCTTTACTAAAATTTGACAAAAAAAGATTTAGCGGATACAAAATCGTAAGCAAGTAATTTGAACATCTCCTAATAATGACAATATGAGCCTCTTCATTTACTCACAATGTAAATGAAGAGGCTCATATTGAACTTTAAAAATGTAATCCACATTTTTAAAGTTGGATTGATGAAGTCCTTCAGTGTAGTGGAATATTTCCATAAATAAGTTTGGATTTGGCAATCAGAAAGGTTCTGAATGGCTGAGTTTTACTGTTAAAAGCGCTCTTGAATTTGTTTAGCAGTGTGTAGTGGTGGTGAAACAGTGTATTATGGTCCATCATCATCTTGGGATATGGGAAAATAATGAGGCATGAGTGGTTATGCGTCCAGATGTAAGAAACCAGACCATCTTCCAATCACATGACTTTGTGTTTAAAGTGTTTTTTCACTGGCAGCCGTGCCTTTAATTCCAGTTTTATAAAGTTCAGTACAGTTGGGTGAAGGCGGCATCTCAAACTTTCTTTGATTTATATATTTGCCTTTTTTTTTTTTTTTTTAAATAAAGCTGAATTTGTAAAATATAATAAGCACCTTCTTCATAGGACGACCCAAATTGCTCTGACTCTAGATTTCTCTTCCTGTCTTCATGCATTCAAGCCATTTTTCATGTCTGTCTTTCAGCTGGATCAGCTGGTGGTCGACTCCGCAAAAGAGAGGAAAGATATGGAGATGAAACACTCGACTATTCAGCAGAAGGTACAAGAGCTCCTCCAAACATTAATAACCCACAAACCCACAGCCATCACACGCTATATAGGGCCAATCATAAAATATTTGTTTTTTTAGAGCGACAAATGAGTTCTTACTGCGGATGAGGCTTTGCAGCACACTGATGAAAACTGAAACCAAGCCACAAAATCATGTTGTTGATGCTTTTTGAAACAGAATATCCTTCCCTACTCTCCTCTCTTTGGGTTTGACCTTTCGAAACGATCTAAAGTACACAAAGTGAAGCTTTTGCCTGATGTACTGTGCACTGGTTTATGAATAAAGTAATAAAGTTGCTGTTATTACAGTAGAGCAGTTCATCTTTCAATCTTAAGGCTGAGCATGATGGGAGATTTGAAATGAACCCTCACATATGACGTGCAAGTGCGTTTTATGTAGTTGATACCAATTCTGCTGAAATGTGATTATTTTTTTAGCGCAAATGTGCAAATTACCTCTAAAGGTACGGTGATATTTATGAAATCAGGAATTTCAATAAAATTTGATTCAACATCCGATTCAACAAAACTGAGCCCAATTGGAAAGAATTTTTCAGCAAGATCAAGAATACTGAGGGACTTCCGATGGCAAAATTTCGCACAAAAAAATTTCGCAAAAAAAAAAAAAAAATTGCAATGTGGATTTCGAATCTGGTTAAGTTTTGTTGAACATTGAACAGTTAACCCATAGAAAGCAGCTTGGTTTTGAAGTGACCTTGGTGTAGGGGTGTGGGATATTTACCGGCTATGATAATGTCGTAATTGTTATTTTAACAATGTGCAAACTGCCAGTATGCAAAAAAAAACAAACAAAAACATGTTTTGAAAGTCCAAAAGCATTCATTGTGTGATAACGATTATTAGAACGCAGTTAAAATGCCCAGATATTGTAATTCAAGTTATGAAAGCAAAAAATACCCTTTTAGGTATTTTTTTTTCTTCTTTCAGCACATCAGCACAACACAATGTTGTCTGTTTGTTTTTTGTTTAGTTTTTTTTTTTCTGTTTGGCTAATGAAATTAGTTGCAAACTAAGCCGGAGCAGAACATTTGCACGTCTCAGAGCAACACTGTGGTGTTTCGTTCATAATGAATCTGTTTTTGAACGAATCATTTGAGTCAATGATTTAATAATCCATTGACAGCCGCTTGCTTTATTTCTAAATGAATCAGCCTTTTTGAACGAATTGTTTGAGTGAATCATTCAATGACTCACTCATTAAGGCAGGGATTTGCCGCCAACTACTGGCCGTTTTAGTGTCATATTTATTTATCCATGACAGACATAAGGTATCAGCATAAAAACACGCTCAGAATATTGCAAGCAAGTCAGTGCCGATAACTTTTTGGGCAGTGCACCGACGTGTTGCGCTACGGGTGTCCCGAGTTCGAATCCCAACTCGAGGACGTTTCCCGATCCCGCCTCTATCTCTGTCCCACTTCACTTCCTGTGAGCTCTGATCTGTCCTATCTAGTGCTGTCAAGCGATTAATCGCGATTAATCACATCCAAAATAAAAGTTTTCATTTACATAATATATGTGTGTGTACTGTGTATATGTATTATGTATATATAAATACACACACATACAGTATATATTTTTAAAATATTTACATGTATTTACATGTATATATTTATATTCATATAATTTATAATATATATATAAATATATTTAATATATAAACAACATATTTTTCATAAATATATATATGCGAGTGTATTTGTATTTTGTATTTATATTTTATATTATACATATACATAGTAAATATACACAGTACACACACAACATCTATTATGTGAACAAAAACTTCTATTTTGGATGCGATTAATCATTTGACAGCACTAGTCTTATCATAATAAAGGCAAAATCTTAAAAAAAAATATATATATATATATTACAAGCAAAATTTTGTTTAATTATCGAAAAAATCCAAGAATATATAATTATTCATCAATATCGCATCCTACCTTGATGTGAATCGTGCTTCAATACACTATAGACAAATTTGTGCCAAAATTTCTCTAATGCAACTCTGCATTAAAACGCAGTTCAATATACCAATTTAAATGTCTTTGTTTAACATTGTGTGTCATTTACATCCTGGAAACGCTTCATAAAACAGTGTATTAGTATATATTAATCTATCTCGCTATAATGAGCGCTTACTGTGATTCATGCGCTTGTGCCACAATCCAGCTTGACCTTCATCTCATGTGAAGTGTGACACTGTCGCTCTATTTTTATTTTCCTCCTCCTCTCTCACTCTTTCACTCATTCTCTCTCTCTCTCTGGCTGTATCAGCAGTTGTTAACCTGCTCTCTCTTCTTTTCTGACTGTTCATATGAGGCCGTGCTGCAGGTGAGTCTGTCTCTTCTGCCTGTCCATCTGAACGCTGCATGAATTAATTGCGTTCATTAAACATGCACTTTTATGTCAGTATGTAATCAAAGCAAAGTATTGTAATTTGATTGTAAAAACCTGGTAGAAGTTTGTTAATCACTATTGTACTTGAATAAGAAAATCCTACAAGCAGAAGCGAACCAAAGCGGGATTGCTGGGATTGGTGGATCCAACACACGAGCCGCAGTTAATGAATTCATTCATCGACCGACACACACACACACATGCTAGAGCTTTCCTGAAAGGGAGGAGCCAGCAATAGATACCAAGGCTAACTCCAGACTCAGTCTGCATATACATGGCCGTACATAAACACATACAGTGCGTAGAGGCTCAGTGGTGGTAGACGACCCTGACGGGACAGTCTCAGTAATGTTTGGAAGTTAGATGCAGCGTCACTGCTGACACACACACACACACACACACACACACACACACACACACACACACACACACACACACACACTGCTCTGTTCGGCATGAAGATCTTCAGCAGGTTTCACTATGTGTGGTATCTGGTGAGTCAGTCATGTTTTTTTATAGTTCATGTTCTTTGTATCTTTAGACTTTCCTAAGTGGTTATGAGCATGAATGTTTCTTGGGAGTTTGGTGTGACATCTTGCCTAAATACTGACATTTGAGTCTGATGTGGTTTGTTTTTATGTAGCGTTATTTTATCAAAAGTTTTTTTTTTTTTTTTTATTATTATTATTATTATTATTATTTATATATAATGATAATTGTTCTATACATAAGTACAGGTTTGCATTTGCATTGATCAAATTCTATGGCTGGTAACACTGTTTGAATAAATATCATTTTAATGGTTTATAACAAATATGGATGTCTGATATATGAATTTTATTTTGTTATTTTTTGAAGAATAATTTCAGTTTAATAACTCTAAGAATGTCAGGTAAAAATGTCAGTAAAATACAGTAAGATATTGTTTTTTATACATATAAATTCAGGTTCCATTGTCACTTAATGTGGAGATATTTTTTGGTCAAATAAATAATTGTATTATTTTATTATGCTATCTATTCAAGAATTATTTAAGAATATTTAAGAATGACAGCCTTTTTTTTCCTGTAATAATCATGACGGTTATAAACCTTGACATTTTTTGACTTGCAAAAATTAATTATGCTTTTCTCGGAATTTGCAAAATTCTACTTAAGAATTATTTAATATTTAAGAATTTCAGAATTTTTATTGAGACATTTTACTTTGCTACAACTCTGACAGTTATAGACTTAATTTGTTTTATTGCAAAAACTGCAATTCATTATACAAGATATCTGGTAGTAAAAAAACCCTAAAAATTATGCCACTTCATTTAAGTATTTATAGTATTCAGTATTTATAATCTAAAGGAAAGAGGTTGCTCTGTGCTTTAATAACAGCTGTAGCCCCATTCTTTGGTCCTGGCACCCTAAATATATTAAGCTGTCCAGCTCGCGTATCAGCTCATGGCTGTTTGATCAGGTTACAGAGGAATGGAAACCAAATCTGCTTTTTAATAAAAGTTGGTGCTATCGTGTTGCTCGCCTTACTGTAAACATACAAGCTAAAGGTCATACTGAAGATCATAGTTGGTAGTTCACGTAGGGGTGTTTTTTTTTTTTTTTAAATGAATCCCAAAAAAGTGAGAAAGAACCCAGTTCCGTTAGTGTTCACACTGTTACTGGTCGTGAAAGTGGATTCGGATCTCATTTCAGACCACTTCAGGTCTCAGTCCACTTTCCATTTACACTGCAGATTTTTGTAACTCTGAGCGTAAATATTATGAATTCTATTATTAATTTCTAATATTTATATTTTGCTGTTTATTTTATTTATTTAAACTAAAATAGTACAATGTATATAGTGCAATAGTTACATATTTCTGCAACATTAATAAGGTTGTCCACAAACTCAGGTTATTATTTTGATAACTGAAATATGACCTTTGGAGTTTCTTTGTGTGTTTTACAATTACATTTGGTCCAATTTGTTAACTAATTTGCATAGTTAATGCATTAGGTATCATGAGCTAACAGCGAACAGAAGATTTTTACATCATTTATTAATCTAAATTCATGTTAATTTATAAATATGCTATTTTAATTCGCATTTGTTCATAAAAATAACACTTTTAAAATTTACAATTTTAAAAATTTATGATTTGTATGTAAATTAACACACATCCTAGATTAATAAAACTTGTAAAAGTATTGTTCACAATTACTTAATGATACCTAATGTCCTAATATATTTTACAAATTAAACCTTATTGTAACTGTATTTATTATCAAGTTCTGTAAACTTTTATTTATTTAATTAACACACATTATATAAGCAAAATCTTTTATTTTGGATGACTAATCGTTATTAATCCTTTGACAGCTTATTTATTTAGTGATATATTTAAAGCAAAATATATAATATTTAATGCAAATTTTATGCTAATTATTCTGAAACCCCTGAAATGAACCAAAGCTGCCCTTGTTTGAGTTTTCTGTATGTCACTTTGAATACAGTGTCTGTTAAACGGTTAATTGGTTGACTGTGAGTCTTACGGTTTGTGGGTTGTGTTCTCCGCTGTACACTGGAGATGTGATGTAAGATCTGTTAGTAGTGGGGTCTAGAGCAGATCAGACTGGATTCTCGCAGCATGCGGGTCAGGCTGTAAACTAACCTCCTCTACTAGTATGTCACTCTTATCTGTCTTCAGCTGCTTGAGGTTTCACAGACAAAAACGCAAGATCCAGTGAAGCTCTAGTGTTACTGGGGCTCTGCTAGTCTGAGCTCAGCCAGGCTTGACTTAACTAGTCTGAGCTCAGCCGAGCTCACATGACATCTACAGGAAGCAGGGATCTTAGATTGTTCTTGAGGTGAACAAGAACCAGTGGCCAGAGCGACATATCATGATTTCTTGCAGTACTGTAATGTTATGCCCACTGCGCTAGGGCTGGGTAAAAAATATCCATTTCTCGATTGTAATTTATAGTGCCAGTTTATCAGGAAGTCACGATTTTGTTCTCTCTGACTCGTTGGATGGAAACGGTGCTTGTTCGCAAATGTTTTATGCGATATTCCAATTTTGCGCACAAGTTAAATTCACAACTTTGGATGGAAACATCACATTTACCTCAGAATAAACACATTCGGTGAGCATAAACTCATTAGTCAGCTAGAAAAATTAACTCTAGAGAGGAGCATTTTGCTAAACATATGCACCATATAACATATTCATAATTTTTTACTGTTCCTCAATGTTTAATTAATGTTAATTTATGAATAAGTCTGTCATATTTTTTATGACAGCCACCATTTAAATGTTATATTTCAAGAAACGAATTGGAGTAGAAATATAATTATGTAATTCTAGCTTTATTATTATAAAAACTTATAAAAACATTGTGTTTGTATACAAATTAGTTAATTTTAACCTTTACCATTATAGTAATGTAGTACCAACTGACTCATGTATATTTTACAGCATTAGTTGAGAGATTTGTTTTTCTTTGAGAAAATTTGGCGTGTACTGTTCCTGATATATATCCAGAATAATCAATATTGAATTGATTTGAATGTAATCGAATCAAAAGCTTGTTAGTCAGAATCAAATCATGAAATGTGTTATAACCCAGCCCTACACTGCACCATAAATGAATTCACTATATGTAAATCTAATCATTGGCAAATTAATTAGTTGTTGCCAATTTTGATCTTTGTTGTAGGTTTGGGTCTTTCGGTTTAAGTTTATAGTGTAAAGGTGCCACAATTACAGTTTCTCAGCAAAAATCCAGTATTTTCAATAGGAATCCAAGCAGTGCAAAGTTTCTTGGGGGAATGCGATGCTTTTGTGTGCAAACACAAAAACTCAGATATGAAAATTACTCATGTTGGTCCAAGCAAGTATAACTTATCTTCTAAAGAGCACAAAAGAAGAGATTTTGATGAATGTTCATGCTGCTCCATTCTGTATTATAAAATTGAATAGATGTTGGGTTTTCAAGCTTCAAAATAACAAAGAAAACATCATAAAAGTAGTCCACTGTATTCTGAAAACTACTTCTTCGGTAGAATTAGGCTGTGTCAGATTTGACGTTTGGTCGCATGACGCTCGAGAACCAATGATGTTTGGCGTCAATAATGTCAAATGACATTGACTTGCCATTTTTCCTGTTTGTATGACTTTTGTACTCATTTCAGAAATTTCAATAAATTCCCATTTTGTTTTCTTGGAAAAATGAGAGTCATCCAAGTTTGACTTTCATTGAAACTGATGCCAGACTTTTCAGCTTCAGATGGAAAAAGCCTTTAAATATAACTTGTATGCAGTTTAAGTCCCTTTGGATAAAAGAGTCTGCCAATGCTTAAAGGAATAGTTCACTCCAAAATGAAAATCCTGTCATCATTTACTCACCCTCATGTCGTTCCAAACCTGCATACGTTTCTTTGTTGAACACAAAACAAAAAAACAAACGATATTTTGAAGAACCAAACAGTTTTTGGTCCCTTCCATGGAAATACTATGAAAGACAATGGGAACTATCAACAGTTTGATTACCAGCATTCTTCAAAACATCTTTTTTTATGTTCAACATAAGAAACGAACGAGATGAGAGTGAGTAAATGATGGCAGGATTTTCATTTTGGGGTGAATTATCCCTTTAAATGAAATGTAAACATAAAGATCTGGAATGATAACCAGAAGGTTGTAGGTTTGAATCCCACATAGTGATTAAAGTGTTAGAGCTGTAACAGATCTGACAGTTGCTAAAATCAAGTATAATGTTCTTCTTGTGATCTTCATGGTAATTGCCTTGAAGATTGGTTGTAATGTTTACAAAGCTTTTATCATCTACGTATCGTCCATTAGCAAAACTTTGGCTTTTGTGTTGAGTGTTTATACAGCATGTGTATTGAATGTTGATATTGACTCATAATTACTGTATTAAGATCTGAAAAGCTCAGTTCAACACTTTTGTCGTGCTCAGGACTTCTCAAATGACGACACCAAGCTGGAGTACAATGTGGATGCAGAGAATGGGATCGTCATGGAGGGATATCTGTTCAAGAGAGCCAGCAACGCCTTTAAAACCTGGAACAGGTCTGGGACAAGACTTAAAATCATACTGTGTCCACTTACGTAGACATTGACTAAGTGTTCATTGTCGCTAACTGCGTTTTTTTTTTTTGCAGGCGGTGGTTTTCGATTCAGAACAATCAGCTAGTGTACCAAAAGAAATTTAAGGTGAATATAAGAAGAACCAACACTAGTTTCTAAGTCCAGCTGTGTGTTTAGCACTCATTTTGGCATTTTTATTTCAGGATAACCCTACGGTTGTGGTGGAGGACTTGAGGTTATGCACCGTCAAACACTGCGAGGACATCGAGCGCAGATTCTGCTTTGAAGTGGTTTCTCCAACAAAGTGAGTTGAAGCACACAATTCTGATTCTCATATCAGTTAGGATTCGTTTTTGCAAGGAACACAAGTTGCGTTCACTATTTGAACGCAATCGTTTAAATGTACTACTTTTCTGTTAATTTAAATAAGGTGTCATTTATGTGCCACAATTATCAAATTGTTGACTGCTTTGAAAGAAATGTTCTATTTTATTTTTATTTATTTATTTATTTCAACATGTCTGAGATTGTGGAAATTGTTGGTTATATACAAAATACAAAACGTGTATTAATGTAGGCGTTACATTTGTTACAAACGTTACATCACTTGTAACTAGTGTTTTTGTGTAGCTAATGTATTTGTTACCAAAACTATTAAAATAGTTTTCAGTAATTGTAATAAAGCTGAAATAAAAGAGTTAAAATAAATTATAAATTATTATTGGTAGCACTTTATTTTAAGGTGTCCTTGTTACATGTTACATGCACTTACTATTATAATAACAATAAATTATGCATAATTACATGCAAGTAACCCTAAGACAAACCCTAACCATATAGTAAGTTAATATTACTCAGTACTTAAATATATAATTACACTGTAACAAGGACATCTTAAAATAAAGTGTAACCTTATTATTTTACAAATACTAAAAATAAATAAATAAATAAATAAAAATATTAGATGGAAAAAAATAAAATGAGAGGTGTTGCTGAAATGTAATTACTAAAATGACTGAAACTGAAATCTGTTTAAAAAAAAAGTAATGAAAACTAATGAAAACACAAAAGCATTAACAAAACTACTAAAACTAAAATTACAATTAAAATTGAATGTGTAATAAGAAAAGTTAATTCAATAGTATAAAAAAAATAAGGTTACACTTTATTTTAAGGTGTCTTTGTTACAGTATAATTATACATTTAAGTACTGAGCAATATTAATTAACTACATGTATTTACTACAAGGTTAGGGTTAGGATTAGGGTTTGGTTTAGTGTTACTTGCATGTAATTATGCATTATTTATTGTTGTTATAATTGTAAGTATATGTAACGTGTAACAAGGACACCTTAAAATAAAATGTTACCAAAAATAATATTATTAAAAAAAAATAAATAAAATAATAACTCTGAAAAGTAGTCCAGTATATTAATATGTAAAAAATTTCTTAATCTGTCTTTTTTCTTTTTTACAGTAAAAATACCTGAACATCCATTAAAAAAAAATATATATACATAAAATTTCTTGTTTCTAGAATATATTTTGAAATATTATTTTTCTAACCAGTTTTGCAAACTGTTTGTTTTCAAGCATAGCACAAATAAAATGTCATAGCTTAGGCAAAAAATGAATGAATGAATGATTAAATAAATGAAAAAATAAATATGTTTGATATGTATTTTATGTATTTTGAAGTAAGGTTTATTTTTCTTAACCCTTTTTAAAACGTATGTGTGTGTGTGTATACAGTTGAGGTCAAAAGTTTACATCCCCCTTTCAGAATCTCCTATATATATATATATATATATATATATATATATATATATATATATATATATATATATAAAATATAATATAATATAATATAATATAATATAATATAATTTAATATAATATTATTATTATTATTTTTTTTTTTTTTTTTATTTATTTTTTATTTATTTTTTTTACCACAATATGTGGGATCATACAAAATGCATGTTATTGTTTATTTAGTACTGACCTGAATAAGATATTTCACATAAAAGATGTTTACATCTAGTCTACTAGAGAAAATATTGAATTTAAAAAAAATTAACCCTGTATGAACCCCGTTTGATGGGGGAGGTGAAAACTTTTGAACAGAATGGAGATATGTACATTTTTCTAATTTTGCCTAAATATCATATATTTTTTTTTATTTAGTACTGCCCTTCAGAGACTACAGAAGATAGTTACATGTTTCCCAGAAGACAAAATAAGTTCAATTTACCCTGATTTTCAAATTCAAAAAGTTTTCATCCCCTGGCTCTTAATGCTTGGTTTTTTCTTCTGGAGCATCAGTGAGCGTTTGAACCTTCTGTGATAGTTGCATATGAGTCCCTCAGTTGTCCTCAGTGTGAAAAGATGGATCTCCAAATCATACAGTCATTGCTGGAAAGGGTTCAAATACACAAAAATGTGGATCATTCAGGTAACAACAACATTAAGATTCAAGGGTATGTAAACTTTTTAACTGGGTCATTTTTATAAATTCAACTATTATTTTCTCTTGTGGACTATATGTAAACATCTTTTATGTGAAATCTCTTATTCAGGTCAGTACTAAATAAACAATAACATGCCTTTTGTACGATCCCTCCTATTTTGGTAAAATAACATTTTGCAGGTTCTGAATGGGGGGTGTAAACTTTCGACCTCAAATGTATATATGTATGTATGTATGTATGTGTGTGTGTTCATGGATTCATTCATGCATTCATTCATGCATGCATGCCTAAAAAATGATTTATTGATATTTTACTGGAAAACAAGACAAAATACTGAGAACTATGATGATTATTTTTCAGTGCACATGTCATACTGTACATATGATTGATGTTATTTGTGTTAAAGGAGCTGTATGATGCAAGCGGACTCAGATAAGCTCCGGCAGGCCTGGATCAAAGCCGTCCAACACAGCATCGCCACAGCCTTCGGAGACAAAGCAGAGGACGGCGAGGTAGCACAGCTTCTCTCTCATCCAGCTAGTTCATGCCGCACTAGAGGCGCCTTGCTAACAGTGCGATGTGTTTGTCAGAAGATGGACAGGAAGTCGTCCACATCGACAGGCAGCCTGGACTCGGCCGGCGAGGTGAAGGAGAGGAGTCTGAAGGGTGAGAGCGCGCTGCAGAAGGTCATGGCCATCGGCGGGAACAGCATCTGCTGCGACTGCGGTCAGCCGGAGCCACGCTGGGCCAGCATCAACCTGGGCATCACGCTCTGCATCCAGTGCTCGGGCATTCACAGGTGTGTGTGTGTGTGTGTGTGTGACAGAAGATATCAGACAGTGTGTTGTGTGGTTTATTAACAGTACTGGGGTTTTGTTTGTCAGGAGTCTTGGCGTTCATTTCTCGAAGGTCCGGTCTCTGACGCTGGACACGTGGGAGCCTGAGCTGCTCAAGGTGAGTCGTGATGAACATACGGAGGGACAGATGGTTGCTGAGCAAACAAACATCTGTCCAGATGTTGCCATCCCTCAGAGAACATCAGCAGCTTTTTGATCTCCTAATCATCTCGTACGCTGTGAATTCAGAGATGCTTTTCTGATCGTGTAGCAAGTTTTGTTTTTCTGTTCAGATATAATTTGAGAAACAGATTTGATTATAAAAAGACATTTCTCAAGATTTTTTTTTTTTCCTCTTTCCAAAGTGGTCCAGCTTTCGAATAATAATAATAAAAAACCTTCTTCAGTTCTTCTATATGAATTAATAATGCAGTTACTTTTTGTATAGCTGATGTGTGAGCTGGGAAATGGTGTCATAAATCAGATCTACGAGGCTCGACGAGAAGAATTAGGAGCCAGGAAACCACAACCAGGAGATCCCAGGTACTGCACAGGAATTTAATTTAATTTAATTTAATTTATTCTTTTTAGTTTAGTTTAGTTTATTTATTTATTTATTTTTAAAGAAGTCTCTTCTGCTGAACAAGCCTGCATTTATTTGATCCAAAGTACAGCAAAAAACAGTAAGATTATGAAATATTTTTACTATTTAAAATAACTGCTTTCTGTTTGAATATATTTTAAAATATAATTTATTTCTGTGATCAAAACTGAATTTTCAGCATCATTACTCCAGTCTTCAGTGTCACATGATCCTTCAGAAATCATTTTAATATGCTGATTTGCTGTTCAAGAAAACATTTATTATTATTATTATTATTATTATTATTATTATTATTATTATTATTATTATTATTATGTTGAAAACCGCAAAGTAGATTTTTTTTCAGGTTTCTTTGATGAATAGAAAGTTCAGAAGAACAGCATTTATCTGAAATAGAAATCTTTTGTAACATCATAATTGTCTTTATCACTTTTGATCAATTTAAAGCATACTTGCTAAATAAAATTATTAATTTCTATAATTTCAAAAAGATAATAATAATAATAATAGTAATTATACTGACTCCAAGCTTTTGAAAGGTGTAGTGTATAATGTTACAAAAGCTTTTTATTTCAGATAAATGCTGATCTTTGGATCTTTCCATTAATCAAAGAATCCTGAAAAAAAAATGTACTCAACTATAATAATAATAATAATAATATTTATTGAGCAGCAAATCAGCATATTAGAATGATTTCTGAAAGATCGTGTGACACTGAAGACTGGAGTAATGATGCTGGAAATTCAGTTTTGATCACAGAAATAAATTAGATTTTAAAATATATTCACATTGAAAGCAGTTATTTTCAATAGTAAAAGTACTTCACAATATACTGCTTTTGCTGTACTTTGGATCAAATAAATGCAGGCTTGGTGAGCAGAAGAGACTTCTTTCAAAAACAGTAGTGATGGCTGTAGATCAAATTTTAGATTTTAGAAAAATAATCTTTTAGAATGCAAACCAAAGGACAGATCAATATTGTGGATTTTTATTTTAGTTTTATTTAGTCTGTTGCATAAGGCTTGCGTGATTCATTTCATACAGCAGCATATGTGTAACACGTTGCTGGTTTCAGAGTGAAGTTAAACGTGGAACAAGAAAACCCAAGATGACTTTCTACCATTACTAATGAAAACCTAAATAGATGTTGAGGTGTGAAAGCTGATCACTTGTGTCTCCTCAGGCATGAGGTGGAGGCCTACATCAAAGCCAAGTACGTGGAGCGCAGGTTTGTGCAGAGATGCTCTGAAGATCAGATCAGACAGAAGGTTTTATCACTGAGTAAACAGGATAAACGTCTCAGTGGCTGCTCGGATTCTCGACCTGCCAGTGGACCATCGGCGTCTACAGCGTCTGCTTCCTCAGGTGAGAGGATCGTCACGTCTGCAGCTGTACCCTCGGCTGGCTCTGCCCTTTAACCTTTGCTTGTGGCCCGTTTACCTGCTGTTATCCTGCGAGCGATGTGTTGGGATCAGCGTAGACGATGTTTGAACTGGTTTGACTCTGTTTCTGCTCCTCTCTGTGTCTGTGTGTGCCATCCTAACGCTGCTCTGGGCTTTTGTGTTGCTGAAGTGAACCACGAGTCTCTCTTCTGTGTAGATGAGCTCGATTCTCTCTTCTCCTACTTTAACTCCTCCGCCAAGCCCTGCTGTCGTAAGTACAGCTGTGTGTGTGTCTCCCGCCGTCCCGCTCAGCAGAACTCACAGCGTCACAGCCGCCTCACTCTCATTTCACCAGTGTGAATTTGAATTGAATTAAATCCAGGGTTATTATAGTAGGCTTAAACTAAACTAAAATAAAATAGTAAAATAAACTAAAATTGTTACTTGCGTTAACTGAAATAACTTATTTTATTTCAGCTTGTTAACAAGGCAGTGTTTATCATTTTCATTTAGTTTAACTTAACTAAAACTAAATGAAAATAAAATAATAAAAACTGTATAGACATTTAAAAAAAATAAAAAATAAAATAAATTAATAAAAATGACAAAAACACAACAAAATAAAATCTACAAAAATTTGTTAATATCAAAATGTAGTAGTATTTTGACTATTTTCTTTGTTTTGCTTGGTTTTCTTTTTGATTGAATTTTGCTTTTTGCTTTTTTTGGGGGGGGGGGGGGGGGGGTTGTTTATTTAATTTTTTCTTTGAATTTCTTTGTTTAAATTGTGCTTTTTTGGAGGGAGGGGTTGTTTTTTTTTTTTTTTTTTTTTTGGAGGGAGGGGTTGTTGTTTTTTTTTTTTTTTAGGGGTTGTTTTTTTTTTTTCTTCTTTTGTTTTTGTTTTGTAGTAGTTTGCTTTTTTGTTTGTTTGGTTGGTTTATTTTTTTTTCTTTGTATGTTTTGTTTTTCTGCTTTGTTTTGATTTTTGTTTTGTCAACTTACAGCAACTAATTGTACACAATAGTTTATATTTCTTTTAAAATAATAAGTGCTTTACTTTCAAATAATAAATGGTCCTGGTTTTATAGTATGATTCATCAGTCCATATAAAATTTAAATGCATCACATTACAGAAGTATTATGGATTATGAATTCTGTTTTATTTTGATCTTAAAAACACCACAAAACCCTTAAGAAAGTTTATAAAAAATTAACACACAAGCTGAAAATTCAACGAAATTAGTCATACAAAAATTTAATAATATATTTTCATGAATCATATTATACAAGCCATGTATGTTGGCTTTGTTCTACAATAAATAAACGGTCAAAAAAATTAATTATATTATACTTAATTATAAACATAACTAATACCATTAATTTTGACTAATTTTAACTAATTACGCCTATTTATTGCCATTCATGGATTCAATCATGCACAATAGATTATTTTAAACAATAAAACACAATAAATGCTTTTACTTTTAAATAATAAATTTGTAATATGTCGATACATTTCTTTAACTGATTAGACAGGTTTCTTAAAAACTAAATTAAATGCTGTCAGAGTGATTATTACAGCCATAAAACAGATTTTACAGTTCCCATAAGCACAAAACGTCCATAAATGTGTTAGCTGTTTACTTTATAAAAGTCAAAATGTGAATCTGTCCATTATACATTATATTAAGCTGTAATCTCTTAAAGTTATTAAAAATATACCATCACAAATTTCAGATTTCAGATATTGATTATATTAATTAGTTACATTTTAGTTTTACTGAATTTTCCCATTTGATATGTGTATGAACATAAACAAATTAAAAGTAGTACATTTAAAAATTACTACTATTAGCGGTTATTTGATCTTCTTTGAATGTTGTTCCAATTTAATTCTCCTTATTAAAATTAAAATTCAATAATTTCACATCCTGATTGCTAACTCAAGTTCATGTTCACATCAAATTTAGTGGTTACACTTTATTTGAAGGTGTCCTTGTTACAGTGTAATTATACTTTTAAGTACTGAGTAATATTAATTAACTACATGCACTTACTATATGGTTAGAGTTAGGATAAGGGTTTGGCTTAGGGTTACTTGCATGTATTTATGCATAATTAAGTGTTATTATAATAGTAAGTACATGTAACGTGTAACAAGGACACCTTCAAATAAAGTGTTACCAATTTAGTTTTAAATTGAATTAAAATGATGAAATTTGCTCAGTCAACACTGCTGGCTTTCATCATCTCTCCATCACTCAGCATCCCATCATACATTTCCTTTGTCTTCTCCTTTGGATGTTTTTGTGCATTTCCATTAGAGATGCACCGAATGTTCAGCAACTGAAATTATTCGGCCGAAAATAGCAAAAAAAAGCTCTTTTAGTGTTCAGCCGAATAAGCGAAAAGACCGAATAAATGGTACCGAACAATGATGTGACGCGATCAAATAGAGGCCCGCACTAATGCAGCAAACTTGACGGCAGTGTGGAAACATGTAAAACTGTCCGAGATAGACGCTAAAATCATTACAAGCACCGACAGCAAGAGACTGTTTAGTGCTGCATCTCATGTCTCCAATGAGAAGAGGAAGGGTGGTTGTTGTTTATGATGATTGAAATCGCCAAATGGACTCAAACAATTAAACAAACTGCAGAACGTTGTTTTCTAATACACGCACGGATTCCATGTTAAAAAATGTTCAGTGTTAAGTAAATATTTTAAAATTTTGTAATTTTTAATTTTTTTTAAAGCAAGACAAAACCGTAAAAAGCACATTTTGGCAATTTAATTTATGCAATGGTGAAAAAAAAAATTGGGGGGAAAATTGCAAAAAAAAAAAAAAAAACGTGTTCGGCATTCGGCCCAGTGTATCATTTTGTTCGGTTTCAGCTTCGGCCAAGAATTTTCATTTCAGTGCATCCCTAATTTCCATAGATTTTCCTGCGTCACGCTGTGTTTTGTGATGGTTTGCACTAGGGGTGTAACGGTACACATATTCGTACCGAACATTTTCGGTGCGGGTCTTTCGGTTCAGTACGCATGTGTACCAAACAAATCATTCAATTTTTTCACGAAATTCAGACAATAAATGGCGTTTTGGTGCTCTTTGAGGCGCGACAGATCGCTGTATAAACGCGTCAGTGCTGAAGGCAGCGTGGAGAGCGAGTGAGCGTAATCATCCCTTACTCTTTACTGCTACTTTTAATATGAAATAAACATGAATGAACATCTCACTCCTCACGTAATCACTCAATCAGTCTTTCAATTGTGGAAAGATGTGATTAAAACAGCTTGTTAACAAAATGTCACGTAGCATTTCATTGACCTCATGCAAGTCAACAGCTCCTTATTTGCTAGAGAAATGAAGTCCAGAGAAGATCATTTTGCGAAATATTAGACTATATATTTCACTTTACCTGTTAGTGATGTCTTAATTATTTAGTGTATGTACCGAACCGTCATATTTGTGTACTGTTACACTCCTAGTTTGCACAGTGTATCACAGAAGAGTGTGTGTAAGTGTCTCTCTGTTTGACAGTGAAAAGCCCAGACGGTGACGTGCAGAAGCCAGCAGAAGGAAGCAGAGAGTCGCTGAGCTCCAGTGCTTCCTCCGGTGCGCTCAGTGACGCAGGTCAGTCCGATCTCGCTCGGCTCGAGCAGAGCAGAAGCTGTCCTGTAGCCTGACTCTGACTGTGTGGTTCTTCTGCTTCAGACGGCCCAGAGCTGCACATCTCCGAGCCGCAGGAGGAATGCTCTGGGAAAGGTCTGGTGGTGTCCTGCGAGCCGGGCCTGCAGCTGTACTGGGCGTCTTTCTGCCGCAGTCTGCCGGACATGGCCGAGGCTCTCGCTCACGGAGCAGCGGTCAACTGGACCAACGCCGGCGAGCAGAACAGGACGCCGCTCATAATGGCCGTTCACGGGGTGAGCAGCCAGAGCCACTCTCTCTCTCTCTCTCACACACACACACACACACACACACACACACACACACACACACACACACACACACACGCACACACACACACACACGCACACACCAGACCTGATACACTGGAGGAAAACTGAGAGAGAAACTTTTTTCCATGACATTATACACAAGTATTCTTTTGTGTGCGAGTGTGTTTGGTGTAATATTTTGCTTTTTGTTTGGTTTGTTTTTTTTTTGCATTTTGTTTTCTTTTGTGTGTTTTTGTTTTTCTTTTTGTGTTGGGTTTTTTTGTTTTCTTTAGGGTATTTTTTTAGTGTTTTGTTTAGGTTTTTTGTTTTCTTTTGTGTGTTTTGTTTTTCTTTTTTTTTCTTTAGGGTATTTTTTTAGTGCTTTGTTTAGTTTTTTGTATTTTTAGTTTTGTTTTCTTTTGCATGTTTTTTGTGTATTTGTTTGGGTTGGTTTTGTTTTGTGGGTTTTGTTTTAATTTTGTGTTTTGTTTAGTACTTGGCTTTTTGTTTTGATGTGTTGTTTCTTTTGTATTTGTTTTGTTTGATCTTTTTGTTTAATATTTTAATGTGTGTGTGTGTGTTTTGGGTTTCTTGTTTTCTTTGGTATTTTTTGTTTTAATTTTGTTTTTTGTGTTGTATTTTTGTTTGTTTGTTTGTTTTCCTTGGTTCCAAGTTTTTTGTTTCTTTTATTCTTGTTTGGTTTGGTTTTCTTGTTTAATTTTTGCTTTTTGTTAAATTTTTGGGGGTTTTGTTTTCTTTTGTATGTTTTGTTTTGTGTAGTATTTTGATTTTTGTTTGTTTGTTTTTTGTTTGGTTTAGTTTAGGCTTTGTTTCATTTATTTTTATTTTTAAATTTTTCTGCATTGTTTTGCTTTGTCTTGTCAACAACAACTTACTATACACAATAGGTTATTTTATTTTTAAAAATATTGAGTGCTTCACTTTCAACTAATTAACGGTCCTGGTTTTATCATATGATTCATCAGTGCATTGCAAAAATATGAAATGCATCACATTACAAAAGCATTATGGATTATGAATGCTGTTTTGAAAGTGCCTGATGAGTTTATCACCTGTGTGTCTGTATCAGGGGTCTCTGGTCACCTGTGAATTCCTGCTCCAGAATTCAGCCAGCGTCAATCAGCAGGACAGTCTGGGCAGAGGACCTTTACATCACGCCACCATCCTGGGCCACACCGGGTCAGTTCTGCTCAGCACACAGTTCTCATTATATAAATGTCTGCTGCGGTTTGTTTCTGACCCTTTGTTTGAATGTGTTGCACATTTCTTAGTTGTGACTCCTGGTTTACTGTCATGAATATTTTTTTTTTTCTGCTGCAGGCAAGTGTGTTTATTTCTAAAACGGGGAGCCAATCAGAACGCAGCAGACGTCGCGAATCAAACGCCGCTTTCAATCGCAGTCGAGGCAGCCAACGCTGATATTGTCACGCTGTGAGTTGCCATTGCTGTTTGCTGTGTCGAGACATTTGTGTCAGACATAAAACGTTAAGTGTGTAATGTGTTTCTGTGTCTACAGGCTTCGGCTGGCCAAGATGAACGAGGAGATGCGTGAATCTGAGGGCCCCTACAGTCAGTCAGGTCAATATAACTCTAACAGCCCTACTGAAATGCAGTATCGCAAATGTATGGAAGAGTTCATAAACTTACAGCTCAGAGACTCCTAACATACGGCGAAATCACCACAACCTGAAGCAAACGCACAAAACCAGTGAATGTACACAGATATCAGATGAAGCTGAGCTTCATTAGGCCCCAGGATGGGTTCATCTAGTCTAGTATTTTAATGTAAAGTGAACAATAATAGGACGTTGCTGCTGGAAACTGTACAATAACTAGTTGACGTGAAAACATGCACCTTATTTATGTTGTGTATGTTTGTCTTAAAACTGTCAGTCTGTAAGAGTAGTGTAATGAAAACTGTGTATTCATGATTATTCTGACACATTCCTGATATTTATCACTTCATTATACTTGAGGAAGTGAAACTGTCTAAATCAAATCAGTATGTTTATAAATATTACATTTATGAAGACGTAGTTCGTCTGTACAATTCAGTATTAGTTCAGGATTAGACAACACTGTATTTAACCATAAACAATATATCCGTAATTGCTATGAGTGCATGTTTTGGTAAGGATAACAATGTATCTATATTGAAAATCTATTTTAGCATTATTTTTATTTTTTTTTACTTTAAAAAAAAATATTTTATGTAGCAGCCTTTTGTTTTATGCAGATCAATTGAAATTTTACAGAATTTACATAACAGAAAAAAAAATAAGATTCACATTTAGCATTAATTATATGAATATATAGTTATAAAAAAAATCTGTAACATTGGTAAAAGCATATATATATATATATATATATATATATATATATATATATATATATATATGAATTCTCTAAAGAATAAAGTTTTTTTTAATATAATTGTTAAAAATTATACATTTTAATTTATTATTTAATATATAAATTATTTTAAAATGTTATTGTCTATAAAATTGTATTTTATAGTTTTTTTGTGAAATAGCTGAAATATTTTAAGTAATTACTTTATGTATATTACAAGGGAAATGTGACAGTGAATGTTGCTGTAAATATATATTTTAATTTAATTTAGCGTCAATGAATGTGCCAAATTAGTTCATCTAATTATTAGCTAGATTTGTGGTACTGTCATTGGTCACAGAGGGGCGCAGTAGAGCTGGACTTTACTGCTGGTCACAAAGACACATATGGAGGTTCATTCAAAAGAGTTTCATTTTCTTCCTCCGTTTGGCGACAGATGTTTCCCTTTTAGATTTTACATTTTAAAAACAAAACCTTATAATTCAACACTTAAGCATCATATCGTTACTGCAATCTCTTTACAGAGCACAGTCTCAGGTATATTATTATGCAAATAAAAAAAAACATGGTGTTTACAAGGTCTTAAGTGGTGGAATTATAATTTTGCAAATCATGAAATACTGTTGTATTCTATGTTATATATTTGTGAGCAGCTCTCTTCATTTATCTGCTTTTTTTTTTCTCTGTCACTGTTTCATTTCTTTAAACTATTTGCCCAACACTTGACAGTATTTCATCAAAACGTGTTATATGTGTTAGTACATGCTAAATATAAATGTAAATAGTCAATAAACGTACTTTATATGCATCATTTGGTGTCATGTGCTTTTCACCTCTGCATTTCCTCCTTTCCTCCTGTGTTCTCCTGCTGAGTTTCTGCTCTGAAGTAGCACAGGTATGAGCATCTCTCTGTGTCTGTGTGAGTTTTGATTATAGTATGCGGTCGTGTGTGTTTAGTGCTTGATGCAGGTAAATCGCACTCTACTTCCTCCATAATCAAACTGTTTTCTTTTTGCAGGAGATGAAACGTACCAGGACATTTTCCAAGACTTCTCCCAGATGGCATCGAACGACCCTGACAAACTCAACCGCTACTGAGCAGATTTTGTATGGTATATCACACCACAACAACCTCCTCATAACTGCAGTTTGGGATTTTTTTCCAAATCGGATTAAAATGAAATGTTTTCATTAAGTTGTGTCTTAATTGACGACAAGATGTTTTTTTTTGTTGTTGTTTTTTTTATGAAATCAGTGTTGTTGCCCACAAAATAATGTGGGTGACACCAGTTGAATTGTTGCATTTTTATTGTAAATGTAGATAAAACTATTTCATATAGGATTTAATTGGATCCATTGGCTGTATCTATATAGATTTTCAGATGAATAAGCGTAATGTAATATTTGAGCGTGCTGAGTGAATTTTTGTGTTTGTAAATCATTCTAAAGTAAATGCGATTGGTTTTACAACCAAATTCATTCTGCTCGTTTCACAAATGAGGGTTTTTAGCTAAATAGTACATTTTAGTAAATTGCATTGGTGTATGATTGTAGAGCGAGGATGAAACCATTTAAGTTTACTTAATATCAATTTTAAAAACTATACTTTTTATTACGACATTTACTTGTTCATTTTTGAAAGAGAAAGTCTTGTGAAAACTCAAGTTAGCATTGACACCCCACTTTCTTTATTTGTTCAAATAGTATACAAGTGAAACCACAGTGTAAGGGGTGTAAATTGTGTATATTCTGTACATATGTCATCTTGGGCTGGGAAGTTTATTTTGTGGTACTTCAAATGTTGTAATAAGATTGTTTGGATCGATTTTTGTGCTTTTTTGCCCCTGTATTCATTTTGTAATCATCTCTGTATGATCCGTATAGTTTTTAAGATTATTTTATCCACTGTGAATGTCTGACTGAAAATATCTCAAAATATATTATAAATAGTTTTCTCTACATTTTTTTATAATGCCGCCTTATTCATTATATATATTAGAATTTATGTATATTACAAGAAAAAAATTGGCGCCAACTTTACTTACATATTCTTTACTTAAACAGCTTAAGATTTTTTTTTTTTTTTTAAATCAAAATTCTAGCCTAAACCAATAGTCTATCTTGTTTCTACCTTACATTATCAGATTGTATGAAGTCATCTCCCATACAGGGGGGTTGCCATGTTTGTAATAGGCTCAGCTCTGTGGCAGAGACTGATGTTATGTAAACATTGGCGCTTTCTCTCTATAACGCAACAGGCGTTAAGTCGTTCGTGATGGGATGACCTCATGCCCCTGTCAGCTGTGCACTGACTCACCTTTTCATATCATGCGCTTTTATAAACTGAGAACATCACCCTTCACACTGCTTCAGAAGATTTATTTATGAACCTTGTAAAATAAGAAGGCTCAAGCCATGCATTATGGTTATGGCTAAGCTTAAAGCCAAAGTGAATGGTGACTCTTAGAATCAGTACTTCTGGGAAGTCATTCAAGTAATGTAGAAAAATGTATATATAAAAAAAGGTGTTAGGCACTAAAATTGTTGCAAGTGAAAGTTTGTCAATCAATTATCATATTGAGAAATTTCATTGGCTTATATCTGCCAAATGAGTGAAAAATTATGGTCATATAGTTCAATTAAATTGAAACCTAATACCTTCAAGTCAAACCAGCATTTTCTCTCAAAAACTCCTGTCGTCACATGCACACACTGACTCTTGGGATGGTTTGGGCTGTGAAGGAGCTATCTGTTATATTCTTAATGGCCCATGAAACACAAGATGCTTTTCGAGGCCACGTTTGAAGCAGCCTTTGTTGTACCTATGTGATGCATTTGGTCTTTGAATGAAGCCTTTGAATTGTGACACAGCTATAGATTATGTAGACCAGTGATTCCCAATCTTGGTCCAGGACAACAACACTGCACATTTTAGATGTATACCTAATCAAACACACCTAATTCAACTCATCAGCTCATTAGTAAAGTCTCCAAGGGCCTCATTTATAAAATGTTGCGCAGAAACCAACTTAAAATTGATCTTACGATCATCTCAAATATGCGTACGGGTGATTCATAAAATGAACGTACGTACAGAAAACGCACGTACACGTCTCTTTCAGATGTGAAATCTGTGAATCGCAAATGATCTTGAACTTGCACGCAAATGAATCAGCTCTCTGCTTGTAAACGACTCCTAATTAATGTCATTAACGTAAAAGATCGCCAGTCATCATACAAAATCTTTAATGTAGAACAGCGAGCTGCAAGAACAGCTTACATTTCTAAAAACCTGCAGTACTCGAACAAGAGAAAGTGCGTACGTCTGCTCAGACCCTGACGTGACGCTAAGAACTTTTCCACATCAAAGCCAGTTTTTACAAATATTTAAGGATTTAAGCGTACGCACACTCTGCGATCAAATCTGAGCGTATGCACGCTTTATAAATGAGGCCCCAAGACCTTAAATGTGTGGGTCATGTTAAAAAGACCAGGATTGGGAACCACTGATGTAGACCAGGGGTAGCCAGCCCTGCTCCTGGAGGGCTACCTTCAGTTCCAACTCTGTCCCGACACTTTTAAAGTAATCTTGAACACTTTGATTAGGTGGTTTAGGTGCATTTGTTTAGGGTTGGAGCTGAACTCTGCAAGAACAGGGTTGGCTACTGCTGATGTAGACCTGAAAATCCTAGCAAGCCCCACTTGGTAATGTCAAGGTTGACTATAGCTCTTTAACTCTTCAAGGTATTGTCAAACTTGTCCAGTCCTACTTCTGAAGGGTCAGTTTCTTGCAGAGCTCCAACACTCCTGGCTGGAGCTAATCTCTCCTGGAAGGTAGCCCTCCAGGAGCAGAACTGGACACTCCTGAGCTAAAATGTCTTCAAGAATACTAGGAAATTACAGGCAGGTGAGTTTGATCAGGTTTGAAACACAACAGGACAGCCCCTCTCCAGGACCAGAATTGAAGAGCAACTCCAGAAGTCAAAAGGTTCCTCACTTGGACTTTAAAGCAGGTACGTGCAATTCCAGTCTCGTCCAGCCCAGAGTTTAGCTCAATCCCTAATCAAATACACCTGAAAAAACTAACCTAGGTCTTAAAGAGTTCTTGAAACTCTGCAGTACAGTGGCTCTCTGGGACTTGAATTTCCCATCCCTGTTATAAACCATCACAAGAGGTTTCATCCTACATGATTTTTCAATTATTTGCTGGGTTTCTGCCAGATGCGTATCCTTTAAATTGACTTGAAACGGCTGCAACAGTGGCATGGCTGATCTTGCTACCTGCCTCAAGTCATCTGGAGTCCAATAACCGATCACAGACAGAGTGACTCATCTGTCTGGTGTGCCAAGTCATTTCTTTCCTGAAATTGCTGAACTGGTGCACTCAAGAAATTACTGCATTGAGCACTTCGTAAAATCAAAAATTAACTGTGGCCTGGGGAAGGGTGAGTGTATAAAACAAATCAAGCAATGTGAAATGGTTTTAAAAGTGAATGACTTGACAGTAACCTATATTAAATAATGTTATGTCATCATTTTCATGTGGCGATTGGTCAGATAAAATCATTTCATTTTATTCAAGCTAGCACCTAACGTCTTCCGGGCATCCATCCTTGCTCTGCGGTGGAGAGGAAATCTGCGGTTGGCTTCCCGCAGAGAGACAAAGAGCCACTGCTTGTGTCCTTTTCCCTCCATAAAATAATACATTTGCACAAAAACAAAGGCGGCAAGCCCATTAATGTTAGTCTCCAACCCTCATCCTGACAAGCTGTCCTCAAGAGTTCCAGGATAGTTAACTCTTATTTTAAACCTTTCCATACTTGTAAAAAAGCAAAAGCTACGACATAAGATTGGGACTGCTAATGCTTCAATTCTGAAACACAAGAAGCCAAACTCTGTCATAGCCTACTTAACATTAACATCAAGTGGAATGTGTAGGAGCCAACCACAACCATTTTCACGGCCCACATTTGTTCCACCTCTCCGTTTAATGATTTCTTTGCCTAATGAACCGAAGTCTTCTCTCTTCTTTCCAGAAGTTGACCGTTCAGGATTGACTTATGAGTTCACTTTCAAAAAGTCACTAGCATGTAAGCGTGGAGAATCTAAACAGTCTTTGTGGGATTGTTCCTTTGACTGTAATGATGAATGAAAATGGAATGAAAGAGAGCTGTCAGCAACATACTTTCACACCGCAATCGTCCACCTAATGGCTGGAAAATTGTGGATGTTTGTTGCCCTATACCATCCATTTAGCCAACTCACTCGCGTTGCTTTTCTATTACTCTATTCTCACTTCCCAGAATAGGAAGGCCCCTGTAGTTGCTCTCTCCAGTGGAGAAACTTTTAAGAGCAGAGTCCCAAGGGTCTCATCAACTACACCTCAGTGCTTCGCCAGCGAATGGCTGGAAAATCTACTGAATCCGTGACAGTGAATCTGGCTTCCAGCTGTGCTCAAAGAGAGAGCTCAGACAGGTTAGCCCAGACCCTGACCAGTACAAGAACCCTTTGTTGTGGAGGTTAATTCAATCAACATACGGTCCGAGAGTCTATCGGTGTCCAAAATTTCTTGGCACGGTCTGCTCTGGAAGTGTTTTTTTTTGTATTCGAGAAACACTGCACATAGACCCAATGAAACACATTACGAAAACAACTGAAAGTACTTCTGTGGTCATTGCTAAGTCAAACCCTAAACAAAGCAACTATTTTTCAGTCACCACAACAAACAATAAATTTTATAGGTCCTTGTAATGTTCAACACTTCCTAATCCTGTTCTATAACTGAAAAAAATAAAACACAATATTATATACAGTATATAGGCTTGGAACACCTCATGATCCAAAGCATACAACATTATCTATCATCTGTGAAACATGGTGGAGCAGTGTGATGGCATGAGCATGGCTTCCAGTGGCACTGGGTTACTGGTGTTTATTGATGACGTGACAGAGGACAGAAGCAGACGGATGAATTCTGAAGTGTATAGGGATATACAGTCTGCCCAGATTCATTCAAATTGAGCAAAGTTGATTGGGTGGCGCTTCATAGTACAAATGGATGATGACTCAAAACATACAGCAAAAGCAACCCAGGAGTTTTTGAAGGTAAAAAAAGTGGAATATTCTGTGATGGCCAAGTCATTCTCCTGATCTCAGCTCCATTGAGCAGCATTTCACTCGCTGAAGACAAAACTAAAGGCAGAAAGAGCCACAAACAAACAACAACTGAAGTCAGCTGCAGTAAAGGCCTGGCAAATCATCACAAAGGAGGAAACCCAGTCTCTGGTGATGTCCATGAGTTCCAGACTTAAGGCAGTCGTTGGCTGCAAAGGATTCCCAACAAAATATTAAAAATGAAAATTTTACATTTGAACCCCTGAAAATGGGGGGACTGTGTATAAAAATGGTTACAATTCCTAAGCATTTTGTTATATTTTTGTTCAGCCCCTTGAATTAAAAGCTTAAAGTCTGCCCTTCAATTTCATCCTGATTTTTTTTTTTTTTCTTCTGTTGTGGTGGCATACAGAGCCAAAATTATGAAAATTGTGTCAGTGTCCAAATATATATGGACCTAACTGTATGTACATGTTTATATTTTAAAACAAGTACTGTGTGCTCTTCCCATCACATTACTTTTACATGGAAATTATTTCCCTCAAATTCAGAGCAAAGATTAGGAGCAAAGATTAAAGATTAGGCCTGGTGGTCACCCAGCAAAAACCTACTCCCTAGCTCCCTATGATGTGATATTGTAAACAAATTTGGGAATCTGCAATGGCCGCCACTAAAAAAAAAAGGCTTAATTACCTGACACAATTATCAGGCTGACATAAAAAGTAGCAGGTATTTAGTCATAGAATACACTGTGGCACTGAGACTGAAGAAGATATCAAAACATTTTATGGTGCATTCTCCAAGCTTTATGTGCACCTATTTTCAAACATGAAATAGGCTACAAATGGCAAACTCCCCAATTATTTCTGAACTAGAGAGCAGAATGTGGAGCACCCCAAGACTGTCTGCTAACAGAAGCTTATCAGCTAGGTTCATCTCTTATATAAACTCAATTCCTTTGGCGTAGTTCATGGGATGTGGGCACTGTAGACATGCAATCATTGGTAACAAACAGTTGACTGTCAAACAAGTCCTTATCAGGATGGTTTGAAATAAATGACTTCAATTGTGGTTGAAATGAAAGAGTTGCGAGTGCTCTCAGAGTCAAGGTATAAGGAATTAATAGGAATAAATGCATTAACAGAATTTACAAAAAAAGACTTTCTTAAGAAGTTTCAAACTTGGCATCTTCCATTGTCTGCTAAACTCACATTGTTGTTTTTCAAACTAACAGATCTCAGTTCCATTTGATGCTGCTAGAAATCCTGCAGGTCATTGTAACCTGGTTCCATATTGCCACTTTTACTATTCTCAGTGGGAGAGCCATTGGTCTGACCCTTGTGTTCCATTACAGCATTTCATTTACGATGTTCCGCAATTCTTGCCAAGATCCACAAATTCCCTGACTCTCGAGGAATCATAACAGTCATCCCTGTCCCCAGTTCAAATGGCCAACCAGCGTGTCCATCACTGCACCCAGCAAGTACAACAAACAGAAGGCTCTCGACCACCTCCAGTGCCTGGACACCCGTCATAAACGTTTCTCCAACACCACTCTGGCCAGTCTGCTGACTGACCGAACAAAAGAGGTTCGCTCTAGCCATCTATTCAGTCATCAGTGCGGCTTCAACAGACTGTGACTTCACGGCAAAAAGCGATGGAGGTATTTGTTCACCAATAATCGTACTTGGGCAGGATGCGCCATTCTCCAAGTGTTCACTTTGAACCTTTAGGGTCATATCAAGACAATTCTCTGTTTCCTTGGTATATATATATATATCTATATATCTATATCTATATATCACCTTGTATGGTCATATATTCAGAAACGGGCAATGAAGGAAAGATGTTGACATATAATAAAGTGTAATAATATTGTGGTTTCATCTGCTTTTGCTATGACGTTGACTCACCATTCTTCTAAAAGCAGTTTACAAGAGCACGGTCCATTAAGAGAGGCTGATGATGACTGGGGTCTGTGTTGCAAGGTCCTTAAAAGAACTATGGAACACTTTCTTTTTCTTATTTGGAAAACAAACTAATGAAGATCTCTGCAGTTACGACATAATTTACAATCAATTATTTGTAAACAGTGTATTTGTAGGTCAAGATCCTAGACTCCCTAAAATGACATGGAGATTCTAAGACACGACCACGATTCCAAGGAAATATAAATGCTATACGAGTTTCTTTCCGGAACCGTGCCAAAAGTCCAAAGTATCCCACCCAGTTTGTAAAGACATACGGGAAATTAGCGCCTTGACAAAAATCTTTTCCTTTTAGGGGATATAGTGAACAGTCGGGGGAAAAGTGACACTAAATGCTTCCTCCTGTCAGTTTAGGTTGGTAGAACACCTCTGACTACATACCATTAACAGTCACTTGGTAGTTTCTGTAGAAAGCACCTTATGATATACAGTATATGGAAAAAGGTGGTTTGTTTATTTTTCAAGAAAATACTGTCACTATGACTGATGCTGTTTCTCACACGATGTGAGTGAACCGACGTCTCTTTCCTCCAGACGGTTATTCTTTTGTAACTGTATTTTGGGTAAACTGAGATTTGAAAAGATATTAGCTATAGTGACAATGAACAATGTGAGTGGATGACCTTGGGAAAATGTTAACTTAATGCTAATATTCTAACTTAAATCTCAATAAATGGCCACCATTTCTTTTTACATTATAACCACTTGTGTCTTCACTCTTTCATTTTATATATTGCAATTTGCATGCAGGAATTTATGTTATGCTGTTTAAAAATAGTACAGCATGTCTTCTCAAAGGCATTTCATGTCAACTACCCACCTTATGCAACATAATAATTGACAATACAAAAATGACAAAAATACATATAAAGCATATTGCAGATCCACCACAATAAAAGCACCCAATCTCATGTTCAACATATATATTTTATTGTAATGACTGAAAACTATTGTGTAAAACATCCCTCAAGTGACCACGATAGGCCAAGTGGAGGAAACAACATAAAAAAGGAAAAGGGGTGGGCATTTTGAGTAGACGTAGCGGTGCATGCTGTGAACACGCAGAATCAATAACACCACCTGCAAAAAAGAGTGGAGATGAGCACGAGCTTCAATGAGTTGTAACAAAATTACTACAGACCACTACAGTTTTATGCAAAAGTTTTGGCACCCCTATGAGGCTGCATAATATCTTTATAAGAAAAAAATTGTAGTGATATGCCATGACGTTTCTAGAGAAAGCTGCATAATGTGATGTTTTCCAGACAGAAATTCTTAGAGTAGCAGTATTGAGTTGTATGAAAAAGTCGAAGGTGAAAAATAGGTTGTGCAAAAGTTTGGCCACCCTTTCAATTGTGTTGATTACCTGTAGTCACCTATTGCTGATTAATTACAACACAATATTGATTTGATTGACTCAGTGAACCTTAGCACTGCAAACTCAAGAGCAACCCATCATAGAAAATGATTTTTAAGGTGGCTAATTGCTAGTTGTGCTTCTCCTTGATTCTATACTGGAAAGTAGCAACATGGGAACCTCAAAAGAACTCCCTAATGACCTAAGAACTAGGATAATTTGATAATATGAATTAGGAGGATACAAAAAAAGATTTATTTTGGAATAAGACAGAGTTATCTGCTAACAACCAGAAGCGCTTTACGTGGCGGCCTACTGTTCAATTCAGTGGATGGTCCATCCTGCTATGGGGTTGTGTGACAGGCACAGGTACTGGAAACTTTGTCAGAGTTGACATTCACATGCATTCCGCTCAGTATCAGCAGATTCTTAAGAACAATGTTCAAGAATCAGTCAAGAGGTTGAAGTTACACCAGGGTTGTTTGTTTTAGCAGGACAATGACCCAAGGCACTGTTCCAAATCTACCAAGGAATTCATAGATGCAATGTTCTAGAATGGCCATCCCAGTCACCAGACTTCAACATCACTGATAATCTATGGATTGTTTTGAAGCAGGCTGTTCATGCTCGACAGCCATCAAACTGAAAGACATTTTGCAAGGAAGAAGAGTCAAAATACCTGTAGTCAGGATTCAGGGACTTATCAGTGGCTATAAGAAGCATCTACAGGCTGTTATTTCAGAAAAAGGTGGCTCTACTAAATATTGATGTGATTATTCCATTGGGGCGTCCAAACTTCTGCACTTGTCTGTTTTTGTTAAGATTCACATTGCATCGTTTCTGTTGATTCAATAAAAGTTATTTCAAAATTGAAATGTTGCTGTACTCGTAAGGTATAAATTCTATCCAAATGAAGTTGCTGCTTCGAAAGTCTAGATTATAAATTCAAACGATAATTATCAGGGGTGCCCAAACTTTTGCATAAAATTGTATTGGAATTTCATGAAATTTTAATTTAAATATCTTTCTTAGTTTAGCATCTTCACATGAACAAAGAGTCTAAACTAAAACAATTCAATATACAAAACAAAAGTACAAAAAAAAAAAGCCCTTTGTGTTCATGTAGAGGAAGTACCTGTAAGGTGGCGTATCTCACTCGTCTATGTATTCAAAGGGTTCTGGGGCCTCGGGCTCCTGTTCTTCCTCCTCGATCTTAGGGCCATGAGCAGACACGGGCTCCACAAGCTCCTCCTCTTCCTCACCGGTGTCTTTCAAGATGATGATGCCACCAGTGTGTAACTGGGAGCGCAAGTGTGGACAAAGGGGGTTATTATATGGTGTGATAATCCAACTATATACTTTCAGGCAAAAATAGTTGTCTAGATGTCTTATTTAATGCAAAATCCAGAATTACTTTCCTGCTAAAGCAGACATTTTCACATTTGAAGTCTCCTAAAATGCAAAAACAAGTTGCTGGAGTCATGCCAGCTGACCTCTGAACACTAAACTGCAGCTCTCAATGCTGTTTATTTAGAGCCGTTAGGCAAAAGTCTTCTCTCTGAAGAGTTTCTCTCATTGGCAGCATGAGTGGTTTTACAGATGAAAACTGTCAAACATTCACAACAGGCCTAAATTAAAGGAGTCAGACTCACAGGTTTGAAGGGCTGGTATCTGCAGCTTTCAGGCATAGTGAGGACCTTGAGCTGGGCGGGCATGACACGTGCTGGGTTCTCCAACATCTGGAAGTTTGGCTCTGGCTCTTTTTTCTTTTCTTTTTCTTTCTCTTTTTCCTTCTCTTTCTCCTTCTCCTTCTCCTTCTCCTTCTCTTTCTCTTTCTCCTTCTCCTTCTCCTCGTCTTTCTTCTCTTTCTCTGCTTCTGCCAGTGTTTCCTGCATCAGATAAAGACCAAATCACTGGGGTTCTGCAGTACATGACATGCTAAAGGTTTCTGGAAGTGCTGTGGGACATGCATACCACTTCCATCTTTTCCTCTTCCTTCTCTTTCTTCTCCTTTTCCTTCTCCTTCTTCTTGGCTTTAGCCGTGATGGACAGAACGGCGGTGGAAACCTATAAGAACATTAGGACAAGTTACGCCATGAAATCTGGGACTAGAACATTGGAACACTGGTTTTTGGTATCAAGTTGAGATTTGACAAGCCAGGTGAGAGTTAATGATACAAGGGTTAAAACAGACCTTCTCTTTTTCCTTCTCCTTTGGCACTTCCAAGGGTGGAGGGTAAGCAAAGGTGGAGGGCTTGCAGTTGGATCGATACTGCACCTTCGGCATCTGTTAACAGGACAGAACTTATTCATTCAAAATTGAAAAGCATAGATTTATAGACTTCAATTATTTTATTTTATGCTGTTCCCTTAGAAATAGGTTAATATCAAACAAGTCTCCTGTGTGGTTTGTTTGAGAAGTGTTATTTGTATGACACCAAAAGTTGTTGCCTCTGTACAACCTTCCAAATAAGTCACATAGGAGGTTCAATGACAGTTAGGATGCTGCCTGTAGAGGCAACAGCCACTAAGTTCACTAGGGTTTGAACAAAGTTTTGTTTTTTTTGAGAGTAAAACAAAAATGTGTTACTCTAGCATGCAGTACTTGTGCCTCAAGCAATGTAGAGGACCATTTTGGTAGCATCAGCTTTCCCTAGTTTTAACAATGTGAACATTTGCGTTAACCCTGGGGTGTCCAAACCTGCTCCTGGAGGGCCAACATCTTACAGAGAAGCTTCTAGGCATCCTGAAGACTTGATAACTGGTCCAAGTGTGAACCAGTTATCAAGTCTTCAGGATGCCTTGGGGTTGGAGCTAAACTGCAGCACAGTGGCCTTCCAGGAACAGGATTGGACATTCCTGAGCTAACCGCTTTACCAGTGCTCCAACTGCTGCTAGTTCTTCTTGCATGAATTAATAGTTTGGCTCCATGCTGGATACATGGGGATCATAACGTTTGACACAATGCAGGAGATAAAAATATCCTACAACTGTTTCTCTCATATACGAGGGAAGTCACCCATGTTGAGATTGCACTGTGTTGCTTTATAGCCTGGAAGACATTTCCTTCTTACCTTCAGATCCTTGTTGAGGCCGATGATAGCTGTGGGTGTGAAGGCCAGAGACAGGAAGTGAGAGAGCGGGAACCAGAACCAAAACTGGGTGAAGACCAAGAGACCTACCACAGATGGCATGTGGGTGTGGCCTGTGCGTGACTGCAGAGAGATCGTCACGTTACGACCACCTGAGAAGAATCGGAAAGATGGAGTGTTAGCAAGCTCCTCTGGAACTCCAACCAGCCTCTTAATTCGCAAAGTTTCAACAAAAGAGGTCTGCTCTCAATAGGTAGCAATCCATGAATTACCACTGACAAATCACTTTAAGATTTAATTTTGGCGTTTTGTCTTTATTATTATAGGACCGTGTAGAGTGGACAGGAAGTGAAGTGGGAGAGAGAGGGGGGCTGTGGGACCATGGGGAATTGGTCCTCGAGCTGGGTTTCAAACTTGGGACGCCCGTAATGCAATGGCATTATGTGTCATTGAACTGCCCATTAGGCCATCAGCGCCAACTCACAAATCACTTTTAAACCAATCAGCTTTCTGTTGGTCAATACAAATTTGCAAAATCTGCACTGAAATCTTTCGCCTTTACACCAAACTCCAAATTGTGCAGATACCTACTTAAATGATTGGACTTCACCAGCAATATTTCGCCTACCAGTGGTAAATGAGACCACACCTTAAGTGGTTGTTTTTTGCCAGAATAAACAATGTTGTGGACCAGACTTTATGCTTATATTTAAAGATTTGTCTTGGATTCTGGCTTTGATTCGTTAATATTACAAGGTACATTTTTCAGCATTGCAAAGGCCACACAAATTTGATGCTGAAAGGAGGATGGTGTAGGTGTGCACTGGTAATATCTTGATTAACAAATTCAGCATTCAAATGTCCTTTCCTTTCAAGGTGCATGGCCCATGAAGCTGATACAGCAATGGGATATTAATAGGAGATGATTTGAAGGTCAAGGCTAAAGACTCCTCCACCCTCAAACTGCCTGATGAGCAGACAATAACAGGAGTGAGGGATGAGTGCCAGGCCGGAAAGAGGTGTGGATATGTCCATAAAAATGCACTTTTAAAGAAGATGAATGGCGAGAGGTTTAGTATCATCAGTTTAGAGGATCAATCTGGCTCAGAATGAAAGGCATCACAGACAATATCATACTTCTGTCAGAGCCCATTAAATTATCAGACTGCCAGTTTCCTGTTGGCATCTACTGCAATTGCATAGGGAAATTATGGCCTGTATTGTTTGTTTTGACTGCAGTGACTTAAATCATGCTATGTCATATGTGAGAACCAATAAGCCAAGAGTTCAAACTCTCTACCAAACCAGGCCATGAAACAAGCGAGAATAAAAGAAAAATTCAAAATGTTATTCGTGCATAATTTCAAGAGAACTTGCCATCTTCAATTAGCTTCAAGAGCTTTCAGCAGTACCTAGGTATTACTAGTGCATTTTTTTTTGTCTACATAGGCAGCATTTTAAGGCATCATAGGCATGTCCCTGACACAAAGGCTCTTCCATAAACTAAGCAGCATACTTGTTAAATGATACCTATGTTTGAATACATTTTAAAGCAACAATCCCACAATACACTGGGACACACTGAAATCCTTCCGATGTGGTGGAACAAGCAGGGGAAAAAAATAAACACGAACCACTCATAAAATACCAAAAACTATCAATAAAAAAGTTAATTACTCAATATTTGTTTGTGGTGTTTATTTTTGTTTATCAAAGTACTTTCGTTAGCTTAGCCATATGCTAACATCAATCTCAAATATTTGTATGTGCAATGTTATGCTCACTGGACTTTTACGATGTTAGCTTACCAAAGTGCCGATGTCAAAATCCAAAATTTGAGCAATGTGTATTTTTATGTCTATTGAATTATTGTAATGTTAGTTTAACACTTTTTTGTGTGCCTTTTTTTTTTTTTTTTTTGCTTACTGGATAATTGTCATGTTACATTAATAACATGCTAATATCAAACTTGAACATTTGTGTACGCTGTGTATTTTTATGCTTACTGAAATACTGCAGTATTAGCTTAGCAACATGCTAATGTCAAAGTATACTGAAATCAAATGAGAGTTGATTCTCTTGTGTGCTTTCCGCGATGTGCACTATTTGTGTAGCACATGGAGTTGCTGCTTATGTAGTGTATATTGTTTAAGCTGACATTGTATGCTGTAGACAGCAGCTTAGGTTTTGGAGTCATGGTGTAAGAATGTTTTTATAAATTTAAATTAAGTGTTCAGGCATGGACCCTTCAGTGAAACCTTGAAATCCCCCATATTAAGAACTGTCGCTAAACTGTAATACAAATAATTAGGATGCAACATGGGGTGTGCGATATGCCGATTTTTGATCGTGGATGATAAAAATGGCTCCACGATCTGCTTTTGAAGAAATATCGTAGTATCGTGCTACAGCGCACATTCTGTCAGCTGCAGTTCTGGCACCTCAGTCTCAATATGCTGTACAACGCAACATACATTAACATCAGTGTTAACTCAGCGGTAGAGTTACTCTCACAGCACACTACACTTATTCGCAGTCTCATTTGTATGTGCTTTAAAGCCTTGCCAGTTAAATGTTTCATTCACGTACTGGTCTGACGTGCGCTTTTTCTGAGCGCCGTGTACACCCAAAGCACACACTAAAAAAACCCTGTTAAACAGCGCCAGGTTACTGAACTAAGTTATCTTTTGCGCTTAGTACTGTCAAAACACACAAGGTTTACATATAGACTCAGTTGGTTATGTCTAAAATGAAAGTAAACAGTTGAGACAAACGGATGCGTGCCTGTATATTAGATGCGTGCAGGTCTTAAAGGGACAGGACACTAAACATGCAGCCGATTGTCATTAAAGGGATAGTTCACCCTAAAATTTAATTTCTGTCATTATTTACTCACTCACATGTTGTCCCAAACCTGTATTAAAGGGTTCATATGACGTTGCTAAAAAGAACATTATTTTGTGTATTTGGTGTAATGCAATGTGTTTACGTGGTTTGAGGTTCAAAAAACATTATTTTCCACATACTGTACATTATTGTTGCTCCTCTATGTTCCGCCTTTCTGAAACACGTCGATTTTTACAAAGCTCATCATTCTGAGAAGCAAGGCGTGCTCTGATTGGCCAGCTATCCAGTGCGTTGTGATTGGCCGAATACCTCAAGCGTGTGTCGGAAATGTTACGCCCCTTACCATGTTGTGATCCCGTGTCCTGGCCTTTTTACAGTCTATGGTCCTGGCATGATGAGACATACAATAAAACCCGCTATAAATGAGGCATTTGTTGCATTCAGTGAGGACATAATTACTGATTATAATGACTCATGCTGTCTTTTTACGCGTTGCGTAAACATAACACCATGTCTGCATTTGTGATCAGAGAAATTCTAAACAAGCACTACTCTACACAGCTCAAAATTCGCATTTGAATAGTCAGTAGCAAATTCTTTAAATATCGAAACGTACTTATAGGCTGTGAGTCAGAAGCGCCAGACTGTCCTTGCGACGTTGGAATTGCCCCATTTTATAGTGTTCACATAACAGCCATTCATAGTGTTCACATTGTAGGCTACTCTCTCCCAGGATCAGGAAACGGTCCTCTGTAAAATGTGCTGCACACACTTGAATATTTCGGTTGAACTGTTCTGGAACAGTGTTGTAAATATAACTTAACCACTGATTTCTAGTTGTGTACTTCATTTGGAAGGCCAAACAAAGTACTTTAGCTTTCACAACTAAACACACAGCGTCTCCATGACATGGCGTCGGCAACAACAATACTACGGCGAGAATAATAGTTCCGCCTTCTTTCATTGTGTGTACATTTGGGCGGTGTTATGCAAATCTTCCCGCACCGTGACATAGACGTGGGGGCGTGTTTGAATGAGCCTTAGGAGGTTTTAGGAGTTTTAGGAGGGCGTGGCAGAGTCTTAACTTTTATAAAGAATATCTCTTTGGGTTTACTTTAGGGATCTTATCTATGCACAAACAGCTTGTAACACTCCAAAGAGAAAGGAAAACTTGAAATCGCATCATATGACCCCTTTAATTTCTTTCTTGTGCTGAACACAAAAGAAGATATTTTGAAGAATGTGGGTGACTAAATAGTTGCTAGTCCAGACTGACTTTGATGGCAGGAAAAAAATTCTATGGAAGTCACTGTGGACCAGCAACTGGTTTTCCACGTTCCTCAAAATAGCATTTATGTTCAGCAGTAGAAAGAAACTCATTCAGGTTTAAAACAACTTTTGAGTGAGTAAATGATGGTATAAATATAAAACACTATGACAGAATTGACAGACAGATGACAGAATTTTTATTTTTGGGTGAACTATTCCTTTAACGTTAATAAAACAAAACGCAAAGAGAAAAATCACTCACTATTCTTGACTGAAGAATTTTAATACAGTTGCTTTAGGAATCAGTCTATATAGTGTTTTATTTTTATATTTGTTCATTCAATTTCTTGAATGCTCCTGCTAAATACACCTATTGTCCCTGAAAATAAAGCACTGTTTGTTTTATTTGTATATTATGTGTAGTTGTTATGTGTATCTTTGTTCTTATTTTTTAATAACAAAGATAATGACAAATATTTTTATCTTCGCCCATTTCGGCCTAAATATCTGCATTCTTCCTTTTTTTTTTTTTGTTACGTTGAGAGACTTTGTATAATATGGAAATTCGTTTGGCTGTAATGCTCAGACAACTTGCAAAATAGTAAAACCAACATGACAAAGAATCGCGATAAAATCGTGAATCGTGACATTTCTAAAAAAAAAAATAGAATTTTCCATATCGCCCACCCCTAATGCAACACCGTCCCAGCATGTCCTAAATTCAATTATTGTGGGCAAAAACAACACTCCATGTGAAATACTCTCTCAACTAACCTGTACTGGGTTTGTACACACACTGATATTTGGGAAGCTGGGGGCAAGAGCATCTTGAAGGTTGATGCATTCTTTCAATATTAATAGGCAAGCAACCCTGGGACTGAGTGAATGATATTTGCTTGTAGTGGCATGCAGATGTGGTGCTATCTTGTTTCGCATGCCACATTCTCGTCACGATCCTATCAGCATTTTATCACAAAGCCTTAAACGGACTTACCTGCCCTGACATGCATACAAAAGGTTTTTTTTCACCCTCACATTTAGCACAGAACACCCAACCATTCAGTTATTTGAGATAAGACTCTACAAAGCACATTAACCCAGACAGAAAAAAAAATGTAAAATTGGCAATATCTATATATTTCCACATATATTTTAGAGCTGACTTAAGAGACCTCAAAATCTTAACTTGAACCCAAAACCAAAAGGAATAAAAGAGACAAGAAATTATATTAAATGCTGAATTATTTTAAAATGAACCTATTTAAAGTTATTTCTTTTTTTGTAGTGTGACTTTTTATTTAGTATTTTGTATTTATTTAATATTTTAATTAGTGTTGGGCAATGATCGCATCCAAAATAAAAGGTTTTGTTTATATAATATTTGTCTGTGTATTGTGTATATTTGTGTGTGTGTGTGTGTGTGTGTGTGTGTGTGTGTGTGTGTGTGTGTGTGTGTGTGTGTGTGTGTGTGTGTGTGTGTGTGTGTATATATATATATATATATATATATATATATATATATATATATATATATATATATATATATAGATGCAGTATATATTTAGAAAATATTTACATGTATATATTTATATTCATATAATTTATATTATATATACATATATTTAATATAATTTTTTTTTAAATATATACATACATGTGTGTGTATTTATATATACGCATAATAAGTATTCACAGTACACACATATATTATGTAAACAAATACTTTTATTTTGGATGCGATTAACCATTGCCCAGCACTAATTTTAATGCATACTGAAAAACACTGTAATACAATGGCTTTTTGTTTGATAAAGCACATATTAAAAAGATAGTTCAACAAATTCTACTAAGTATTTTTCCTTTATATTCCATTAATGAGAATAAGGTAAGTCAGAATGCAAATAAATAAACAAATAAATAAATGAAATGAAGCACATGGAAGTCTAGTCCAGAAACCTTAAGTATTGCCATCTGATACTGACCTGCATCCAGGATGCCCTGAGCCAGGATGGCCCCGAATTTGGCCATCACATCATCGTGCTTGTCATTGATCACCTTTGAGTAGAGCTGTCGAAACTGGTTCACCTATGGAAAGAAACAGCCGGTGAACAAACTGATCTCTAATATATGAAAACTGGGGTTTTAAATTAAACAATGAACGTGAACAGGAAACAATACACCAGAAATATCCAAGATGTGAAATCGAAACTTACCATATTTTAAATGTTTCTGGTCTTATGCCATAATTTAAAAGATGGTTTCTCAGGGATTTGACAAGGTCAATACAGATTCATGTGCGTAATGACTTAGCTTTTGAAAATATTAAAGAAACATTTAGATTCTGGTTCAGAGGTAACAACATGATTAAATGAAGTCTGTTCTAAGGCATTTATGAGAATCATACTCTTGCTTTCTCTCCCCAAATTTTAAGGCCAGGCTCATAAAACATGTGGCTAGCATGAATTAAAGTCTGCCCGGAAGGGATATTTAACAAATGATTGCCATTATTACAATTACAGCCTTTTATTACACCATAAAACAGTGATTTCAAATCAATTTTACTTTCATGTGGCCATAAAATTCGCAGCGCAGTAATAATCCTGTGGTAAAACCAAAGGAAAATTACCCTAAGAAACAACCAAATGTACCGTGACTACACAACCACACTATAGAAATGATTCGACAAAGCCTGATATTATAAAAAGTGAATATTTATGACTTTAGGTGTGTACTAGAATCTATAATAAACAGTAAAATGACAGACTATTGTTCATTTTCAGTCTGTGTAGTCTCTCAAGCCCACAAAAACTTCCTCTAGCTAATGTACATCCATTAATCTGGAACCTCATTGGTGCAACATACGATCCACATGAATGGATATTAAACATTTACTGTGATTTTGTAGCTTTGTGCCACATATTGCAGTCAGGCAATGACTGAAAAATGATTCTTTTTTTAACACTTGCGAATCCCAAGAGCCAAATAATTAACCCAAACCACCCAAAGTCACACATTCCCCTTACCTTTGGACAGGTGACCTCTGTCTGCTGGATCATGATCAAAGCCGAGGCGATCAGCGCGCCCTGTCTTACGTAATTCACCGGGTCATTGGTCATGGGCTCCAGGAGATTGATTGCTTCCTGTTGAAGGAAATCAAAGGAAGCATATGAATTATGATTATGGAAAAACAGAAGCATATCCTGACGCAGCATGCTGAATGGTTTGGCCTAAACTACAAATTCATCACATTCCCAAGTATCTAATCATCGTAGACTTTGAGGCATAGTAATATGGCAGACCTGAAAATACAGAAGGGAAGTAGCCATGTTAATTTGTCTACTTATGATTCACCAGCCACAGAGAAAGAAAGACTGCATGATAGTGGTGTAAACGGTACACAAACATGACGGTTCGGTTTTGACGTCACGGTTTGGTATGGTTTTCGGTACAGCAGGGGGAAAAAACTAAACATAAAATTGCTTTTTTTTTTTTTTTTTAAACAGTGGCTTATGCATCAAATTTCTCTTTCTTTAAATGACTTAAATTATAATTAATTTTCCTAGGGATAAAAATGTACCTCAGCTTATGCTCTAAACTATAGGGAGCCATTTTACATCACTAGCTTACAATTAACAACAGAGCCCAAACTTAAATTCAATTACTATTCAACACTCAATTAAAAAAAAATAATAATAATAATAATTACACATATATACATATATATATATATATACATATATTATATACATATATACATATATATATATATACATATATATATATATACATATATATATATATATATATATATATATATATATATATATATATATATATATATATATATATATATATATATATATATATTAATTATACACAAACAAACAAACAAACAAACAAACAAACAAGCAAATTGCACATAATGCCATTTTTAATTTAACTTCTAAATTATAAAATTTCTATTGTTGAAATATATTGATTTACACAGTGGCTGTCATAAGTTGTGTCATAACACATTTATTTAAACATACATTAAATAATTAAGACATCACTAACGGGTAAAGAAAAATATGAGTATATACAGTCCAATACTTCGCGAAATGCTCTTCTCTAGACTTAATTTCTTTAGTGAACTAATGAGCTGTGTGATGACTTGCCTGAGGTAAATGAAATGCTACATAACATTTTCTTTAGAAGCTGTTTTATTGACGTCTTTTCGTGGTTGAAACACTGATTGAGCGATTACGTGAGGCATGAGATGTTCATTTACGTTTATTTTACGGTAAAACCAGTGGTAAAGAGGAATTTAGAAGAGTTTATACAGCAATCTGTCGCGCCACAAAGAGTGCCAAAATGCCATTTATTGTCTGAATTTCCTGAAAAAAAAAAAAAAAAAAAAAAAATGGACATAATTTAAAAGACAAGACTTCGTTTATTATCAAAAGTAACAATATATAAAACTGCAAGTTTCCAATGAAGTTCCACTCGTGCAGTGGTTAAAACAATGCTGTATTTGTTTGGTATACATGCGTACGAAAATTTTCTGTACGAATACGTGTACCGTTACACCCCTCGTGCATGAACTTTCCATCCTTTAGTTTGGTTTAAGATGGGTATTTAGTGTAACATTTGATCTTTAAGTTAAAGCCAAACCATTTTAAATTACAACTACGCTGAAGACAGAGCCCAAAACAGCAAATTTGGCTCACAGATCATTGAGAGCTAAGGTAACATTACACAACATACAGTACCCCAACATTACGCATATTTCCGCGATTGAGTCAGCAGTTGTTTGGAACGATTAATTCAAAATAAAGCCAGAGTTTGTTTGAACGATGGAGCCAAAAAAGGACTGTGTAGGGACAGCAAAAGCAGAAATTATATTGCAGTAAAACGACCAGGTGTATAAATTACAGACCCAAAGCTGAATTTGTGACCCATTTAAACGGCCTGACAGAATTGAAAGTGTGGGAGATCTTGGCTCGCCACAAAACCGCCCATGACTGTATTTCGGCACCTGAGAGGGATTTGGATTAGAGCTATTATAAGTTAAATAGTCAAGACCAATCTTCATATTCCATTTTTCCAGCTCACCCAACAAGAGAGAGTTGAGTGGTTAATAGCTACAACATCGTCCAAGGCATCGGTTTTAATCTCATCTCCACTCGAGTGGTAAATGTGCCATCTGTGACTCTTCCACTGGTAATGCAATTAGTCGCAGAACCGACCTGAGCATGCAGAAGAGCCAATAACATCACTCAGGATTGTTGTAAGAAAGTTCAAACATCTCTCTTGGGTCCTGGCAGATCCTGTTCAGCTGTCTTACACACTCGTTTAATAATCTTTCAGCCGTCTAACCTTTAACAGTCATATCAGGGCTCCAGACTGTGACTAAAATGGCCACAAAAGCAACAACAAAGACTGAACAAAAACTGATGTTGATAAATTAGAAGTTACAGTAAAGCGATACATACTATATAATAAATCTCAACTGCCTGATTTTTCATAACAAAACGTTACTATATTAAATTATTAAATCGCAGAACTCTTTACATGAAGTTACATATACATACATACACATACACACACACATATATATATATATATGTGTGTGTGTGTGTGCTGTCAAACGATTAATCACATTCAAAATAAAAGTTTTTCTTTACATAATGTGTGTACGCTGTATTTTTATTATGTGTATATAAAGATGCACACATACAGCATATATTTCAAAAATATTTACATGTATTTACGTTTATATATTTATATTCATACAAATTATGTCATATATAAATATATGTAATATATAAACGTGACACATTTTTCTTAAATATATACATGTGTTTGTATTTATATATACACATAATAAATCTAAACAGTACACACACATATATTATGTAAACAAAAACTTTTGGATGCGATTAATCGCGATTAATCATTTGACAGCACTATTATATATATATGTGTGTGTGTGTGTGTGTGTGTGTGTGTGTGTATGTATGTATATGTATATGTATATATGTATATATATATATATATATATATATATATGCCCAACTTTATCTGCACACATACACTATACTTACATAGGGCAAGATATATTGTATATACAATGTATACAATATATACATATCATATAAATATATCGTCACAAGCTATTACATGTCCAGCTCTAATCTACTAAATGCGACTATATCAGGCATGAAGATATTACAATATTCTATACATTAACATCATGAGTTTTTGTAAAGTTGCTTTGAAAGAATGTTGTGAAAAACGTTATACAAATAAATAATAAATCTGACATCGTAATAATTCTTGAAATTGTTGTATGGCATGTTCGATTTGTGCACAAATGACTCGTATAATAATTTAACAGCATTTATAAATCTAGCTTAATGTTCATTTCTAACATTTTAAGTTGCATAAATTAACATTACAACTATTAGCTATAAACAAAAATGTATTAAACTAATATTGGTAACATTTTACAAGAAGGTTCCTTTTGTTAATATTAGTTAACCACATTAGTTAACGTAAACTAACAATGAAAAATACTTCTAAAGCACTTATTAATCTTAGTTAATGTTGATTCCAACATTTAATAAAACATTAAAATCAAAAGTTGTATGTATTAATACTATTAAAAGGACCTGAGCTAACATGGACTAACAATGAACAGTTGCATTTTTAACAACTAATTATTAACTAATTAACTACTAATTAACAACGATTGATACACTACAACAACTCTATTCGTCATAGTTAATACTAGTTAATGCGTTAAATATAGAACCTTATTTTAAAGTGTTACCAAAATATTTATACACAGCAAGTATATATTTTAACTGAATATTAACCTAGATGAAAGGGGTTTAAAAGTTCACGTCAACTACTGTTCATTCCATTGTTTACATTTATTTTAATATCTGAATTAATATTTACCTTGTAAAATAAAAGCGATTTTTTTTTTCATGGTACTGAAATTTTTCTGTATTAATACATTTAGTAATTTCAGTTTGTTAATGTAAACAAGCTAATTCAACGAAACCAACTAAGAGTACTGAGTACAGATACAGAATTCATCAAAACTCACCTTGTTCCCAGTGCCAGCACAACAGATGCCCAGAGCCATTGCAGCGCCGCAGCGGACGTGAGGATTGTAGCTCTCAGACAGCAGAGAAACCACACTGGGACATTGTTCTGGAGTCCTGTAGACCCAAACACAAAACACTTGAAGCAAAGACCATCCATTTTTCCAAACGGTTTATTTTCTCTGACAGTAATACTTCGGAACGACTGAAGGAATGCGAGGCTTTAGTTCTTTGTACAAAGTTTATGCAAAGGCACTATTAAACTGGTGTGCAGCCAAATTGACATTTGTAACAAAAGAATCTAACTCGATAAAACAGTACAGAATGGTTATTTTGGTTTCCATTCATTAAGCATATCTGAAGTATGCACATGAGTTTATTATGAACAAGACCATAAAATTATGGCAAAGGGAATGTTAGGCCATAAATGTGACTAGACTTTCTGGCCTAATATTTTGTATTTCGGTACAAAGGCATAATAGATGTTCTATTGTTCAAAATGTGGTTCTTTGGCTTTTAATACAGTTGAATGAAATGCATAGAAAGCTTCTATATGAACATAAATATCCATTTCTATGCAAACTCTATCAATGTTGAGGAACATACTCAGTTTACCAAGTTACAAGCCAATTAACAAGATTCAATTTGTTAAACAACAGTAAAGCTAGCTACACATACATATATATATATATATATATAACCTAAATAGCTATAGTACAAGGTATAATCGTAAATATAACCACACATGTAAATATTGCAAACAATGTGAAAATTTTATGTTAAGCTTATTGTTACATAAATGATTTATGATGTGAATGCATATTCAAATTCTGTTACACTGTTTGCTTATACATAATTCTGTAAAAAATAACTGCCTTATTTTTCCCTCTACTTTTTTTTTCTTCCAGAACTTAAGTTACAGTTTGGCACAAAAAAAGAGAAACATGTACTTGAAACCTTTACTGTAAGACTATGTAAATATTCTGTTTAAGTCTGCGGTAATGGTAATCTTAAATAGCTCAAAGGACTAAATGGCCATCCAGGAATAAAATAACCAAATAACAGGCTCATTTTCCTCATTAAATCCTCCTTTGAGACTCGGCTATGCCAACACTCTCGGATGTCACATAACACAAAGTCACTGAAAGGGAGCAAACTTGTTACATTAAACAGAATTAGCTCTTCTCATTGACTTCACTCTCAAACAATTTACATAAAAAAATAATCAATCAATCAATCAATCAAATCAATCAATCAATCTTAGGGAGGCACTGATATAGAAATTCTTCCAAAAAAACCTTATAAATGTTTTTGTTGTGGTCGATAACATAAACAGTGTCCATTATTATGAATCTATACTGCTATATACTAGTATCAAGTTTCATAAGCTGCATTTCCATTACCCCTCAAATCGCGCAAATTGAAATTGTGAATTGAACATACGCCCAATGGAAACACATCAATTCCGAAAAAAAAAACCCATATCTCACAATACTTTTTTACGCTCGCATGAGGTGTTTTTTTTTTTTTAGCATTTACCGGTCACCTGGCGTATCCTTTGATTAAAAATAATGGCTAGTGCTGTGGCTGTGATACACGTAAACCTTGCAACATCTGTCGCCATGACTTATCGCAAGAGGAAAAAAAAAAAAAAAAAAAAGATGTTTTAGTTTAGCATAACATCGGTTAATAAAAACGCGTCATTTTGCAATTTTATCGACATTTATAAAATAACAAAAATGTATGCGCGAATTAGAAATGGAAACGCAGATATTGTTAAGCTCCAATCTAGATACTTAAATGCTTCAAACAAAATCAAGTATCAAATATCAAACTATTCATAAAACGTATATCTTTTTTTCTATGTAAACATGGCATTGAAATTGAATCAATATTTAATCTTTAAATCTGACTAATCTGATCGACATAGATAATTTGATTGACTGATAGCAATATGCTCAGAGATTAATTGCGCAAATCCAGATTTGTATAGTTTGTATAATACCAGGTTGATTTAAAATAAACTGAATTAAATTTAAAGTTCAGTTTTGGTCCAGAGCAACAAAAAACAATCTTGTCAGTAATAACATACAGCATGTTCAGTTGAGACAACTGCTCGAACCCTTCCCACAGGCCAAACCCTTTTCGTGGGAAGCTAATCCACAACTTAGTACTCGCACACAAATGCCAACTAGCAATAAAAAAGGATTTGACTTAATCTTTCATCAGGCTGGAATTAATGTGTTGCGCTAGATATCAAGGGCCAAACTTGGCAAGCTGGGAAATACAGTTTCAACGTTGAAGTTGGGAACCTTCTGTACAAATACAAATCTTGGCCAGGGTCTTATGCTCATCCACGGCCATTTATTCAATCTAATCCTGACTGCTCATTTGGGTTTTAGAGGCTCATCTCAGATTCAGACTGGAGCTTCATTTGTTTTCACACAGAAATCTAGATTTGCCTTCAATAGGTTCTGGTATTCATTCATAACCACTTGCCAATTTGATAAAAAATTAATTTAGGCATTTACAAAAATAAAAAAGTACAATGTTTGCGCTCCACACTATATACACATGCCTATGCATAGTACATTTATAAAATTCCAAAAACAGAACTCCATGATTTGAACACTAACGAAAAAGTACTAAACGAACTACTAAGAAAAAACAAAAAAAAAAAAACCTTTACATGTACAACTTTTATCTATCTATCTATCTATCTATCTATCTATCTATCTATATAAAGTCCTTCATAAGAACTGCTTTGTCTTACTTTGCAAGCACAATCAACCTTAAGAGCCTCTTAAATCTTTAGCTAAAAGCTCCGTCCTAAATTTGGTTTTGTCTGATTTAAGTTTTTTCTTGTTAACTTTCATAAACAAAAGACGAAGCCTGACACACTCCAGGAGTCGGAGGCATTCATGGTTCAAGAGTTTCCCTTTGCCAGACACTATCCAACGCACCAGTAAAATGAACAAACAAAAGAGTCCCCTACAACAGCACCATTCCACTTTAAAAAAAAAAAAAAAAATTGTTCTCGTTTACTATTAAAACATTGACTTCAGGTTTTATTAGCTGAAAAAAAAAAAAAGTTCATACATATACACAAACACCCAATACAGAAGTCAGAGTTTCAACTGAAACATTTTTCATTAGATGTCTACAAAACTTTGGGCATAAAAGCAATTGCATGAATTTCAAAAGAATATATTTAGGTCAGATTATTATAATTTGAATTTATATAAAAAAAAAAATAATAATAATAAAATATGAAATAACCTGTACAGCTAATTTGATCATACTTAAATGCTTAAGTTCAGTCTCTGTCTTAAATTTTTAATATTAAGCAGGTGAAATTATATTTAAAGTGTAGGAACAGGGTTATCATTAAGTAACTAAAACCATTAAAAATGATGGCTTGAAATAAATTAAATAAAAAAATATATATAAAAAAAAATAATAATAATAATAATAAACTATTATTACTAGTTGCCAAGACAATTTTATTATTTTTTTTTGTTTGTTTTAGATTAACAAACTACTAAAACTAAAAAAGAAAAAGAAAATGACAACAACAACAAAATTACTAAACAGCTCAAATTAAAAAGAATTAAAAAAAACAAAAAAACAAAACACAATAATAGTACATCAAATGATACTATTATAACAACTCCTTTAACAGTTTGAAAAAGCATCCAGAATGAGCCTCTGTTATTTTAAGCCTTTTTATGGTCACTACATAATTCTATGTACTTCAGAATTAAACTTTCAATCCATAATGTGGAAAATAAGTGTATTCAGATGTTTGATTGGTAGCGTGTACAACATATAAACACAGACAAACACATTTTTGTTGGTGTTTTCAGTAACCAGCTTTAACCTCCAGCTACACCATGTCAAGGTGGGAAACAGATGTTTCTATACAGCCTGAGCACATGGCGGTAATGGGAAGGAGGAGCTGGACGAAGATTGTTCACGGATTGGCCTCACAAAAGACATTTAATGCGAAAGTCGGAGTCAAGTCCTCAATCGATACTTCTTAAAATACAACAGATCCACCACTGAACTGACCCTCTCAGTATTCAGAGGGTGTTAAAGGACAATCCCGCTCCATCTGGATATACAGACAGCTGAGAAAAATTAGCAGGGTGCTTCAAGGTTCAAGTCTGGATAGAAACCCAATAGCCCGATAGAAACTCAATAGCTTAAAAAGCATCAAAAACCATGTTTCTTCATTTCTGACAAGAAGTAGGTGGCAAGGATGTGCTAAACCATTTTTTTTTTTTATTTTTAAATTGACTAGTTGACTAAGTGAAAGAAAACGGATGAATCAAGTTATGGAAAAACTATGAATGACAAAAATAAACAGGAGTTTTGCTGCATTGAAGAAAATGACCCCCTCAGTATCACAGGAACCACCCCATTGTCGACACATTCATCCGTTCCTCCAGGTTTAACTCGTGAGAGAGCGAGAGAGAGAGGGAGAGGGAGGGAGAGGCAGAGCGAGTCAGTAAGCAGACACAGAATGAGAGAGGAAGGGTTAGAGGACGTATGGAAGTTTTAGATCACGGTAGGCGATGCGGAGATGATCTGGGGATTCGTCCAGCTCCTCGAGAACAAGGACATTCCTCAGCATGCAACTGAACAGTGAGATAATATCTAGATCCGTTCCCACAGAAAATTTGGTCATGTACTTTTTTTGTGTACATATAAAACGAGAGTTCTCAATCTGAGGAACATTTTGTGAAGAAGCACTTGTTTCATTTGCTTCATACAACGGTGAATAATATGGAATTAATCTTAATGTCTAGAGGAAATCTTCAGGTTTGAGCTCAAGGTATGTGAAAAATATACTTAATTTTCACATTTTTCATCATGGAAAAAATGATTAATATATTTAGAACCATTTTAAATTTAGAAAATATATAGTTAAAAATGTAAACGTACTTTGATGGAAAAAAAAAAAGTATTTTGATGAATTAGCTTTTTAGCTTATAATGGGGGGGGGGGGACTTCAAACAGTGGTAAAGTTGGTAGGGGAAATACAATAGTCTACATAACAGAATTAAAAAATTAAGGGCAATTCATGTTAATATTCTACAGTAGTTTTTTTTTTTTCTATAAATGCCTGATTTTTCCTATATTTTATTCCTATGTAGATAATACTTAAAATCATCAACATATTATACACCATTTGTCCACCATTTCATAACACTCATTACATATGTTATGCTAGAAGGAGCCATTTTGAAATTAAATGAAGTTATGAAACCCTAATTATTCTGAAAACATAAACATTGTTTATGAAGTCATCAGCCCCGACTGATTGAACTAGAGAGGAGCACAAATGACTCCATATGGTCAACACTCAGAGATCATTACTGATAGCTACTTCCTTGCTTAATTACGAACACGGCCTGGAAAACGTACCGCTAATCATATGACGCAAGAAAATCTGATTTATCATACGTCAGTTTGAAGACGGTGTGTTTTTGAATGATGGAATTACAGCTGTAATGTTTATATTTGCAGGAGAAATAACAAAGATGGGCAAGACCTTGTCTACCATGTAACCAATCCGGATTCTGATTCCATCAGGAGATAATAATTTGGAGGGAATTCTTTGGAAAATCTTTTGCTTACACAAACACAAGTGCATCATTTGAACTTGAACGTACGACCACCCTCAGACCAGAGGGAGTCTGTGACAATGCTGGACGAGCTCACGGAAAAAACAAAAGTACAACTTTCCGAAGCAGAATGGCTAGCAATAGCGTCTCGTCCATGCCGGTGCTCAACCAAACATGGAGCGAGGATTGGGAATCCAACCAGCTTGGAGAACCTCTCCATTGGGCCGCGCTGCTCATTCTTCTGGTCATCATTCCCACCATTGGTGGAAACATCCTGGTCATTCTGGCAGTGTCATTGGAGAGAAAACTTCAGAACGCCACTAACTTCTTCCTGATGTCTCTGGCTGTGGCCGATCTGCTGGTGGGATTGCTAGTCATGCCCATCGCTCTGGTGACTGTGCTATTTCGTAAGTAACCTTAACATTAATTACGGAGGACTGTTTATTGTAGAATTTATTAGTAGATGGAGTCTGTAAAGTTTCTCAGAATTACACTAAAACCATATTAAACAATGATAAAAACCATGTTTCGTTTCTCACAGAAGAGTTATTACACAGAAGTCAAGCACTCTTCAAAACATTTCTGGTGTAAACATGCCTCACAAGTTTCAAACTACACAACATCTGCCAAGCTACTACTATTACAGTTCTGATGCCAGCTTGGCTTTCAGTTCCGATGCCAAACACCCCAGTCCGTCTATTATTTCTCATTAATTAGACCTGATGACATTTATTGAACCTTATTTGCTGCACCTTGTCTCTTTCAGGTTGTTTAATAGATCATAATTTGGCTCCTGAACAAGAACCTTAAAAGGGACAATCCAGCAATGAAATTCAGTCGTTATTTGCTCAACTTCATGTCATACCAAACCTTAGAACTTTCAATGTGGTCCAAGGTTTGGACCAACATTACAGTAAATAAATGACTGAATTTCCATTTTTAGGGCAAACTATCCTTTTGACGGTGCTGGGTAGATTACTTATAAATTGTAGTCTGTTACCGATTCCAAATTGCATGGCGAAAATTGTAGTTAGTTACGTAATCCATTACATTACATTACACATTTTAGGTAATATAATCGGACTACTTTTTGATTACTTTATCACATTGATTTAAAAAAAAAAAAAACATGATTGTGTACTATATATTGATATAAACAAACTAAGTGAAAGAAAATATATTCCATTCATTGTTATTAACAGCATGAAGTGCATTAAACCAAACTGGGGTTCATAAAAGAACTGCAAGGTAAATAAAAAGAATGTGTTCATCAGTAGCTGATGCAATGTTGAAATGTTGAGAAAAACCTTTTTCAAAATTAAAATAAGTCTGGTAAATTATAGCGACATGACTAGTGACTGGTCTTTGTGTGAAGGTCCACAAACTGGAAGACTTTCTGAGTGTATAAGCGGCAGGCTATTTTAGGAAGAAAATTTTAAATGATGAAAAAGAAGAATTAGGGAGAATCAATAAATTATGAATACTGCTATTAGGTGAATATGTAATCAATAAAAATTTAACTGTAGTCTGATTAGGACTACTTTAAAATGTAATAATCTAATATTACAACAAGTACTTAATTTTTGGAATCTGATTTTGTAATCCAGATTACATGTAATTAGTTGCTACTTTAAGTCCAGTCATTTATCCTGGAAAATCTTTTAACAGATGCTATTCATCCAAAATAAATGGTCAAAATCTGTGTTGGAGAAGTTGGAAGAAAACGTAACCCAAATGCAAAGATGGGTAAGGTGGGCTTCTGTTCTGGATGTTTTTTGTTGGAAAGCCCAAACTTGGTAAATCAAGCCTTGATGACATAAAGAAACTGAAGATGGGATGGGAAAATGACAGTCAAAGCTTGCAAACAGGCTCTAAAGGTGTTCCACAGAAGGAGAACCATGTGTGAATGCAGAAAGAGAAAGAAGGGTTTCGCCAAACAGCTGAAGCTTACCAGAAGTCATGAACACTGACAGGCAATTAAATCAAATTACCTTTGGAGGAAGGGGTACAATAATACAATATGTGAGTGCCACAATATATTGACCAGGACAGCGGTAACTCTAGACGTTAATTCGCAACATAATAACTCGCGATTAAATGTAATCATAAAAATAAAAGCAACCTTTACCAACTGGAGTAATTCAAAGCTTTCAGTCTTGTGGAGGTAAGATGTGCTTGCTAAAACATTAAAACCAAACGTCCAAAGGCCACGTCCACATCTGTGGACCAGGTGAAGACAGGAACTTAAGTTAAAGCCATGAAAAAGCAATGACTGAACTCTGTGAAAACCTACACAGTGCTTGATAAAGAGTCTCGGCAAGGCTAAAAACAAGAGTCTACTATGGAGAGCACACCACAAATGTGTTTCTCTGAGAACGAGAGAAATATTTACATGAGGAAGTTGAGACTTGGCGGCGCAAACCTAAAGTGTGGTAGAGCAGAGTCTTTATTTTGCTTTCAGCAAGAGAGGGCACACTTACCTGTCAGTCTACATGGGGTTCTATGTGGTATTACATGGGGTTCTATGTGGTATATTTCATCTACTAAAGTGTTTGGGTGAATAATATTTGGGTAAAAACATTTTATTACTATTGATTGCTATATTGACACAACCTTAACAACCTTCTATAGATTTTTATTGTTTTAGTTCTTAGGCTGCAGTCACATTAGCCGGAATTTTGTGGGAAAAAAGATCCAGTGTCTACTGGCAATGGTGTAGTGATGTATGAAGCACAACTCACATAATCACTTTCAAACCAAGTGGCTATCTGTTGGTCAACACAGCTAATTTGCATTGCAAAAACTGTTGAAAATCTTTCACCCTTACGCAAAATTCTCAATTGCATGGATTCGTATAATAATGACTGTACTTTGCAATGGAAAATTGTGTAAATGTGTGACCGCACATTTACACTCTACAAAATTATTTCAGATTCAATATTTAAAATCTATTGAGCAATAGACTTGGGGTTTTTGGATAAAAGTTTCTGTGATTGGGAGAAACTGCATAGTTGATTTAATTGACGATTTTACAAAAATGCAAGCACACAAATACAGAATAGTGTCATCTAATGCAGGCTGTCAATTAAAATTAACCGTACATTAACCCACTTAACTTTGAAAGTTTTAAAATATACTTTTAAATTGCAATAATTTCACACGCAATCTTGAAATTAATGTAGAAACATAAAGAACATAAATATTTGTTTAGTGGCATCTTTTTGGCGAGTATCACTGATACCAATACTACTGATGTCTCTGAAATAGTTTTTTCCCCCTTTTTAACCATTGACTATAAGCATTCAACATTACAGTATAATTGAGAGCTATCAATTTTAACATTTAAACAATTTAACAATTTAAGTGAATTTAAAACAATCTTCCCATAAACCCATTATAATAAATGTCATATTTACATGTGCCCTTTAGCAAGTAGGAAATATAGCCTACAGAAATTGAATAAAGTTATCAAACACTAAATTCTAAATTAAATAGGCTACAGATGAATCCTTAAAGCTACAAAAGCAATTGATTTATTCTTTTTTTTTCTCTTTTGTTCTTTGATAAACAGACATCACAGCAGCTGGGTTATTAGCTTATTTGGCTGCTATTACTTTAAGAGCTGCCGCTGCTGAACGTGACGTGGATCTGACGCACACACTTGTAGTTTCATTCACGCTTTAATATGAAATGATACAGGCTACAGTGCGCGCCGCCGTATTTGTGCATGCAATTGAAGAGCACGCTCTACGAGCACAGTATAATGGCTGGCAGGACAGGAAGATTCGTTTTACTGACTTGTGGCCTGACAACATCTCATTACTGTTGCTCCTCGTCACCTGTACTGTTTCCGTGCTCGTTTGACTCGCGCCTGTAGCTGAGGTGGAGTGTGCATCTGAAAAATCTCCTGTTTTATGTGGTCGTAAAGATGTTCTGCATCTATTCGACAGAAATTCGAAAAATTATATATATATATATATATATATATATATATATATATATATATATATATATATATATATATATATATATATGAACAGTAAGATTTTTAATGTTTGAACCATTCAAAAACTTGGAGTCAGTATTTTTTATTATTTTTTTATTTTGGGAAAGAAAGTATAGAAATGAATAATTGTATTAATTTAACTTTCATGCTGGTTAAATTAGTTTGCCTCCAAAATGACTGCAAAAACATGCTGGATTCAGAAAACCCAGGTGGCAATAATGTAGCCCTCTCTGAGGAGCTTCTATGAGGATCTGTTTAGTGAAGAGGGGTGATCTGACCAATGCCAGTTTTCAACATCTGGTTACAGGCTCTCCAAACCATGGAGGTCCGCTCACACACACAAGTTTGGAGATACACTACGGTTCAGGTCCATGAAGGCTAGAAATCATGTTTAAAATGCAAGCACACATTGTAAAACTGAGAACCAAAAAGTTTTTACAAAATGCAACTTTGTTAAACCAGTAACCTGAGCTTATTTTAAGAGTTTTACGATGTATTTTATGAAAAAATGTCACTAAATTTAGCATTTTACCTTCCTTTTCACTTCTGGTAAATGTGGAATTGTCATGAGAGCAATAATATGGCATGTACCACACAGTTTATCTGTTTTACTTGAGCATGAAAAAGACTAACAAAAACTGAATAGATAAAAACAATGTAATCTTATTCAAAGGCTTTAAACAAGAGCAACTGTAAGTGCAATGGCATGAAGACCAACTCAATTATCCACCATTTCATGTCTGTCCCTAAAATAAACAGTGTCACTGAAGAGCTTGATGAATAGTCCAAAAGCCCCTGAGTGTTTAATCTTTTGAACCGTTTTTGTTAAACTCAAGCTTGTTTCTATTTATTTAATAACGTTAAGATCCACTAAATACAAGATGGGATGCAAAGTCTGCGATTAATTTAAAGCAATGCATTAATGTTCATGTCCAAACAAGATATTAAAAAACAAGGAAAACTGGTCTACAATATTTACATTTATGGCGAGCCTGATTTGTCAAGAAACACTGTGGGAAATCCTTAATCATCTGAAAGGATTAGCAAAAACATTTTATATGAATTCACAAAAAAAAAAAAAAAAAAAAAACTGTATTGTATTGTTTATTCTATATAATTCATTTATTTTCCCACCATGAAAGATCTGTGATTTACAACATATTTAACTTAATCTGAAGTTCTTCATAGGTGACTGAAGAGAAGAACATTTAAGATAATAGGTTTGGCCAGCATTTTTCCAGAAACACTGAATAGCACAATAACTCAGATGAAAGCCATGCTACGTTAGCGTGCATGAAATAATGTTGAAAAGATGTCTTTAAAATGTGTGTGTCCCATCACAAAATGACAAAAAGGTCTCAGAGTTGGTCCTAATTTAAATTCAGAGAGCCCACTGATTAGTGCTTAATATTCTCTTCATATTTCAGACTCCAGATGGCCCCTTGCAGATTTCCTGTGCCCTATCTGGCTGTTCCTGGATGTCTTGTTTTCAACTGCCTCCATCATGCACCTGTGTGCCATCTCCCTCGACCGCTACATTGCAATCAAGAAACCAATCCAGCACAGCCAGTTCAAATCCAGAGCTAAAGTGCTGGCTAAGATCGCACTTGTCTGGCTAATCTCTATAGGTATGTCACAATGTTAGCCATTGGCCTTTAAGATGCAGGGAATTTCCATTTTCAATTGTAAAAACACAAATGCCACAATTTCCTTCCAGAAGATGAAGAGGCTTATAAATGGGAACAAACTCATATCTAGAATTACATTACCTACATTTAACAAAATGTGAAATTATAGCTTTACACAAATCTGGCAAAACTCAGGCTCGATGATCTCAACACTCATTGTCTCTGGAAAAGTTGCATGTGCATAAATTTCATTTATTTATACAAGCAAACGATTTACTTTTAATGAGCGGGTTTTAGTGATACGTGGACGTTGGCTTGTGGGGGGTGGAATGAAAGTAAACACATCGCAATCTCTGCTCGTTAACATCAGTCCAGACGATTACTTTGGCTGCGTTGTTTGGACAAGCTCAACGCACGGTTCTAGAATTGTGAAGCAGTTTCACCACCATTAAAGGCAGGCCACGTGCTGTGTCACTTCAACACTGACCATAAAACTGTGGACGACTTTGCATATTCTCACGTTTGACAAAGCAGGCGACAGATGGTTACAGATACTTAAACTGAGAGACCTCAAATCCAAGATGTATTATTGATGTTGTAACTGCTATTATTAGTAATGAATAGCAAATGTCTACACTATTCCAATTGTTATTACACAAGAGTTCCACAATATCGAAAATACATCTTCTGCTGTTTTTAATTTTACTAGGCTATGAGTTTTGCTCTTATAAGATGCTGTATCAAGTTAAAACATGCCTCAAGGCCTGTGTTCTGTTTCATTACATAGTGCTACATCGGTTTTTTTTTTTGTTTTTTTTTTTTTGTTTTTTTTCCGAACAACAGATCTCTTCTTATGTGAGCACCTCTTAAGAACCTAATCAGGATCAGATGAACCCCACACAAGATGAACTATTCAAGGCTTCTGCAGAACCAGTTAGTCAAATAGTTGTTTTGGCAATCCGCCAACTAATAGCATTGCTTAAAAACAGAAGGTAGCAGCCAAAAGCACAAAAATAAAAAAATACTATTCTGTGGGCAGGAGTTTACAAAGGGAATGACTGCCTATGCCAGGGGTCTCCAACCCTGCTCCTGGTGAGCTACCGTCCTGCAGATTTCAGCTCCAACCCCAATCAAACACACTTGAACCAGCTAATTAAGTTGTTCAAGGCTACTTGATAATTCAACCTATGCTGGTCTCGGCCTGGCTTGGACCTAAATGAGTTGGTCTTGACTTATACACTGGTTGGAGTTAATCCTCCAGGAAGGTATATAGGTGCAGGACTGGACAACACTGGACTAGGTTATTGCATATACAGGTGCATCTCAATAAATTAGAATGTCATGGAAAAGTTCATTTATTTCAGTAATTCAACTCAAATTGTGAAACTCGTGTATTAAATAAATTCAATGCACACAGACTGAAGTAGTTTAAGTCTTTGGTTCTTTTAATTGTGATGATTTTGGCTCACATTTAACGAAAACCCACCAATTCACTCTCTCAACAAATTAGAATACTTCATAAGACCAAAAAAAAAAAAAAAAAACATTTTTAGTGAATTGTTGGCCTTCTGGAAAGTATTTTTCATTTACTGTATATGTACTCAATACTTGGTAGGGGCGCCTTTTGCTTTAATTACTGCCTCAATTCGGCGTGGCATGGAGGTGATCAGTTTGTGGCACTGCTGAGGTGGTATAGAAGCCCAGGTTTCTTTGACAGTGGCCTTCAGCTCATCTGCATTTTTTGGTCTCTTGTTTCTCATTTTCCTCTTGACAATACCCCATAGATTCTCTATGGGGTTCAGGTCTGGTGAGTTTGCTGGCCAGTCAAGCACACCAACACTATGGTCATTTAACCAACTTTTGGTGCTTTTGGCAGTGTGGGCAGGTGCCAAATCCTGCTGGAAAATGAAATCAGCATCTTTAAAAAGCTGGTCAGCAGAAGGAAGCATGAAATGCTCCAAAATTTCTTGGTAAACGGGTGCAGTGACTTTGGTTTTCAAAAAACACAATGGACCAACACCAGCAGATGACACTGCACCCCAAATCATCACAGACTGTGGAAACTTAACACTGGACTTCAAGCAACTTGGGCTATGAGCTTCTCCACCCTTCCTCCACACTCTAGGACCTTGGTTTCCAAATGAAATACAAAACTTGCTTTCATCTGAAAAGAGGACTTTGGACCACTGGGCAACAGTCCAGTTCTTCTTCTCCTTAGCCCAGGTAAGACGCCTCTGACGTTGTCTGTGGTTCAGGAGTGGCTTAAATTCCTTGACACGTCTGTGTGTGGTGGCTCTTGATGCCTTGACTCCAGCCTCAGTCCATTCCTTGTGAAGTTCACCCAAATTCTTGAATCGATTTTGCTTGACAATCCTCATAATGCTGTGGTTCTCTCGGTTCGTTGTGCATCTTTTTCTTCCACACTTTTTCCTTCTACTCAACTTTCTGTTAACATGCTTGGATACAGCACTCCGTGAACAGCCAGCTTCTTTGGTAATGAATGTTTTTGGCTTACCCTCTTTGTGAAGGGTGTCAATGATTGTCTTCTGGACAACTGTCAGATCAGCAGTCTTCCCCATGATTGTGTAGCCTAGTGAACCAAACTGAGAGACCATTTTGAAGGCTCAGGAAACCTTTGCAGGTGTTTTGAGTTGATTAGCTGATTGGCATGTCATTATATTCTAATATGTTGAGATAGTGAAATGTTGGGTTTTTGTTAAATGTGAGCCAAAATCATCACAATTAAAAGAACCAAAGACTTAAACTACTTCAGTCTGTGTGCACTGAATTTATTTAATACACAAGTTTCACAATTTGAGTTGAATTACTGAAATAAATGAACTTTTCCATGACATTCTAATTTATTGAGATGCACCTGTATCCAAGCATGCTCTTGGTAAGCTAGGTTCTGCAGATTTCAGCTCCAACTTCAATCAAACACACCTGAACCAGGTAATCAAGGTGATCAGGGCTGCAGGGGTGGTAGCTCTCCAGAAGCAGGGTTGGAGATCCTTGGACTATGCAGTAACCTAGTCCAATGATGTCCAATCTTGCTCCTGGATATATACCTTCATGGAGAATTTAATTTCATCCAGTGTTGAAGTCCAGGTCCAGACCAGTGTAGGCTGAATCAGAGTCAAGACCGACACCAGAAAAAGGTCGAGTACGAGTCGAGACGAGACCCGAAGTGAACCAGAATGATTCAGAGAATGAAAATATGCTTTGAGGTAAATGAAATTGGTCTTGAGTACTATCGGTACTGACTCCAAAGTGCCCCCACACACCTGCCTAGAAGTTTCATGTAATCCCAAGGACCATGTTTAGAGGGTTCAGGTGTGTTTAAACTCTGGTGGAAGGTGCCCCTCTGGGAGCAAGACTGGGCACACCTTAAGTCAATTTTAATTGGTTTGATCATTTCAATGTTTTATTTAAACGTTATTCTCTGCTAAATTTATCAATTGATCTTTCTCCATCAGGTATTGCAATACCCATTCCAATCAAAGGGCTACAAGTCTTCGACCATCCAAACAACGTCACCTTCAACAACAACCACACTTGTCTGTTGTCGCCAGAAGGTTTTGGGGACTTCAAGGTGTATGGGTCTTTGACGGCTTTCTTTATACCACTCACAATTATGATGATTATCTACTTGCTGACAATCCAAGTACTGCGCAAGAAGGCCTATCTTCTGAGATCGAGAGCTGCAAGGCCCAGCATTTCCACAGTCTTCCACCAGGAGTTGCCGGTTCTATCTTCGCCTGAGAAAGTGGTCATTGCAAATGGAATAAAAAGGGACCGAACACTGCATCCCGTCACAGGGGGCGAGGTCCCTCTCCGCAGGATGTCCACCATAGGAAAGAGGTCCATGCAAAACTTGAGCAATGAACAAAGGGCATCAAAAGTTCTAGGGATTGTATTCATGTTGTTTGTTGTGATGTGGTGTCCTTTTTTCATTACCAATGTGACTTCTGTACTCTGTCAAGGGTGCAACAGTAATCTAGTGGAACAGCTGTTGGATATCTTTCAATGGGTGGGCTACGTTTCGTCGGGAATCAACCCGCTGGTTTATACGCTGTTCAACAGGACGTTCAGGCAGGCCTTTAGGCGCTACATCACATGTAATTACAGTCGTGTAAGGACTCCAAAAATGCAACGGAGAAGCAGAATTTCTTTTCGGCCATCGGTGACCGAAAACTCAAAACGGTTTATAAAACACGGTATGCAGAACGGCATCAGCCAAGTAAGTTATCAGAGTCCTCTCCGGCGTCGTCCCACACACCTGCAGACCTCTGCAAACATCACGCAGGACACATTGCTTCTGACGGACAATGAAGACTGTAAACCTGACGAACACGTAAGCCACGTGTAGTACATCCAATACACTTTCGGATAAGAAGCCAAGATAGAGATGTGCCAGTCTTTCAGTGCCAAAAGCCCACAAAGTTCTCATGGGAACCAATGAGATATGGTCTAAAATGGTTCAGAAGGGCTGCATAAAATGGTCAGGGGTTTGTTTTGCATGGCCGCCAATATCACACTCGGTCGCACTTTATTTTAAGGTCCAATTCTGACCATTAACAACTCATTAACTGCAACTTTTGCCCTCAATAACCTCCTAATTCGCTGTTTATTAATAGTTAGTAAGGTAGTTGTTTAGTTTAGGTATTGGGTAGGATTAGGTATGTAGAATATGGTCACGCAAAACGTGTTTTATAAGCACTAATAAACAACCAATATATAATAATAGGCATGCTAATAAGCAACTAGTTAATAGTGAGAATTGGTCCCTTTACTAAAGTGTTACCTAATACTCCATCTTAAACCCTTGGATTGGGAGACAGATTGGCACTTAAGATGAATGTCTAAGAACCCCCAAAAGACACAAGCTTTGGGGTGTGAAAGTAATGGCCAGCCTAATAATTGGCGGTACTGTGAAAATAAACAGTACTTACGGCAGAGAGGAGTATTTTTGCACATCCCAAAGTTAGTAGACAGTATCTACAATGTGAAACCAAAATAAGACATCTTCTCAATATAAGCACAATAGATTACATCTCCACCTACCTTCTGTATACAATGCAAAAAATAAATAAATGCTTCACTAAATTATGGCAGGTCTTCTTTACTTCTGTAGACTGATCTTGAATCAAAAATGTCTTTGAACATGTAAGAAATAACTTTGTAGATACTCACATTTTTCAAGATTCTTCTGAACTATTGCTAAATAAACTTTTTTCCAGATAAAAAATAGTTGACATTATGATTTCATTACGCGTTTAGAAAATATTTCTTACATACTGAATATGTAGAAATGTTAATTAAGAAGTGTTTGTTTTGGCTAATGCTCACAGTTTATAATTGCACAAAAAAACATGTCAATGGTGCTACTTTGAAGTTGTGAAAAAAGCATTACTATGAAGAAAAAAAAAAATCAACCATGTTTTACAGCAGTGGTTCCCAACCACGTTCCTGGAGGCCCCCCAACACTGCATGTTTTCCTCGTCTCCTTAATCAAACACACCTGATTCAGATCATCAGCTCATTAGTAGAGACTCCAAGACCTGAAATGGGTGTGTCAGATAAAGGAGAGATGCAAACTGTGCAGTGTTGGGGGGCCTCCAGGAACGTGGTTGGGAACCACCGTTTTTCAGCATGATCTTATGGTGAAAAGATTCCATTCACATTTGTAGTGAGTGATCAATCAACATCCACAAAAGAAGAAGGTGTACCGTCATGATTTGCACGTGCAGCAGGGATAGGAGGCCTGTCGGACAGACGACAGAAACCTGTTGAATTGTTGCAGCTCTGTGCACGCTCTAAACACAGGAAGGAGGATTTATATAGATTTTTTAACTCAAAATTGATTATGGGAATATCGCATGGCCTTTTTAGGGCTTAAAATAGTTCACCAGTTCTACTTGGCCAAGAACCAGAGGGGGCGTCTGAGGGGAAACTTACAGCCGGCAAAATAATACAAAAAGAGAAGTATATGGGACAACACAACATGTTCTACCCTTGCATGCAGGGTGTTTAAAGGTGCAAGCTGTTTTTAATCGAAATCTGTGGTTTGGAGTATGATTAAAAACTACTACTTCAAAGTATTTTTCCCTTGAAACTGGTGATTTTTGAGGTCAACAAATGTTGCCATTTAGATTGATGCATGATCAATGCTGGCTATTTCAAGATTTACTCAACATCCAGATGTTTTGAGTTTGTAGTGTGTAGTGGACATGACCCTAAACCAGACTAATTAAACCAACCAGTCCATTTTGAAAATATGTATATTTAAACTAAAAACTAAAACGCATAATACAACCCAGTGCTGGGTAAATACCGGACAGAACACATGCTGGGTTGTTTTCAACCAACAGCTGGGTTAAATGTTTAACTCAACCGCTGGGTCTAAACAACCCAGTCGCTGGGTTCGTCCATATTTTACCCAGCGCTGGGTTGTATTTAACCCAGCATTTTTTAGAGTGTAGTAAATGGAACCACAATGGGGAGTAAATGATAACTAATTTCTGGTTGAAGTTAGAGGTGTGCGATATATCTCGTCTGCGATAATATTGTAATTGTTGTTTTAGCGATGTGACGAATGACGATTTGACCAAACAAAACCACACCTACAGAATACACGCGTACATGATGTGAAGATTAGAATAAATGCGTGTGTACATTTAGAGTGCGTTCTTTTACTGCATGATTCAGTCTGTTACAAAATTCAAGAAATTGGGACAGAAAATGTATATATTTACATCATTTCATGTAGTTAAATCGATATCACATGAAGAGTACAGTTTTTTCCCCCAAAAATTAGCATGATTAAAAACGTGGTTGATTTTCAATAAACAGTTCAATAGACAAGAAGTTAATTAAGAGACTTACGTTTTAGCCACCATATTGCCTGTTTTTGCTCTATTACGACAACAATTCCAAACACAGCCACAGCACTGTTTTGTATCACTGAGCAACATGACGGTGTTTCGTTTCTGAATGAATCAATTGTTTAAACGATTTGGTTCAATCGCAATGACTCACTTATTAACAGTGACTTGCTGCCATCTGCTGGCGGTTTTAATTTCACATTTATAGTATTTTTTCATTTTTTAAATCATTTTAAATATCAGTTTCAACCATATATATATATATATATATATATATATATATATATATATATATATATATATATATCAAAACATTATGCATTTGTAATGGCAAGTTAAATGCATTCATGTCCTGCATTAAACAGTGTTGTAAATACATCTACATGACACTTCAGATGCAGCTTCTGTGTTTCCTCTGCACTAAAAAGGTGAATTTAGTTGATACTGATTTAGAGAATATGACAGAAATTGCCATTACCTCTACATACACTCAATGCCGAAACACTAGGTAGAGGCACAAAAGGATGGCAAAACTCTCATTGACATTAAAGCAAGTGCCACAGGGCGTGATGGGAGGAACTGATCCATCTCTTAATGGGACCAAAATCAACTGCTGAGGACAAGCACTTCAGAAGACACTCTAACCACTGTTACCATCTGTAAAGCGCTGCAGTGGAATGGGTGGAATCTTGTCTGTGTATACATTAAGGGCTGATTAATCAGGGTTACTGGCAAGCTATCAGAGAGCGGCTCATCCCGACGAGGTCTGTTTATAATGAAGCGCAGGATGAGACGACAGGGAGCGTTGATGAGAGAGAAAGACAAGGTGAGGACAGACAGCACCATACCTGAACAAGATGAATCCAATGGACTCCACAGCAGCCCTCCGAACATCGTCATTCACGTCACTTACCTGACAGGAAGAGATACGAGAAATCAGAGCGATGCATATGGATAAAATATTACATGTATTATTCTAAGGAAATAGCCTATTCAGTTTATTTTCTTCTATCACAATGCCATAATTAAGTGAACATAAGGGTGAATTTAAATCAATGGCTTTAGGCAGATGTTGCCAGCACTCCATTATTTTAAAATTTCAAAAGTTTTTGTTCTATAATAAAACGTTTTAAACTAAATGCATCTTCCTTGGAATACTGTTTTAATTTGTAATAAATAGGATCTCCCACATATCCACAATATCAATATTAGTCCTCATACAAGCTAACCCTCAATCCCTCAGTAAGCAACTTTAACTCTGTTTGGCATGAGTTATTTTTTTAGCCATTGAATAAATAATCAAGTAATAATTAAAGCTGAAGTGCCTGAGATTTACAAGAGCATAACTCTGAAAGAAATAGATATTACAACAAAACGTTCAGCAGAATAGATAACAAAAGTAACAATACAAGCTCTTTAGCTGCAAGTACAAAACGACTTATGGAAATGTCGCCATCTGCTGGAAATGCAGGATAGATGCCCTGCTGAACACAAAAATAGACCTCGAAGAAAAAAAAAAAACAAAAAAAACACTTTCAATCTGTCACTCTGTTGCCCTGACAGAGATGTTATAAAAAAGGTTATTAAAATAAATATATAATATACTATATTCAATCCTGTTCTGTTCTTTTATATATACGTCTCCCCCTAACTTTAAAACTCTTTTTTTTCCCCTTTTCATTAGGTAAAGTTACATTTTAACACTCTTAAAAATCAAGGGAAAAAAAATGTGTAGGATTACAATCTAATCATTTTATCTTGAAACTGAGGAATGACCCTTATATTTGTTTGCGTCTAATAATACTATTGTTTGTAGCATTCGCTAGTGTAAGACTCACAGCCACATGTAGCAGTCGTCGGATGGCTTTGTTGTTCCCAGAGCCACAGTACGCCATGGCTACTGTGTACATTCCCGACCGGCGCAGGATGGGGTCCTGTCAGGACAGTGAGATAAAACAGAAGCTCAAGGCACTGTCTGCGTGGAAGACCAGAACCTCAGAACACAGCAAGCCACACAGTTAATGTATTCACAGAATAAACATGGCGTTCTGGAAACAATTAAGACTGCAAAGAATTTATTCTGCCTGTTAGAGACAGAATTAGAATTATACAAAATAACCTAGAAAATGTTGCGAAACTAGGGGTGTGCGATATTGACAAAAAAAAAAAAAAAAAAAATCTCTATATTTTCTGGGATTTTATCGATAACGATAATTAGACAATATTTTGCTGAGTGTGTTACTGTGCTGGTATCTTAAAGGGATAGTTCATCCAAAAATGAAAATTCTGTCATTGATTACTCACCCTTATGTCGTTCCAAACCTGTAAGATCTACGTTCATCTTCGGAAACACAAAATTACATATTTTTGATCGAATCTGAGAGCTCTCTGACCCTCCCATAGACAGCAAGTGTCCTTACACGATCAAGGCTCAGAAACGTACCAAGGACATCGTTAAAATAATCCACGTGACATCAGGGGTTCAACCGTAATTATACGAAGCCATGAGAATTCTTTTTGTGCTCAAAGAAAACAAAAATAATGACTTTATTCAACAATTCGTCTCCTCCAAGCAGAGGAGATGAATTGTTGAATAAAGTCGTTATTTTTGGAGAGCGCACCCTAGCGCCATTTTGTAGAGTATCATATACATAAACAACGTATTCAACGCATGTACGCAGATACGTTGTTTACGTTCAGATCAAAGTGGAAACGACGTAAACAGCGTATTCGCGTACATACATTGCTTTTTTGAATGGTTTTTGCAAAATACTCAATGTCAAATCGCACATCGTTAAAACAACAATTACGATATTATCACAGACGATATATATCGCACACCCCTATACGAAACATTATACGAAACATAATTTTTATGAAAAAGGATGCAATTAAGGGTATGTACAGAAATAGTTAAAATATATGTAAAAACTCACCTTATCTCTACACAGACTCTCAATTAGAGTATCGGCCTCTTCCATCCTTCCGTACATCACCATTGCGATGCCGACAGCCAGTCCACGCAGGATCTTCTCATGCTGGGTTTCCTGAGCATAGCCCACCATGTCCTCAATGGCCTGGGCTGACTTTGAGCCCAACATCACCAGTCCCAGAGAAAGACCAGCCGCCTCTCCTGTGACAATACCAATTAACAAGTTGACAGTGAGCTTAATGTAGAATTAAAGACCGAATGTTGCTCATTTAAACCTTATTGTTTTGGGTGGTTGCCCAAAATCTGACCAATAGTAACAGCGATGCTTGCCTTCATGAAAACTACTGATAAAGATGAACTTTTTTTAATGAAGGTGACAAAATAAGAAGAAAATGCTGCACATGCCTGTTACTGCATCATCTTGATAGAGGTTTGATTTGAGCAGGTCATAGACGTCTTGGCGAGCAGTGCCCAGGGCAGCTAACCCGAGACCCAGAGTGCCACCGTGTCGAACAATCTGCAAAAAAAAAAAAATTGATGTAGAGAGTTATTCCTGCTTTCTGGAATTACAGTGACATGAAACTTTATTTGAGCGTGATTATGCACATACATCGTTACTGGCACTCTTCAGCTGGCTCAGAAGGTAGTCAATGATTTCCCCTCCGTGGTTAGCATGGATCAGTCCGAGAGCGTATAGCCCTCCTCCTTCCTGATAGGCTGATCCAGGTGAGGTGTCTTTGGGCAGGTAAGTCGCCATTAACTGTAGTGCTTCCTTTTCATGGCCCTACACACAAAACCACAAAACAAAAAACAAACAAAAAAAAATTTTTATTTTAAAAACTGTTACAATTAGTCATTACTAATTATGATTACAAATGCTAAAATATTTTACTCACTACAAACAAACATCTTAAGCAGTTATCTAAATACACAAATAAAACATCTAAAACAAACTAGAAAAATGAAAACCTCACATCTTACATCTAAAACCAGAAAAAACACACACCTAAAACAAACAAAAGCAAACAAATAAAAAACACATTTATCTAAAACAAAAGCAAACAAACAAAACAAGAAACATGCATCTAAAAAATCAAAAGCAATCAAACATGTAAAACAAAAGCAAAAGCACACATGTAAAACAAATACATTTACAAGCAAACGCTTGTAAAACGACAAACGTAACTAAAAAAAACTGATCTTAAAGATCTTAAAAATCAAACAAATTCAAACAAACAGAACAAAAACATGTAAAAGAAAAATCTAAATAAATCCAAACAAACATCTAAAACAAACAAAAGCAAATGAATATCTGAAACAAGCTAAAGCAAGCAAACATCTTAAAATCAAACAAAGCAAACAGCTGAAACAAAACTAAAGCAAAACAAACACCTTAAAAGTGAACAAATGCAAACAAACATGCAAAACAAACAAAAGCAAACAATCACCAAACTGCTCCCTTTTTGTGGAAAGCGTCTTGAACATATTGATAATGCTAACCCTGTGAATGACACCAAGACTGGCTGTTGCTGTGAATTTAGCCCAGTTAGTTGCTCTTGCCAGCCACTCCAAATTCTCTCTGTAAAATACAAAGGTGACACTTATAATCTGTTTTCTTGTTATCAGTATCATTAAGATTTAGCGAGACTAAAGCCGCTTTTCCGACGCAGGAACTTTACCCAAGAACTAGGGACTTTGGGCCGGTACTCGGTGTGTTTCCACCGCAGGAACCATTATCTAAATAAAGTTCCAGGTACAAATTTGCCCCTCAGAAAGTCCCTACTCACGAGGGTAGTACTTTTTAAAGGTCCAGAACTTTAGGGGCGGGACTTGGGCGCTGAACATGCTGATTGGTTGAGTTCACGGAGCACAGTATTTCAACCACTATTTATTCGCATATTTAAAAAAAAAAACAAAAAAAACAATTACTTATTGTGTCATAAAATGTAGTTTTAAACATATTTCAGACGAGAATGTAGTTGTTTAAAACTCAAATCTGCGGTTTAATTTAAATACAGCGCCTATTTGAAAATGTGCGTCGCTGATTTCGGAGACGTGAGCTCCACGCGATCAGCGGTTCAGTGCTCATGTATCCCGACGAGAGCGGCCTCACCGCGGCTAGTCCTTCTGACATTTGCTGCTGGCTCTGATGTCTCTGTAGTGGTTAAACATGAGATATAATTCGTTTTGGGTAAATCTAACAGGTAATCTTTGGTATTTATTAAATATCTATTAATATGTTAAAATGAAAATAAAAAAAGGCAATGCTGTTTGATATAATATTTCGTTTCATTGTAATGTATGTACTAATGTATTCTCTGAACTAGATTTCTGTGGCTATTAATATGTTTAAATGAAAACGAAAAGAGGCAGTGGTGTTTGATATCATATTTCATCTTATTGTAAATACAGTGAGGAAAATTGCAGTAGCCAAGGCAAGCTGACTGACGTTATCAAGTATGCTGCTCTTTGCAGAATTACCAGACTGGCATCATCTCATCCGCGGGAGTTCACACTACCGAGTCGAACTTGCAAAGTCCAAACTACCGAGGACGCAAGTCCAAAATTTGCATACTTGGTATTGAGAAACGCACGCAGATTTACGTCACCAGACTATTTGCTAAACTTCTCGGTACTTTAGACCGCGATGGAAACGTAGACAGCAACATGTCTGGGGGAAAAAAAGTTCCTGGGACAAATTGTTCTGGGTAATTTCGGTGGAAAAGCGGCTTAAGCATGTGAATGTGCTTTACCGTAGAAACTGGTCACTAGTTGTTCCCGTGTGCATGAATGAATTTGCTATGACCGTCGCTGTGTGACACACCGAATTTCGCACTGCATCCTGAAATTTGTCAGGAAAAAAACTATTAGCTTATGAATTGGAGTATACCAACATCTAGGATTTGATTTATATTCAATTTACTTGAGCTGACATCAAAGATCATTAGAGGCTTTAATCAGTTCAAGAGCTGGATTCTTACCTTTGTGTTTTTGAGAATCATCAGATCTGTGTTGTTGTTTCGAATGAGGAACTGAAGGTGCAGCTCAATGGCCATTTCACCACTTAGTATTTTGATCATTTTTGAGTTCTGGTCTTTTGGCTCACCCTTCTATTTTAAGAAATTACAATTTAAACATTTTTGTACAAGACTGATATCAGATGAGCTAAAAGACTTAAAGTGATGACTCACCACATCTGCAGCTTTTCCAGCTGGAGAACTGCCAGCTTTGTCCTCCGTCTCCATGGCATCACTGAAACAATAACAACATATTCAATTTATGTTCCACATCATCTTTTCTTAGATTTCTAAAATTTCTTAGATTTCAACCTTTTTGTTAAAATAACCCTCAAGGATGGGAGTTAAAGTGAAGTGATTTTACTATGATTAAGGGGGTGACTCAAGAAAACTAACTTGAATGAATAATTAAATAAATTTACAAAAATGAAAGATGCAAAGAAAATGAAGCCTATTTTTAGGACCATTATAATTTTTTTGCAGTGATGTTTCTAATTGTCAATGAAATACTGTATGTTTTTATTTTTTGCATTTAAATAAATGCAAATTTGGGGGTAAAATAGGCTTCATTTCCTTAATATATAAGATATATATATATATATATATATATATAAGATATATATATATATATATATATATATATATATATATATATATATATACACACACACAAAACTACTACTACTACTACTATCATGACAGCTGTATGTGCTTTTTGAAGCTTCAAAACTCTGGCACCCATTCCAGTGTTTCCTTCAGATTTTTTTCCAGCTGTGGTGGCAGGACTATTTCCCATGAACCACACCCCGTCCTCACCCAAGAATCACGTGCATTCAGAATTGAATTTATTTTAAATAAAAAAGACAAGTACATAGTAAATAATAAAATGAGAACAAATAAATTAATGACAATCAATAGCACAAACATAAACAATAAGATACAAATTTAATTAAAATTGACAGTATTTTTAATCTTTTTTCGATTAGGTCTAACTAATATATAGATACTAAATTACAACAGAAACTTAATCTATTCAACTGTAAAATAACACTGGATAGTCTTCACTGTATAAACAGACAGTAATGACTACGGTTGGGTATCGTTTAGATTTTAATCGATTCTGATTCTGCTTATCGATTCCGATTCTTATCGATTCCTAATTCCGATTTCAATAAGATAAAAAAAAAAATTAAAAATCATTACATTTTTTTTTTAAGTCATTAGATGTCACATTTAGATGTCAAACATATTTATTCTGTCTTTTGCCTATGGTTTTACCAAAAAATACCACAGAAAAAACAACTAGACTTGAACATAAATTTCAAACATTAAATTATTAAAGACAAGTAAACAGTAATAAAATAAGTACAAACAGATCAATTAGCAATAGCATAAATAAATAAAACTGAACAAATGTCAGGTACAGAAATTGAAATCAAAAGTTTAAAAACACTGCATAGTTTTCTTTTCATAAATAAAATATTGATTAATCCTCATGAAATTTGCGAAAGATATTCAGTTAGTTAATGATTTTCTTTTGTTCTTTGATTAATGATAGGCAGCATGTTTATAGTCTGCTGTCTCTTTAACACCGAACGTACGCATATCTAAAAATACTGTACACGTGTGTTTTTTTTTCTCATCTGTTTACGTTCAATTAAGACAAAAAAACGGCTGTGTTTGATGATGATATACTGACGTATTTCGTGCATACTGGTCGATAAATGTGAAAGAAGTCAGTTCCGGCCCGGAACAACCTTTTCTGCAATGGAAATGCACAGAACGGTTCGAGAACGGACACAAACCGGGAACCCGCATTGGGACCGCTGTTCTCTGAGCTCGCGCTTAAGATGTGTGCGCTGCACGCAAACAGTGCGCAAGTTCTTTCCCTTCCTGCACTTAAATAGTTGAAAATCACATTAAAATGCGAACGCGGGAATCGTTAAGCGGAATCGAAATGCACGTGTCTTATCGAATACCCGGTTCTTGGAAATTTGGAACCAGTTCTAAAATGGAACCGGTTCTCGATACCCAACCCTAGTAATGACAGACAGCAGCAGGTTTATTTAGGCTTCTGTCTCTTTAAGACCTCATGTACAGATCTAATATACTGTTACACAGGGCTCTACGCTTACTTTTCTTTTCAGGAGCGCTTGTTTAGTTTGTTTTTTAAATTAGGAGCACCTTCTGATCAATAATCAAAAATTAGCCTTTCTAATATGAGGTGATATTTGACAAAGTGATTTACAGGGGCTTTTTTTTTTTTTTTACCTTTGTAATGCCATTTTTCTAATTTTATTAAAAGTATGTCATCTTTTATGTCAAATTCAAAAAATTATATTTTTAAAATTTCTACCGTAATTAAAACAATATAATAATAAGTAGAATAAGACAAATAAGTTACCAATCATATGAAATTAGTAAATTATTTTGTACTACGGAGGTGGCAGTGGCAGAAGAACCCAGAAGTGGCTTATAGGTACATTTTCAGACTTTTAATGATGCTCAGAGGTGGCATGGGTGTAATTAAATTCATAAATTCATGTTGAGATTTATGTTTTAAATATACCATTTTGAATATAGAAAAATGTTAGCTACTTGATTTAAATATCTGAAATTATACGTTAAAAATGAAACTAAAACCGCCAGCAGGTGGCAGCAAGTCATTGATTTTATCACTGAATCACTCATTCAATTGCTTCATTCGAACGGCTGATGCATTCATGCATGAAGCAAGTGACTCCCTTTATGAATGGGTAATCATGAATCACTGACTCAGTAGATTCGTTTAAATGCGCACTTTCATTCATGAATGAAACCCCGCTGTTTGCTTGGAGATGCGCAGCGGCTCAGCTGTTACTTTATTTGGAACTATTTTCGTAGATGAAATCGAGAAAATCAGGCAGTAGTGTTATTGCCAGACAATGTAAGTCAATTAATATTAACTTCTTGTTTCTTTTGACCTGTTGTATTAAATCAATAACACATTTGCAAACTCCCTTAATAATTATTAAAAGCTGTCACCCTCCTTAGTTTATAGCGATCTGTGGGCGCACAGCAAACGATCTATAAGAGAGCACGCGAGTGAGTTCTCTTTCACTTAAAAGAGCAAGACTCAAAAGCACATGCAGACGATACATTGCGTCATCTGTCATCACGTTATAAGCGCAGAACCTGCGGGAATGAGTACTATTATGCACAATACCCGCGCCGATATTCAAGTCCTGCTCTGTGTTCTCTGCTAATTACCCGACTGTGAATGATGCAAGCGGCATCACTACGATGTTACTGAGAAGCTGCAGCCGTGGCGGGGATGATTTTTGGTGTGGCGGCCCGCCACGGCTGAATGAATGTAGCGGAAACACTGCATTCACTTGCATTAAAAAGACATGATTTTTCTCAACTTACTTATCAATTAGTTTGAAACACCAATATGGAAGCAGTAACATGCCTACCTGTCTTTCTCTTGGGCGGGCACAGTGCCGGTGTTGGTGGATCCGGGCACCGCGGGGATGGGTGTGCCTACGGTCCGCAGGTTCTGAATGACAGAGGACAGGAACTGCTGGCTGGCGCTCTCATACAGGTCAAAGCAGATCTGATAGGCCATCAGGAGGTTATCCTCTTTGACAAGCTTCTCCAATATATCGCTCACAGCTTGAGGGTCGTCGAGGAAAATCAGACACTAAAATGAAAAACAACAAAGTGAGAAAGGAATCTCTGAAAGCACAGCAGGAGAAAGATCAGCCTATTCAGGACAGGTCACCTGGCAAACGTTAATGAAGTCAGGCTTCTCCAGGTTCATGTACAGCTTGACGAGAACTCTGAGAACATCGTTACGAAACTTCTTGTTCTGCATGAGGGACATGCAGATCTTCAGGCTGTAGGCCAGCAAACCACCAATGTCGTTCTATAGGAAAACCAAACAAGGTCTGAAATATGGTTCTTAAAGTGATAGTTCACCCAAAAATGAAAATTCTGTCATTAATTACTCACCCTCATGTTGTTCCAAACCTGTATGACCTTCGTTCATCTTCAGAACACAAATTAAGATATTTTTGATGAAATCTGAGAGCTTTCTGACCCTCCCATAGACAGCAAGTGTCCTCACATGAACAAGGCTCAGAAATGTAGCAAGGACATCGTTAAAATAGTCCATGTGACATCAGTGGTTCAACCATAATTTTACGAAGCTACGAGAATACTTTTTGTGCACAAAGAAAACAAAAATAACTTTATTCAAAAATTCGTCTTCTCCGCGTATTATTTTTGTTTTCTTTGCGCACAAAAAGTATTCTCGTAGCTTCATAAAATTACGGTTGAACCACTGATGTCACATGGATTATTTTAATGATGTCCTTGCTACGTTTCTGAGCCTTGATCGTGGTAGTACCCTTGCTGTCTATGGGAGGGTCAGAGAGCTCTCGGAATGCATCAAAAATATCTTAATTTGTGTTCTGAAGATGAACGAAGGTCTTACGGGTTTGGAACGACATGAGGGTGAGTAATTAATGACAGAATTTTCATTTTTGGGTGAACTATCCCTTTAAGACTAATATTCAATTTATGACTCTGCAGATAAATAACATACAGATTCCAGGATGGTTTTCTCGAAGATGTCCAAGCGTCGGGTCTCCAGCGCAATGCCTATGGCTTGTTTGTACATGTGATCTCCTAAGCAGCGCTGGAACATCTTGTTGACGATTCCCTCCAGACGAGGATCGATGCTTTTCTTCTCCTCATCCTCTGGCAGCTCGGCGTTCTCGACACGCAGTTTGGTGTAATGATCGATACACTTGGCTGATGGCCAAAAAGACAATATATTGACAAGGGTTGGTAAGATCTATGTTTTTGAAAGAAGTCTCTTGTGCTCTCCAAGTCTGCGTTTATTAGGGCAACCCTCTACGGACACCTTGGCAATTGAATCGCCATTGACTAGTAAATTTTTCAGTTTACTCGCCAGACTGATATACTAGGCCTATATATATATATATATATATATATATATATATATATATATATATATATATATATATATATATATATATATATATATATATATATATATATATACACACACACACACACACACACACACACATATACTCTAATATACTGCATATATACTGTATAAGTTTGTAAAATGGTACAGCTTTTTAAATATCTGAAAGTACACTCTTAACATCAGTCAGTCAAGCATTATAATATGACATTATGATAATCAAGTATTATTTAATGATAGAACTTTAGTAATTACAATTAAAACTTAGTAACCATGTATGAATGCATAGACATTTCAACTGAATTTAGGACTGGTGGTGGTGCATTTTTGGTCATTCTGTGTTTCTGTTAAAAAAAAATGGGAAAAAACGAACAACAATAATAATAATAATAATAATAATAATAATAATAATAATACGAATTCTGCTAATAAGAAAAGTATAAAATGCACAGGATTAATGAGCTGCTGGATTCATGAATATTAATCAGGTTGTGTGCGCTCACTCGAACTGATTCGCTGAAATCAAAACAGGGACGATAATAGGTGAGCGCCACCCAATGAGACTGTCGTTTGCGCATTAGTTCCGCCCACTACCGGAGAACCCGGCAGTTCTTTAAAAGCTGAAAAAATCCAAAGGAACTCCGTTATTTTAACAGGAAAATACAACAAAAAATATCGTTTACATGTAGCGCGTCAATTCTGCAAGTATGTAAGACTCTCTCTTGCTCTCTCTGCTCTCACCAAAGCGACAGCGAGTCGTACGCCGTTACACTAGAGTTCACGGTACGTCAAAAACAGGTGCGTTGCGCATCCATTGAGATGAACTGAAAAATAGCACAGATCGCTTGACGGAGAGCGAAACTCTGAAGTGCTCAGTCAGTGTTCAGCTAGTGAAAACATATCTGTGCTAAACTTATACTTAGCTTCCAACTCACACACCGGCGAGTAAAATCTGAGAATTTATTAGCCATTGGCTAATATCAGACATCATTTAGTCGCCCAGAGTGAAGATTTAGTCGCATATGCGAGGGCAGAGGGTAGAGGGTTTAGGGGTGCAACGGATCGTAGATGATCCATGATCCATACGAACAAGGCCCCACGGTTCGGTACACATGTAATTCACGGATTAACTGTTAAGTTTAACCATCGTAGAGTGAAAGTCTATCATTTGCTGGTGTTTTGTCTTGCCAATTTACACATTCAAGCAATTTTAACCATTCACACGGAAGAGAACTCGAATCAGGACTCGCACACTATTTTCTGTTTGCACAGCCACTGCCGCGTGCACATGCAGAGAGAGAGAGACACGGTTCAGACAGCACGTAAACTCCGAATTGATTCCTCTTTCACGTCGCTTTGCGCTTGAACAGACACATACACACAAAGTTATGTTAGAGGTGCTGTATATGTAAGTTTTTGACTACGAAAGCATAAAAATACCATAATATGTTTGCAGATATTTAAGAAACATGCTAAGTTAGCATACGTGTTTATCTGAAAAACAATGCTACAGTCAGTTATTCTCCTTTGAAAACGTGCGTTCCGGGCCAGAATGTTGGTCTCTGTTTTGGTCTGTGTAACCCGCCCACTGCCAGTTTACCCAATTGTATTTCGGCACAACGGGTTGCCAGTTGGCAGAAAACACAGCGCATTTCATTTCAGTCATGGAAGCTGCCAAACGAATGGGGTCAGTTCCTCAATCTGGCAACCTGCGTGTGCGTCAAGTCTCAGGAGGAGGGGCCTGGTTAAGAACCCTCTCCAATATTTTGAATTTGGACAGAAATACCTAGTTCAATCCTACATACAGCACCTTTAAAGGGGTTATGACATAAGAAATCAAATTTGCCTTGATCTTTTGGCATATAAGAGGTCTTTGTACCATTAAAACGTCCTTCAAGTTTCATAGCTTAAAACATCCTTCTCATTATAAACAAAGCATTTATTTAATCAAGCTCCAAAAATGGCTCGTTTGGATGTGAGGTGCAAGATGATGTCACAGGGGAACAATCATTTGCATAAACACTGCCTCCAGAGCAAGACATCGACGAATAGTCTCCTTCTCACCCACTGGCGTTCACTCGCTTAACGGCTGACACTTATCTTGATCACTTGTCTTTATTTGTAACTGTGTTATGTTGTATTCATCTATGCTTGTAATTTGAGTAATTATTCCTGTTTTATTGCTGACTTTATTAGTTAAGCTAGTAGTTTTTTGCTGTGGTATAGAAGTATTTAAAGTAAGTTTTCAGTAATAAATGAAAAGCAATTATTTTTTTTACTGATACAAAAAACAATCTGATCCATGATTCAAAATCCGTAATATTTCAAGTCTTCTATGTGACTATGATAAAATGTAATCATTACTCCAGTCTTCAGTGTTACGTGATCCCTCAGAAATCATTCTAATATACTGATTTGCTGCTCAGGAAACATTTATTATTATTATCATTTTTGAAAACAGCTGCTTAATATTTTTTATGCTTCTTTAATGAGTAGAAAGTTCAAAAGGACAACATTTGAAATGTAAATCTTTAGTAACATAAATGCCTTTACTGTCAAATTTGATCAATTTAATGCACCCTTGCTGAATAAAAGTATGAATTACTTACAAATAAATTTCAGAGACAGCTCATCACTTACCAATAATTGTCTCCACATATTCTGAATTGTCACTGACGTTGAAGAGATCTCCAGCGCCCAGTGCATAGTTTAAAGACTCCTCAAAAGCACCGAGGTGGTAAAACACTTTAGAAGCCACCAGTGCAGCAAACTCTCTGCTACAAAACGTCTCATCCTCATACAGGACCTCGCTGACAGAGAAAAACATAGGTCATCACTTCACTGGTCTCTAAACATTCATATGAAATTGTTAATCACTTTCACACTGCAATACTATTATTGTAACAGTAATATATTTCTTCATTAAATTTTTTTTTTTTATCATTTTTGAACAATAATTTATTATTATGATTATTAATTACTAAATTTCATACTTTAATAGTAGTATTATTAATTACTATTTTTTACACTTTAATAGTATTATTACTAATTACTCATTTTTATACTTTATTGGAATAATATTTCTTCTTTTAGCTTTACGATTTGGAAAATAAAATGAAAATAATTGAATGACAATAAATTATCATTAATAAAATTTACTGCTGTCAAACGATTAATCGCGATTAATCGCATCCAAAATAAAAGTTTTTGTTTACACAATAAATGTGTGTACTGTGTATATATATTATGTATATAAATACAAACACATGCATGTATATATTTAAGAAAAATGTTATATTTATATATTAAATATCTTTATATAATATAAAATATAAGAATATACATATATTAATGTATATACACAGGTAAATATTTTCAAAATATATACTGTATGTGTGTGTACTAGGGATGGGCATTTCTGATCATATTTCATTTCGAGTAATCCACAGGTTTGAGAAACGAGTACTCGATTAATCGGGGGTGGAGCTTAAGCAAGGGGCGGGACGTGTGCGTCATAGCGACAATTAAAATATTTTAATTAAAGCCCTGTTAAAAACGTTGCTGATAAAACTATACAGTAAACATTTAAAAGAAATAACAGCGTGAGACGCATTGTATATAAAATTAATCACATAGCCTAGATGCACAATATGTAAATGTTATATTACAAATTGTATTTATCTACACAAAATGCATGTGAGCTTGAACTGCGTGCCAACCAGAAAGTAGTGGATGCGCTTCTCCCGTTACAGGGCGCTTTAAAACAACGGCAACTGAAGCCCCGCAAAAAATAAAAAAATTAAAAAATTTAAAAAAAAAAAACACAAAGTTATTTTACAGTATTATCCCCATCAATAAAAACCAATATAAACATCATTTATTTGTTTATAAAACAAATAAAACACACGTTACTCTGCTTTTCAGTTATTTTATTCAACTGTTATTTTTAACAAAACAATATTTTACTTCAGCAGCATCACAACAGCTGTGGATCAAAAAAGTTTTTTTTTTTTTTTTGTAAAAGGTTCGCAAAAATAAAGTTTAATACAACTTCACCAAACGACTGTTAAGTAGCCCATAGCCTAACGAAAATTAGAAGCCAGCATAATTTGGCTGCGTAAACTTAAAATAAAAATAGCCTGAATATTTTTACCACAGCTATAAAACTTAAAGATTAGGTAACATAACATTTCTTTCAAAATGATCAGTCGGTAAAGGTAAATAAAATAAAGCCGGCATAATTTAACTATGCTGCTTAAACTTAAAACAAAAACAGCCTGACTATTTTACCATGCATGGCTAATAAAACTTAACTTAAGGAGTACATATTTTTATTCAAAAAGATCAGTCGGTCTATGTGCTCAGATGAAAGCCGAGTGCAGAGTCTATTTACAATTAGACCGGCGGTGGAAAAAACACGCTCAGCAGGCACAGAAGTTGCAGGAACAGCCAGGTACCACTGGGCAAGGGTGCTTAGCTTTGCAAATCGAGACCCATTTACTTTCCACCACAATAAAGGATCCTGGTTTACAGAGATGCATGGCTCCCTGAAGTAGCTTTCGATTTCGGTGTCATGCGGAGAAACATCACTCATGCCGTAGTCCTCGCCGAAAAGAGTGTCGAGCGCCGTTGCTGAGTCGGGCTTACTTTGTATGGGTCTGACAGGATTTGGGATTGTCTCGCAAAGCTGCTTCAGATTCTCTTTTACTCTCTCCCGAAGCTCTGTCTCAAGAAACTTGATGTTTGTGTCTTGGATCCAAAGCCGCTGCAATCAGAGGCAGATGCACTTTCTCAGCATCCTCAGCAACTGCGACTATGCGCCGTTTCAGAGATTCGGCTACGGCATTTTTAAATTCAGACACTCTTGGAGACTCACTCCTCTGTGTGTTTAGGTGTCTAGTGATGAGACTGTGTGTGATCGGATAGATCATTGAACTGGAAACATGGGTCTCACTGCACATTGTAGTTGTGGCACACTTAAGAGACTTAAGAACAGGTGTCAGTTCTTCCACAGTCTCCCAGTGCTCATCTTTTAGGTCAAGTGTCCTCGCATCTGCAAGTTTTGTAACATTGCGATCGGACAGAACAGCACACACAGCCCACCTCTGTTCCAAAAGGCGTTCGAACATGTCACACACCGAAGTCCACCGCGTGCGACAATAAGCTTATGGTCGGGTATATTTTGTTCTTGTTGTTTCTGCTTAAGCGCGGCTGTAGCTACTGTGCTGTGGTGAAAATGTGATGCCAAGCGGCTACTTGCAGCTATTACATTTTTACAGTTGCAACATTGAAGCCCTCATTGATTGCAAGCTGCAGGGTGTGTGCGAAACAGGGCACTGATTCCCAAAGACTTTGATTTGCCAGAACCATGTTAGCAGCGTTGTCGTGCACACATGCCATTACTTTTTCAGAGCTTAACAGCCACTTTTCTGTTGCATCTTTTAGGTAGTTGGCAATGTTCACAGCTGTGTGTCTTTCCTCGAAACCTCGCGTCTCTAATACTGCGCTGTGAATTTTCCATTCATTTATGTAATGACAGGTTAGCGTCATATACGATTCAGTGGTTAGCGACGTCCACGAGTCTGTAGTTATAGCCACCCGCGCTGGCTTCGACAGACTGTCTTTTTGTGAACAAGCGCATTTTTCGTATAGAGCATCAATCCTTGCAGTGACCGTTTTGCGCGATGGGACAGTATAGTGGCGCTCAATGTAATTCATTAAACGTTTAAAACCTTCACCTTCAACAAAACTAATAGGCAGCAAGTCTTCTGCTGTCATTTCTGCTATTAGCTGCGTCATCTTCTCTGCCCTGCCTGTGTCGCATTTCTGTCTGATGGTGAAATCTCTTATGCTCGTCTGATTGCTGGTGGTGGCATCGGCATCATCTGCTTTTTTGTGTTTATGTGCAAGATGGTAACGCATCGAACTCGTTGTGGAGTTGTAGACGAGTGTGGCACTGCACATTTTACACTTGACAGTTTTTTCGTCAAGTTTTTCAAAGTGTTGCCAGACATCGCTGCAGGCTTTAGAAGCCATATTCGCTCTGTGCTCCGGTCTTGTCTCTAGACCGCAACTTCTCGCAGCCATAACCAATCAAATATCAGACTACCGCACAAATACCAGCATAACCAATCAGAAAGAATGAAAGTAGTTTAATAAAAAAAAAAGCTTGATCGTCGCTGATGCGTTCGAGTAATCGATTAATCGAGTACTCGTGCACATCCCTAGTGTGTACTTATATATACATAATAAATACACACAGTACACACATACATATATTATGTAAACAAACACGTTTATTTTGGATGTGATTAATCGTGATTAATCGTTTGACAGCACTAATAAAATTATAAAAAGTAAATCAACAAAGAAACATAATACTATTGCAATAATACTACTGTATTGTAAAAAGACAAGCAATTAATAACAAGAAATATTACTATTCACAATAGAATTTTAGATTTAAATTATAATTATAATATATTTTAAATAATAATAATAAATATATTACTATTCCAATAATTCTACTGTCCTGTCAAGAAATACTCAAATTATTATTGTTAAAATTGCAAACAAAAAAATATTACTATTTCATTCCTATTGTAGTATTACAAGACAAATTCAAGCAATTACTAATAGTAATAATTAGTAGTAGTATTTAAATTGTTTTTCCTTTTAATTTAAATTTAAAAATGATAAAATCCCTAAAAAAAAAATCACTAATCTCACTATTACTAATATACTGTACAATAAAAATTAGTATTTTATAATAATAATTTAGTTTACAGAACAGCTGTAAAATTTAAATATTAAAAAAATATTTCTAGATTCATGCAGTTCACATGGGGTACACTATACATAAAAAAAAAAAAATATATATATATATATATATATATATATATATATATATATATATATATATATATATATATATATAAACAACATTTAAATGAGTCCATGGCAATTTTTATGTGCAATTCTCTTCTAAAACAATTGATGCTACTTACATTTTGTCTACAGACTCTGAAATCTCAGCCCAGAAGTCATTGACAATGGAGTTTAGTTTGTGTAGAGCAAACTCCTTTAAAAGAAAAACAAGAGATTGTTAACAACCACCTCAATATAATAAGCACAGATGTATTTGACAGAGTCATCTGTACCTTGAGCTGCGGCTCGTCTTCATCCAGGAGGGAAATGATACCAGCTAGAAAACAGCACAAACCCATCAGTGCAGTATATACAGTCTTCTCTTGCTTTCTATTCATCTGTCTGTCTGTCTATTCATCTGTCTGTCTGTCTATTCATCTAACTGTCAGTTATATCAGTCTCTTTCTACCAATCCGTCCATGCTGTTTAATGACAGTGACATGACAGATCTGCTAAACAACAACCTCAGACATCCGTTTCATTCACAAATAACATATGCATGGCTTTTTGACATATTTATACAGTAAAACAATACTGACACACATATAACACATCAGATTTTTAACAAATCGCGCTAATTTCTTACTTTCGGCTGCCGATGTAAACAAACCACTAAAGTCAAAGTCGTTAGCAATGAAATGAGCAAACAGTCACACTCTCACCACTGCATTTAGGCGCTAAAGTAGCACACATGAGAGTATATTTATTATCATGAAGCAGAAACACGGTCTCGGAGTCAGAGAGGAGCTGTGTTAGCCGTTAGCTGTGTGACTCAGCTAAATCAAAGACGCTCTTTCTCGTTCACTCACCGGCTGAAGTGATCATGTCTGTCTGTGACTGTCCTCCAGCACAACGACTTCAACACACAAACCGTGAGAAGAAGAAGAAGAAAGTCTATTTCACTCTCAATTAAACTATTACCGCTATTACACAGCAGCAGCTTCAGTAGCAGTAACGACGACGACTCAAACTCATCTGACAATGAGCGCTTGTGCGGGGCGCGCCGCAACTCCGCCTGAAGATAGCGCATGCTGTTTAGTGTAAAATAACATACTGCGGAATACATGGACGGGGCAGTCCGCAGATGTTATTAAAGTATTCTTTAATGGGTAATAGCAATTATTTTTAAATGAATATTTTAGTTGGGTAAGAATAAAAAATAACTGTTTCCAGACAGGCTTTGAGGCGGTCAACCCTACAGCGGCTCTTCTTGTCTGCAGTTCAGAGAGGAGCATTTGAAGCTGTGGTTTATCTGCCACTCAGTGGACAAACATGGATGGAGCAAATTTATTTCTGTTTTTTAAATCTGAAAAATAAATAAAATATTAATTTATTAAAATAAATAAATAAATAAATAAATAAAATAATAACATAAATAAAATAAATGAACAAAATAAAATAAAACATAACATAAAATAAAATAAAATAACAAAATAAAATAAAATAAAATAAAAAATAGCATAAAATAAATTAGCAAAATAAAATAAAATAACATAAATAAAATAAATTAACAAAATAACATAAAAAAATAAAGTTAAATTAAATTAAATAACATAACATAACATAAAAACATAACTTAAAATGACAAAATAAGACAACATAAAATAACAAAATAAGATAACATAAAATAAAATAACAAAATAAAAAACAAAATAAAATAAAAAATAGCATAAAATAAATTAACAAAATAACAAAATAAATTAACAAAACATCAAAAAATAAAGTTAAATTAAATTAAATAACACCATAAAAACATAACTTAAAATGGCAAAATAAGACAACATAAAATAACAAAACAAGATAACATAAAATAAAATAACAAAATAACATAACAAAATAAAATAAAAATAAACACATTCACAAATTTCTTTCTGTTTTTAAATCTCAAATAAAATAAAATAAAAATGAATGAATAAATGACAACTTTTTATCTCACAATTTGGACCATTTCCTCTTAATTCTATAATATCTATTGTGCTGGAAAGCTTCCATAGGACCAAATAAAATTAACATAAAAAATGTCAGCCTACAGTACGTTTGTACATTTACCCCCGGTTTCACAGACAAGGCTTAAGCCTAGTCCCCGACTAAAATGTAAGTCTGAACTCTTTCAACTGAAAGAAACCTGCACTGATTGATCTTGAAATATGTCAGTGCCCTTGTTTTGTCTCAAGAGGCACACAGTAATGTTTTTTCTAAGACATGTCTATAAAAATTACTTTAAAATCCTAACTGAACTATGGCCTAATCCTGGCTTAGCCCTGTCTGTGAAACCAGGCCTTATTGTGTTGATTCTAGTCATTTTAAGTTTAATTTGATTGTTTTTAACTTACTTTCCCCCGTCCCCTGGTTGAGAACTGCTGTTTTAAAGTATTCAGTAAAAACCTCTCCAAACGATTCAGTTCGAATCATTCAGAATGAATCATGAACCGAAAAGAACCGACTCAAATGAATCACTCGTTTACAAACACTGATTCAGTAGTTCAGATTGTAAACAGCCTGCAGTAAAATCCAAAGATTTAGTTTTAGCCAATTCTGTAGCCACGAAAAAGACGACAAACGCTTACGCAAATGAAAACAGTCGAACACGTACGTCCAGTGCATATTTACATTGAAAATCTGTGAAAAAGTACAGCAGAGGAATGCAAAAATGCATTCTGTGTGAACAAGTCACAGTGCGACGCCTAATGTAACCTCATCCGTTTTCATTCATTTAACAATATGTCTTGTATGTAGCACTGAAAACGTTTGGAACAGCTGAATTACATTTCTTGTTTTCTTCAGAATCACATGAAGGAATCGTACTTGAAGTACAAAATACCTCATTTATTGGCCGGTCGATGCAACAACTTTTATTTAAAAACAACAGTTGATACAGTAGTCAATCACAGTGTTCAGGAATTGTCACATTAGATCATTTAATACTAATAAACTCTGCATGATACTATGATAGCAGTGGTATATCCTTCTGAGATAACAAAAAAATGCATCATGTATAATGCTCTAGCAGCCGTTCATTGCCTTCATTTCTCATTTCTCCAAATCTTCCTGACTGGTAAGTCATAGTGCAAGAGTATATGACCTGTGTAGCACACATGCACACTGTTTGAGGCTTGTTTTTCATCCATTTTAGTCTATTTGCAAAGCTGGCACGGCGTCAGTCTGCTGTGGGCCGCATCTGCAGTGGAATTCCTTCCTCAGTGGCGTTTGGATTGGCTGGAAGAGTTAAGATTGCGTGATTAGTTGATAGTGAAACAATCGGTTTCAATATGCATGCAAATGAACATCCTCATACCTTGCTGCCAACTACTCGTGTTTATGTCAGCCTGTCCTCTGTGCCTCTTTCTGAAAATTCCCGGGAAACATTTCAGTGGCCAAAACAAACTGCTTTTACCACCAACGCCGCTATCTGCAACATAAAGAGCCATTGAGAAAGGACTCATTAATCGCATTATTTCTTTCCTTCATTCTTCTAGGGGCCTCTATTCATTATTGTCCCCCAAATCATGTGATTCAGCCAGAGTTGTGACCTACATAGTAAACCAAAAGCCCAAAAGTCACTAGTTGGGCAGCACACTATAGGGTTTGAGATTATGATGCTATGAACTGCTATCTAGATAAACAGCTCACTGTAGGCTTTTATGGCCAAAAACACTGTATAGGTAGGAAATGTGATATGTTTTGAGAGTGCAACGGCCAAAATGTTGTCTAGGTAGATAGTTCACTAGTTCCTATTAGACTACGATGACCAAAAATCGCATGATGGGAGTATCATTTTTGTGATGCTCTCATGGAAAATGATAAAATATTTTACGTTTTGCAGTTTCGCTTGTGTTAAACAGACCTTATTTCAGGCATTTAACCAAAAACCCATTTTAAAACTAGTAGACTTTGGGACAGTGTGCTGTCTAAATGTCCAAAATGCTGTTTAGGTAGGCAACTTGCAGGGTTTTTTTTTTTTTTTTGGCAATGATGCCCCACAATGCTGTCAGTAGTTTTGAGAAGATAATTGTCAAAAATGCTGTCTAGCTAGGCAGTTCTCTAGTTTTTGAGAAAACAAGCCGGTCCAGACCATATGCCTAGGTAGACTGGTCGCTATGATGACCAAAGTCTAACTAGTTTCTAAAACCAGAAACTATGCACAAAAATGCTATCTAGGTCCGGAGTTCACATGACAATCTCACGTAAATGTGTGCATTGTGATTCGTACGTAAACATATGATTTTTAAGGAAAAGACGCATGAAGGTCAACCCCTAAAGCTAACCATCAGTGGGGTATTAGCAGATCATACGAAAATAAACGATGAATTCTCATGTTTTTCAATGCAAAAAATGCATTCTGTGTAAATGGCCCCTCATGCGTGAGATGCTTCGAAAGACGCAAGCGAAGTGGTCAAACGTGTTTGTTTAGTATGTGTGTATATGAAAAACATTGGAAAAGCTGTGCAGTGAAATGCAAAAACATATTTTTGCTATTAAAAGCACAAGTTGCAGAATAGTGGAATTTCAAAAAAAAAAAAAAAAAACGCACCAAGGATGATAACTATAACGATAATAAAGGTTTAATTATCATTCTAAATCTATGAGAATAGGGAAGTTCACTCTACAGCTATACGGATAACGACAGATGAACGATATCGGATGGAATCACTTTCAGGACGATTTTTTTTCCCAGCTAATGAATGACACAAACACTGACAGCCAATCAGAATTCACTGACTTTGAAGAGCTCAAACATTTAAAGTGGTAGACGACAGCAGGACACGCTTATAATACACAGAACGATATTGTGCATTGATGTGGACGCTAATATAATTGTTATTTTTATAGTTATCGTTCTTGGTGTGAACAGGCGTTAAGTCTAAAGGCTCGTTTATTTAAAAGTTAGTTTTTTAAGTCCAATGCTCAAATGCACGAGTCAAGTACATATTTACATAGAAAAACAATGGAAAACAGCACACTGGAATGCAAAAACTGTGAAGCGCAGAGCAGTGGAATGAAAAAAAAAAAGTTTTTAAATTTTTTAAAAATTGAACATATTTTAACTTTGGCACCACATTTTTAGAACAGCTGTGTCATGTGAGAGATGCCGCAAAGCATGAAATAGTTACGAATCGCCAGGAGAATGTGTTGGGGTTTTGCGATTATGCAAATTCATGCAGAATCGCCAATCAGAAAATAATTGCGTTTTTGGGTTTTTAAAAGTGTTTTAAGAGTGTAACGTGCAAGACGCTGAAAAACATAAAATACTTATGAATTTCTATGAGCGAGGTTTAGAGTCTATGCAACACACTCTTATGGCATTTCGTAACTTTTACCTTTTGGCGAATTGGTAGCTAATGCGTACATTCGTACATTTTCGTACGATCTGCTAATGCCCCACTGAGGGTTAGTTTTAGGGGTGGACCTTCGTGGACACATTTGTTTCACCCAATCGTCGAACAGTTGCATTTTCTCATAAGATTTGTTTTTATAGCGCGAGACACTGCAAAATGTAAAATACTTGCCAACTGCCATGAGAGTGTGTTGAGGTTTTTAAACTACACAAGACATTTTCATGGAAAGTTTAAATAGTCTGAAAACCTCAATATACTCGCACAGAAATTGATAGCTAACTATTTTACATTTGCAGCATCAGCAATTTTGTGAAATCGGAAGCTAATTCGTACATTCATGCAATCTGCTTACGCCCCACTAATAGTTACACGTAATGGTGGTCCTTTGTGGTTACTTCTTTTTCTAAAAATCAGAGTTCTGTACGAATCACAGCATACAAAATCATAAAAAAAAAAAAAAATCTGCCAATTTTAAAATAGTTGCATTTTCTAAATAGATCTGGTTTTTAGCAATGCAGTGTCACGCGCAAAACGCTGCAAAGCGTAAAATAGTAAACTTCAATTTGTAACTATTTTACATTTTGGCGAAATGATTTGTACAATTCGTACAATCTCAGTTGTACGTTTTTGAACAATCTCCTTATGCCCCACTGATGGTTAGGTTCAAATGTGGGGTTAGAGGTGATCCTTCGTGTTTACTTTTTTCTCAAAAATTTTTTAAATATAGCACAACTCCGTAGGGCTGCACGATATATATCGAAGTGAAATCGCAATCGCGATTAGACAGAAGCTGTGATTGTCATGCGTATCTTTCATCACTGCTTAGAATACTATGAAATATATTGCATGCCTTATTCCGCGTAAGAAGCCACGTCATCTCACAGAAGGATTTATTTCAAACACTTGACTCATGTTTGAAGTAAAAACATGTTATTAAATATGGTATTTTCACGTGCTTTCAGATAGAGCAGCATTACTACACAGAGCCGTAGTTCACTGAGAAGCTACGCAAACAGCTTTCATCATCGCAAACGATTTCTTCGATTTCATAATCGCGCGATTATATCGTCTGCGATATTTTTGCGTAGCTTGAACTACGGCTCTGTGTAGTAAATGCTGCTCCATCTGAAACCAGGTGATGGAGATTTACTACTAATCACAGAACCGGCTTTCCTGACAAGATGCGCATGATGATCGCATCCGATTAATCGTGCAGCCCTACGCATTCGTATGAAATCGCCATAGCGTAAAGCAGTTGCGTTTTCTTGTTTTCTCATGAAATCGTGTTGGACTGTGATGCCCAATCATGCTGTCACAGAACAGGGTTGAATCTCTGACCTGCAGACATCGAGCACTTCACAGCCCTGCAGGTGTTCCACCTGATCTCTTGCATCACATCCGGGGACTTTGTGACGTAACGTCCGGTCCATATGGCCTGTGGGGGGTGGTTAATGAACACTGCTCGCAGTGATCGATTCAGAAACTCCACTGAGTCGCGACTCTCTGATTGATCAGAGTCGGTGTGAACGAGTCCCAGCAGAGCCGGACAGAGCGCGTTTCTCTTTACGCGAGCTCTCACGTCCTTCAGAATCTCCCGCAAACACGCCTGATTCTCCTTTAGACACACATAATCGTGTCTGAAGATGAAGATGATCACGGAGCACTGAATGGCTCTCTGCTTTGCGCCGATGTTCCGGCTTGAGCTCACGGTTTTGTCCTTGAGCGGCTGTGGTTTCTCGCTCGTGCAGTGATCGGATGAACTCTGTTCTGATCGATCTGTGTGCGTCTGATCAGGGCTGCACGCGTTTGTTTGGAGCTTGATTTCGCCGTTGCTGTTGCCAGTATAGTCGCTGGTTTCTTCGCGTCCTCCGTTATTAAACATATCAGCGATGAAGTCCTGTAATACGCCGCTGTCTCCATCAGGTCCGCTCGCAGCGCTGATTAAATGAATGTTACTTTTTCCACCGATTTGATGCAGAATTTGTTGGAATGGATCATCACGCTCGCTTTCTGCAGCCATTAGCGTCTTTAGGGGAAAGCTCGTTTATTTCTTTAGCAAAAGACAAAGCTGTCAACACACAAACTCACTCGAGAGCATTTTAACGCTGTGAAAGTGGACGTGTCTCTGAATCGTGTGTGGGCGGGGTTTATTCACACAAGGTTGACAAGCTCGCTGTGAAGAGGGGTACGTGTCTTCTGATTGGCTGAGCACGTGTGTGGGCGGGGCTTGAGTACACATGATTGACAAGCGAGCCGTGTGAGTTAAAGACGTGAAGTTCCTCTGATTGGCAAAGCACATCTATGGGCGGGGTTTATTAGGATAAGGATGAAGTGTACAAGGTGAAACCTTTAATCTTTTTATTATTATTAAGCACTTTTTTTATTTTCTAAATTCTTCTCAACAGAATTTCAGCAGTGATTTAAATATTAACTACAAATACCTAAATAGAGTGCTATCAAAATCTCTTATTATCCCCCCCTTGGGTTTTTGTTTTTCCTCAGTAGGTTTTGAATCATATATAGCCTATACACAGTGTAAGGCGCCTGGATTGTTTACATAAGAATGGCTTTATTATTTGTATTCATTAGACATACATTATATTAATATTGAAAAATTTCCTTACTGTAAAATATCATAGCCTTCAAAATCTAACGAAATCTCAATCTGAATAGACATTTGTATTTAAACTGTTCTCTTTTGATATATATTTAATACTAATACTAATACTACTACTAATAATAATAATAATAATAAGTAACTAGCTTTATTATTAATGATAAACTGAAGGTAAACAATCCTACTGACCTTTAACCAGCCCTGGCAATTTGCATTCTGCTAAAATGTCTGAATATTTTTTTTTTTTTTAATCAAAGTATGATAAATATACTATAATCATTTGTTTAATCTGATATGTAATGTTATCACGTTTACTATTTAATGTTCACTATCAATATCAAATGCATTAAAACATGCTTAGTGATTTGTGTGTTAAATAATTCCATTATTTAACTGCTCAATATCTGCTTATATATATATATATATATATATATATATATATATATATATATATATAGGCTGTGTGTGTATAAAGTTAATAAATTATAATAAAATGTAAAAAATATATATATATATATATATATATATATATATATATTATTGGATTTAAGCCTCGTGACAAAAATGTGATCAAACATTTCCATAAAAGGAAAGCATAAAGCATTTTTATTAGATTAAAAAAAAATGTAGTTTTTATTTTGGTGTTTAACATTGATAACACCAGTGAAAATTTCTTCTTAACTAATTAACATTATTTAAATATAAATTATGTCAGAGTAATGTGAGATTTTCACTGATTTTCTTGCCCTACAGGTTTGATGTGCAGACTGGATTTTTAAATTTTTTATTTTTCATTTTATTTTTTATTTTTTGATGTTTATTTACAGCCAACATTTTCACTCAAATAATTACAAATATTTGTTTTTCATCAAAAAGTTTCCTCACAAAGTACTTCACAAAAAGAAAATCTGCAACAAGCAATAAATTCATAAAGGCTTTTGCTGGAAAACAATGTTAAATGCAAACCATCAGCTACCTTTATAATCAGCAGAATCAATTTCAATCAGTAAATCATAACATCAAATAATTTTATTAAAGAAAATCTTTCACACGAACATTAAACAGTGTTCATATATGAACACCACTGACACTTAAATTAAATATGGGGACAAAGACAAAATTTTATTTTAAATATTATTGACATAACTCAAATTAAATTACAATTACAAATAAGAAGACAACTAGAAATGTGATATCTTTATTCTTTTCTGTTTATTTTTTATTTTATTTTTTATTTTTTTCAGATTTAACAGCAAAATATGGCAGTCTTGTCTTCCTAAAACTCTTATCCATTAATTCTAAGTCAGAGCAGATTTTGCATATGACTAAAATATACGTCACAAATCAGTAATTTAAATTGTCAAATTACAGTTTTCAGATTTTCATTGTGAGGAAACACCTTATGACTTCCATCAATCATTTCTGATAATATTGTTTTCAATTATTTAAGAGGAGATGAAAAGCCTGATGCATGTATAATCAATATCTGTCATCTAGATTTCTTAATAATCTTGATGAATTAGAAAAAAATCAAGAAGAGGAACAGAGAAGAGGTTACGCTTAGAAATAAAGCAAGCCCTTCAAACTCGAAACCATTTTTCTATTAATTTGGTTTTAAAAACACAAGTAAATATGACTTCATTACCAGATACTTTATCATAAGAGAGCAGTGAGCTTATTTAGGTTTCTTTGAATTTCCTATCACTGATTCTGGTTAATCAGCATTTTTTAACCTGCCAAGGCATTTAAACAATGAGAAGCATTTAACTGAACTTTTAAAGCTACAGATTGTTACAACTTCATAACACTAATGTCTTCCAAATTATATGCACACATCTGGTGTGAATTTAAAGTAAGTAAAAGAGTAAGTTACAAAGAGTCGCTGCCTGGTTGCAAAAATGATGAGAAAGTGGATCTAGTGGAGAAGTATTTGTTTTATTTACACAAAACTCAGGAACTAGAAACAAGAACAGAACAACCAGCTCACAAGCAATGAGAAATAACAGACTTGAAGAAAACACAGTGCTTAAATAGACCAATCAAACTAACATAAAACAAATGAACAGCAGGTGTGAAAATTAATCAAACAATGAGTAACTAAGGAAACAAACTGAAAACTTGGTCACAGAACAAAAACGTGATACAACCACCCAAAACCAAAACAAATCCTTTTTTAAATACATTTACCATTTATTTAGAATATTAGATCACTTATAAATCAGTATTTACAAGTACACGTTTTTTATCTATTGTCTTGAAAGACTTATCTAGCTAGTATAAGACAAATGCAACACATTCTGACATTCTACAAGTTTGAGATGTTATATAGTTGTGAGAGCTTTTTTAATTATTCACACTGAATTGAGCAGAAATTAAATAACACACAAAACACTGCATATTACACAACACAGCTTAAGTGATTGTTGAGTTCAGAATGAAAAAAGTGCATGACTTAAACTAAACACTAACTAAAACAGCAATATATATAAATGAAATGAAATATTTGGACACCTGACTGGACACTTCATTCAGAGACTGTTTGTAGAAGATTGCAGTTTTTCATGTCAGATCCTTAGGTCAACAATTTTCTTGATTTCTTCACAGTAATCCTGATGGTCCCACTACTGTTTGTGTGCTTGAAAAGCTGCAAATAAAATTGATAAGCTGATAAGCACTGTAAACATTACAGGTAAATTCAATCGGTAACCTATTAGGCAGTATTTGGTAGCCAAGATTTGTACTTAGACTGAATCCACCTTATTTTTCCTATATAGAGTGGACGTGGCCATTTGTAAATTTAATGTGTCTAGCTTCCGGTGTGTCCAGCTATTTTTAGATGTACAAAATGGCTCATTTAGCGGCTTGATTTTTTTCTCAAATGCCAGTTTCTAAACAGTCCTTAAAGGGATAGTTCACCCAGAATGAAAATTCTGTCATTAATTACACACCCTCATGTTGTTCCAAATCCGTAAGACCCGTAAGTTCCTCTTCGTAACACAAATTAAGATATTTTGGAGAGCTCTCTGACCCTCCCATAGACAGCAAGGATCCTAACATGATCAAGGCTCAGAAATGTAGCAACCCACATAGCAATTGTCATCTGGCCCAGCTCTGCACTGTTAAAAATTTTCCTGTATTTTTAAAGTAAGTTACTGGCAGCACGGTTGTTAGTAAGTTACTGTATTTTGGTTTTACAGCAATGTACTGTAATGCAACTTTACAGTATATAGAAAAGTGTACTGTAAAACTACAAAACAGTATTGTACTCTATTTTTATAGTACTTTGTAATTTTGTTTCTACTGTATTTTGCTATTGTGTAATATATATACAATATGTGTGTGTGTGTGTGTGTGTGTGTGTGTGTGTGTAGTTGGAATATTACATACACATAGTTAGTAAAATTGTGATACTACTATACTTCAGAATAACATTACAAATCAAAAAGCAATCCAAACATATTTACAGAAGTATTTTTTATTAAAACATTTCAAAATATTTTAGTACTGTGCTTGCTGGGCCAAACAAGCAGTTATACTCGGCCCACATGCAGCGAATTATGGCCCTTGTTTGGCCCAGATCTGGACTACAGACATGAGCCACATGAGCCATAACTGGCCCAAATCTCAGCCAAATAGTAACTTATAACCAGCCTTGATCTGGACCAGAACAAATTTTAATGGTGCTACCCAATCTCAGCCTTCAGTAAACCACATAGAGACCAGTCTTTAACCAGAAAACCCAAAACTGAGCCATAAAAAAGCCAAAAAACAATAAAACAACTCAGCCACGGATCCATCAATAGGCAGTAAAACAGATAGTTACACTTTTAGGCAATTAAGCATTTGTAGTTCACACATCTTTAGATTGTGAGGGAAAGACTTTCTGGCTCAGCTGGGACTCGAACCAGAGATCTTCTTGCTGTGAGGGGACAGTATTTCCCACTGAGCCACTTATGCTGCGCTTAGCCACAGACATAAAATACAGACACTTGTGCAATAATAATAAACAAAAAATTGCAAAACTTTTTTTTTTTTTCATGATTGAATGTATATAAAATAAAATAATAATAATTAAAAAAAAAACATTTACACGTACAAAACTCTGTTTGGATAGATGCTGAAATGTACATGCTATGTGGGAAGGACATTAAAATAGTAAATTTTTTTTTAATTTATTTATTTTTTTATAGTCCATGTGACATCAGGGGTTAAACCAAAATTGTATGAAGCTGCAAGACTACTTTTTGTGTGCAAAGAAAACAAAAATAACGACTTTATTGAACAATTCAAATCATGTCTTCGCCATTATGGAGAGTACCACGACCAGGGTTGGGAATCGAAATTCGATTCTAATTCCAGAATCGGATACTTAAGGTAAGGAATCAGATACTTATTGTAAAATTTAAATTTAGATTCCGCCTATCGATTCCTGTGTGCGCTTCTTTTTTTGCTTCATCTGTGAGGGCCCGACCTAGTGATCTGCCAGGACCCTGCTCGCTGGTTGCATAAACTTTATCTCTATGTTAAGACTTCTCAAGGTGCAAACAGTAAATAAACTGCTCTGGTCATGTGACAATTTGCAATAACTATTTGAAACTGCACATATTTAATTGAGACCCTTTATTTTTTCCATATTTGCAGACGTACTTGTGCTATCTGGGCCGGAGCACATGTTACTTCATTTAAAAAAAACAAACAAACAAGCAAACAAAAAAAAAAAAAACATTATTTTTCACATAATTTATCTTTATTCTTTATTCTACTTTGTCCCTTCCCTTGCACTGATGATTTCCTGCTTTTATGAAGCCCCTCCCTCAGAAATACGCAATGGGATCAGATTGGTCAGCTGGTCCAATGTGTTGTGATTGGCTAAACCGTCTCTAGTACGTGCCTAAACGTCCCGCCCCTCACCTCAGCGTCATGTGCTCCAGCCCAAATAGCACAAGTACGTCTGCAAGATGTCTGTTAAAGATCGCTTGATCTGGAAAGCATCTGCTATGTTCAAACCTCTGACAGACGTCTGTAAGATGTCAGTTTTACATACATTCTAAATCATAAACATCATAAAGACATCTAATATACGTCTATTTGACATCTGATAGGAAACGTCCTATAGACGTATTGCAGATGAGGACAGGCTCTAAAAAATACGTCTTGCAGATGTAAATGCAGACGTCAAATAGACGTCTCTGAGATGTACGTGTGCTATCAGGGGGTTGTATTGTAAACAATGATGTCGTCAGTACTGCTTAGCAATTTGAGCCCGATTGAGACCCAGGAAATATTAATGAAGAGGATCGCGCAGAACCTGTGCAAGCATGGCTCTTAATGGTATGGTTTTTTTTGTTGTTGTTGTCTCATACTTTTAGAAACGCTGTTATTTGTAAATGCTACTGCTTATGTTAGTTTTTAGTTTAGTTTTATCCTGATTAAAGCTGTAATATGTTTAACGCTTCTCATAGTTATGTGAAAAATATCTGTCTGTCTATACACATAAAATATGTAATTGGAACACAGTTTATTGGAGCTGACAAGATGATGATCTGAATGAGAGAGAGAGAGAGAGAGAGAGAGAGAGAGAGCAGAGCGTGTTCAGAGGGGGACGTGAGGAACAGGATTAAGGACCTCTGCTTTAGAACATTGATTTTGAAACTTGTGAATCCATTAGAATCGTTAGAAGACAGAATCACGATTTATATATGAATAGATTTTTTTTCGTGCACCCCTAGTTTTGACTGCATGGCAGCAACTCTTCCTCTTCTCTAAAGCAGTGCAGCATGGCCTCGCACCCTTTGTTGCATGTTCCCGGTTAATCTGGGTTTGTGACATCACAACCCCGGGCAGTAACTCATTGTAGTCCCTATGAGCCGTTTTTGTAGGCATTAAACTGCCATTATTTTAAAAGACGATATCTCAGTTTGCATTCAACTTTCAGTGTCGTAACTTTGCAGATTGTTTATTATTACTAAACAAGTTAGTTAGGTACGTTAGTTATTACTAACTAATGTTAAAAAAGTGAAATCGCAATCAACCACCCCTTCAATCACATTGGAATCAAAACTGGGAATCAATAAGCGGAATCGGAATTGATAAAATTCAAACGATACCCAACCCTAACCACGACCATGCGTGTGGTGCTGCTGAGGTAGAAAATGCATGTGCTGCGCCTTGTTTACATGCAGAGGAACGCACACGCACAAGTCGTGGTACTCTCCATAGTGGCAGAATATGTGATTTGGAGGAGAAGAATTGTTGAATAAAGTCATTATTTTTGTTTTCTTTGAGCACAAAAAGTATTCTCGTAGCTTCGTAAAATTGCTGTTGAACCACTGATTTTCACATGGACTATTTTATCGGATTTCATCAAAAATATCTTAATTTGTGTTCTGAAGATGAATGAAGGTCTTGCAGGTTTGGAATGACATGAGGGTGAGTAATTAATGACAGCATTTTCAGTTTTGGGTGAACTATCCCTTTAATTTTTGAGTTGCTTTTTTTCTTCTATTGGGTACATTAAATATCCATTGTAATTACTAATTCTGTTTTGAACTGAACAGTTTGACAACAAGTTAAAGGGGTCATATGATGTTGCTAAAAAGAACATTATTTTGTGTATTTGGTGTAATGCAATGTCTTTACGTGGTTCAAAGTTAAAAAAAACACCTTATTTTCCACATACTGTACATTATTGTTGCTCCTCTATGCTACACGTCGATTTTTACAAAGCTCATCGTTCTGAGAAGCGAGGTGTGCTCTGATTGGCCAGCTGTCCAGCACGTTGTGATTGGCCGGATTCCTCAAGCGTGTGATGGAAATGTTATGCCCCATACCGTATTGTGATGCCGTGTCCCTGCGTGACGAGACTAAAACAATAAAACCCACTATAAATGAGGCATTTGTTGCATTCAGTGAGGACATAATTACTGATTATTATGACTCATACGGTCTTTTTACGCATTGCGCCGCACCGCGCTGAATAAACATAACACCATGTCTGCATTTGTGATCGGAGAAACGCCAAACAAGCACTACTCTACACTGCTCAAAACTCAAGTTTGAATAGTCAGTAGCAAATTCTTTAAATATCGAAACGTACTTACAGGCTGTGAGTCAGAAGCACCAGACTGTCCTTGCAAAGTTGGAATTGCCCCATTTTATAGTGTTCACATCACAGCCATTCATAGTGTTCACATTGTAGGCTACTCTCCCAGGTTCAGGAAACAGTCCTCCGTAAAATGCGCTGCACACATATTTGCGTTGTACTGTTCTGGAACAGTGTTGTAAATATAACTTAACCACTGATTTCTAGTTGTGTACTCATTTGGAAGGCCAAACAAAGTACTTTCACTTTCACAACGAAACACACAGCATCTCCACGGCAACAACAATACTACAGCAAGAATAAAAGTTACGCCTTCTTTCATTGCATATACGTTTGGGCGGTGTTATGCAAATCTCACCATACCGTGACATAGACATGTGGGGGCGTGTTTGAATGAGCCGTTTTAGGAAGGCGTGGCAGAGTCTTAACTTTTATAAAGAATATCTCTTTGGGTTTGAGACTTTAATCTTTGCAACTTTACAGATCTTATATATGCACAAACAGCTTGTAACACTCCATAGACAAAGGAAAACATGAAATAGCATCATATGACCCCTTTAATGCTTGCAATTAAAAATATATATTAATGACAAAATATCAGCTTACCTTTTCAATATATGTAATGATTTCATCATTGCTCAGCTCAACAAAGGATCTCATTTTGAAATTTATGTACACAACTGCTGTCGTATCTATAAAAATCAAATTCAAATCAGATTCATATCAGCATAGGTGAATAAAACTTTAATCTATTCACTAAATATTGGTGGTGAATAAAAAAAATGCATGAATATATCAAATAAAATTTGCTTACTTTGCAGGACAGCTTCCAGAGATGAGGGTGTTGACTGACTTGCTGGTTGAGTTGTAGACACAAATTGAGCTGTTGTCAGTTGAGAGGTAGATGATAATGTTAATGCAGCTGATAGCAATGTTGATGCAGCTGATGTAGTTTGAGCTGTTGATGTTGATTCAGTTGACGTCGATGTTGGTGCAGTTGATGTTGTTGATAGAGTGGTAGATGTTGGTGCAGTTGATGTTGTTGATAGAGTGGTAGATGTTGGTGCAGTTGTCGTTAAAAGAGTGGTAGATGTTGGTGCAGTTGTTGTTGTTGAGGTTTGTGCTGTTGTTGTTGTTGATAGAGTAGTAGATGTTGGTACAGTTGTTGAGGTTTGTGCAGTTGTTGATAGAGTGCTAGATGTTGGTGCAGTTGTTGTTGTTGTTGAGGTTTGTGCTGTTGTTGTTGTTGATAGAGTGGTGGATGTTGGTGCAGTTGTTGTTGTTGTTGTTGAGGTTTGTGAAGTTATTGGTAGAGTGGTAGATGTTGGTGCAGTTGTTGTTGTTGAGGTTTGTGCTGTTGTTGTTGTTGATAGAGTGGTAGATGTTGGTGCAGTTGTTGTTGTTGTTGTTGTTGTTGAGGTTTGTGCAGTTGTTGGTAGAGTGGCAGATGTTGGTGCAGTTGTTGTTGTTGTTGAGGTTTGTGCTGTTGTTGTTGTTGTTGATAGAGTGGTAGATGTTGGTCCAAATGTTGTTGTTAAGGTTTGTGCAGTTGTTGGTAGAGTGGTAGATGTTGGTGCAGTTGTTGTTGTTGACAAAGTGGTAGATGTTGGTGCAGTTGTTGTTGACAAATTGGTAGATGTTGGTGCAGTTGTTGTTGACAGAGTGGTAGATGTTAGTGCAGTTGTTGTAGATAGGGTGGTAGATGTAGGTGCAGTTCTTGTAGATAGAGTGGCAGATGTTGGTGCAGTTGTTGTTGATGGAGTGGTAGATGTTGGTGCAGTTGTTGTTGTTGAGGTTTGTGCTGTTGTTGTTGTTGTTGATAGAGTGGTAGATGTAGGTGCAGTTGTTGTTGATAGAGTGGTAGATGTTAGTGCAGTTGTTGTAGATAGAGTGGTAGATGTTGGTGCAGTTGTTGTTGATGGAGTGGTAGATATTGTTGCAGTTGTTGATGGAGTAGTAGATGTTGGTGCAGTTGTTGTTGATAGAGTGGGAGATGTTGGTGCAGTTGTTGTTGATGGAGTGGTAGATGTTGATGCAGTTGTTGTTGATAGAGTGGTAGATGATGGTGCAGTTGTTGTTGTTGAGGTTTGTGCTGTTGTTGTTGTTGTTGTTGATAGGGTGGTAGATGTAGGTGCAGTTGTTGTTGATAGAGTGGTAGATGTTAGTGTAGTTGTTGTAGATAGAGTGGTAGATGGTGGTGCAGTTGTTGTTGATGGAGTGGTAGATGTTGGTGCAGTTGTTGTTGATGAAGTGGTAGATATTGTTGCAGTTGTTGATGGAGTAGTAGATGTTGGTGCAGTTGTTGTTGATAGAGTGGGAGATGTTGGTGCAGTTGTTGATGGAGTGGTAGATGTTGATGCAGTTGTTGTTGATAGAGTGGTAGATGATGGTGCAGTTGTTGTTGTTGAGGTTTGTGCTGTTGTTGTTGTTGATAGGGTGGTAGATGTAGGTGCAGTTGTTGTTGATAGAGTGGTAGATGTTAGTGCAGTTGTTGTAGATAGAGTGGTAGATGGTGGTGCAGTTGTTGTTGATGGAGTGGTAGATGATGATGCAGTTGTTGTTGATGGAGTGGTAGATGTTAGTGCAGTTGTTGATGGAGTGTTAGATGTTGGTGCAGTTGTTGTTGATAGAGTGGTAGATGTTGGTGCAGTTGTTGTTGATGGAGTGGTAGATGTTGGTGCAGTTGTTGTTGCTGTTGTTGTTGTTGTTGATAGAGTGGTAGATGTTGGTGCAGTTGTTGTTGATGGAGTGGTAGATGTTGGTGCAGTTGTTGATGGAGTGGTAGATGTTGGTGCAGTTGTTGTTGACAAAGTGGTAGATGTTGGTGCAGTTGTTGTTGATAGAGTGGTAGATGTTTGTGCAGTTGCTGTAGATAGAGTGGTAGATGTTGGTGCAGTTGTTGTAGATAGAGTGGTAGATGTTGGTGCAGTTGTTGTTGATGGAGTGGTAGATGTTGGTGCAGTTGTTGTAGATAGAGTGGTAGATGTTGGTGCAGTTGTTGTTGATAGAGTGGTAGATGTTGGTGCAGTTGTTGTTGATAGAGTGGTAGATGTCGGTGCAGTTGTTGTAGATAGAGTGGTAGATGTTGGTGCAGTTGTTGTTGATAGAGTGGTAGATGTCGGTGCAGTTGTTGTTGATGGAGTGGTAGATGTCCGTGCAGTTGTTGTTGATGGAGTAGTAGATGTTGGTGCAGTTGTTGATGGAGTGGTAGATGTTGGTGCGGTTGCTGTTGATAGAGTGGTAGATGTTGGTGCAGTTGCTGTTGTTGTTGAGGTTTGTGCTGTTGTTGTTGTTGATAGAGTAGTAGATGTAGGTGCAGTTGTTGATGGAGTGGTAGATGTTGGTGCAGTTGTTGTTGATGGAGTGGTAGAAGTCCGTACAGTTGTTGTTGATGGAGTGGTAGATGTTGGTGCAGTTGTTGATGGAGTGGTAGATGTTGGTGCAGTTGTTGTTGATGGAGTGGTAGATGTTGGTGCAGTTGTTGTTGTTGTTGTTGAGGTTTGTGCTGTTGTTGTTGTTGTTGTTGATAGAGTGGTAGATGTAGGTGCAGTTGTTGATGATAGAGTGGTAGATGTTAGTGCAGTTGTTGTAGATAGAGTGGTAGATGTTGGTGCAGTTGTTGTTGATAGAGTGGTAGATGTTGGTGCAGTTGTTGTTGATGGAGTGGTAGATGTCTGTGCAGTTGTTGTTGATGGAGTGGTAGATGTTGGTGCAGTTGTTGATGGAGTGGTAGATGTTGGTGCAGTTGGTGTTGATAGAGTGGTAGATGTTGGTGCAGTTGTTGTTGACAGAGTGGTAGATGTTGGTACAGTTGTTGTTGTTGAGATTTGTGCTGTTGTTGTTGTTGTTGTTGTTGATGATAGAGTGGTAGATGTAGGTGCAGTTGTTGTTGATGGAGTGGTAGATGTTGGTGCAGTTGTTGTTGATAGAGTGGTAGATGTTGGTGCAGTTGTTGTTGTTGAGGTTTGTGCTGTTGTTGTTGTTGTTGTTGATGGAGTGGTAGATGTCCGTGCAGTTGTTGTTGATGGAGTGGTAGATGTTGGTGCAGTTGTTGATGGAGTGGTAGATGTTGGTGCAGTTGTTGTTGATAGAGTGGTAGATGTTGGTGCAGTTGTTGTTGTTGAGGTTTGTGCTGCTGTTGTTGTTGTTGTTGATAGAGTGGTAGATGTAGGTGCAGTTGTTGTTGATAGAGTGGTTGATGTTGGTGCAGTTGTTGTAGATAGAGTGGTAGATGTTGGTGCAGTTGTTGTTGATAGAGTGGTAGATGTTGGTGCAGTTGTTGTTGATAGAGTGGTAGATGTTGGTGCAGTTGTTGTTGTTGAGGTTTGTGCTGCTGTTGTTGTTGTTGTTGTTGTTGATAGAGTGGTAGATGTTGGTGCAGTTGTTGTTGATGGAGTGGTATATGTTCGTGCAGTTGTTGTTGATGGAGTGGTAGATGTTGGCGCAGTTGTTGATGGAGTGGTAGATGTTGGTGCAGTTGTTGTTGATAGAGTGGTAGATGTTGGTCCAGTTATTGTAGATGGAGTGGTAGATGTTGTCGCAGTTGTTGTTGACAGAGTGGTAGATATTGGCACAGTTGATGTTGAGGTTGGTGCAGTTGTTGTTGATTGAGTGGTAGATGTTAGTTCAGTTGATGAAGACAATATTGTAGTTGTCAAAATTGGTGCAGCTGATCTAGTTGTTGGGATTTCTGTTGTTTGAGTTGTAGATGTTGGTACAGTTGTTTGAGCTGTAGATGTTGATACAGTTGATGTAGCTGTTGGTACAAGTGTTGTGGTTGATGGAGTTGTAGAGATTTGTGCAGTCAGTGTAGATGTTGGTGTAGTTGTTGTTTGAGTTGTAGATGTGGTTTCAGTTGTTGGTTCAACTATAGTTGTTGTTTCAGCTGTTGTTGTTGGTTCAGATGTAGATGCTGACGTAGTTGATGTTTCTGTCACAGTTGTAGATGGAAATTCAGTTGTTGTTTCAGCTGTTGTCATTGTTTCAAATGTAGATGCTGACGTAGTTGATGTTTCTGTCACAGTTGTAGATGGAAATTGAGTTGTTGTTTCAGCTGTTGTTGGTTTAGATGTAAATGTTGACATAGTTGATGTTTCTGTCACAGTTGTAGATGGAAATTCAGTTGTTGTTTCAGCTGCTGTCCTTGGTTCAGATGTAGTTGTTTTTGTCACATTTGTAGAAGGAAATTCAGTTGTTGTTGTTGGTTCAGATGTAGATGATGACAAAGTTGTTGTTTCTGTCACAGTTGTAGATGGAAATTGAGTTGTTGTTTCATCTGTTGTTGATTCAGATGTAGAAGCTAACGTAGTTGTTGTTTCTGTCACAGTTGTAGATTGAATTTCAGTTGTTGTCGGTTCAGATGTAGATGCTGACGTATTTGAAGCTTCTATCACAGTTGTAGAAGGAAATTCAGTTGTTGTTGTTTCAGCTGTTGTTGTTGATTCAGATGTAGATGCTGGTGTAGTTGTTGTTTCTGTTACAGTTGTAGATGGAAATTGAGTTGTTGTTTCAGCTGTTGTTGGTTTAGATGTAAATGTTGACATAGTTGATGTTTCTGTCACAGTTGTAGATGGAAATTCAGTTGTTGTTTCAGCTGCTCTCATTGGTTCAAATGTATATGCTGACGTAGTTGATGTTTCTGTCACAGTTGTAGATGGAAATTCAGTTGTTGTTGTTTCAGCTGTTGTTGTTGGTTTAGATGTAGATGTTGACATAGTTGATGTTTCTGTCACAGTTGTAGATGGAAATTCAGTTGTTGTTTCAGCTGCTGTCCTTGGTTCAGATGTAGTTGTTTTTGTCACATTTGTAGAAGGAAATTCAGTTGTTGTTGTTGGTTCAGATGTAGATGATGACAAAGTTGTTGTTTCTGTCACAGTTGTAGATGGAAATTGAGTTGTTGTTTCAGCTGTTGTTGATTCAGATGTAGAAGCTAACGTAGTTGTTGTTTCTGTCACAGTTGTAGATTGAATTTCAGTTGTTGTCGGTTCAGATGTAGATGCTGACGTATTTGAAGCTTCTATCACAGTTGTAGAAGGAAATTCAGTTGTTGTTGTTTCAGCTGTTGTTGTTGATTCAGATGTAGATGCTGGTGTAGTTGTTGTTTCTGTTACAGTTGTAGATGGAAATTGAGTTGTTGTTTCAGCTGTTGTTGTTGGATCAGATGTAGAAGCTGATGTAGTAGTTGTTTCTTTTACACTTGTAGAAGGAAATTGAGTTGTTGTTTCAGCTGTTGTTGTTTCAGATGTAGAAGCTGATGTAGTGGTTTCTGTTACAGTTGTATAAGGAAATTCAGTTGTTGTTGTTGTTGTTGTTGTTGTTGTTGTTGGTTCAGATGTAGATGCTGACATATTTGTTGTTTCTGTCAAAGTTGTAGATGGAAATTGAGTTGTTGTTGTGGTTTCAGCTGTTGTTGTTGATTCAGATGTAGATGCGGGTGTAGTTGTTTCTGTTACAGTTGTTGAACGAAATTGAGTTGTTGTTTCAACTGTTGTTGGTTCAGATGTAGAAGCTGATGTAGTTGTTGTTTCTGTCACAGTTGTAGATGGAAATTGAGTTGTTGTTGTTTCAGCTGTTGTTGGTTCAGATGTAGATGCTGATGTAGTTGATGCTTCTATCACAGTTGTAGATGGAAATTGAGTTGTTGTTGCAGCTGTTGTTGTTGATTCAGATGTAGACGCTGACATAGTTGTTGTTTCTGTCACAGTTGTAGAAGGAAATTGAGTTGTTGTTGTTGTTTCAGCTGTTGTTGATTCAGATGTAGAAGCTAATGTAGTTGTTGTTTCTGTCACAGTTCTAGATTTAATTTCAGTTGTTGTTGGTTCAGATGTAGATGCTGACGTAGTTGATGCTTCTATCACAGTTGTAGATGGAAATTCAGTTGTTGTTGTTGTTGTTTCAGCTGTTGTTGATTCAGATGTAGAAGCTAATGTAGTTGTTGTTTCTGTCACAGGTGTAGATTGAATTTCAGTTGTTGTTGATTCAGATGTAGATGCTGGTATAGTTGTTGTTTCTGTTACAGTTGTAGAGGGAAATTGAGTTGTTGTTTCAGCTGTTGTTGGTTCAGATGTAGAAGCTGATGTAGTTGTTGTTTCTGTCACAGTTGTAGATGGAATTTGAGTTGTTGTTTCAGCTGTTGTTGATTCCGATGTAGAAGCTAACGTAGTTGATGCTTCTATCACAGTTGTAGAAGGAAATTCAGTTGTTGTTGTTTCAGCTGTTGTTGCTGATTCAGATGTAGATGCTGGTGTAGTTGTTGTTTCCGTTACAGTTGTAGATGGAAATTGAGTCGTTGTTTCAGCTGTTGTTGTTGGTTCAGATGTAGAAGCTGATGTAGTTGTTGTTTCTTTTACACTTGTAGAAGGAAATTGAGTTGTTGTTTCAGCTGTTGTTGATTCAGATGTAGAAGCTGATGTAGTTGTTTCTGTTACAGTTGTATAAAGAAATTCAGTTGTTGTTGTTGTTGTTTCAGCTGTTGTTGTTGATTCTGATGTAGATGCTGACATAGTTGTTGTTTCTGTCACAGTTGTTGAAGGAAATTCAGTTGTTGTTGTTGTTTCAGCTGTTGTTGTTGGTTCAGATGTAGATGCTGACATAGTTGATGTTTCTGTCACAGTTGTAGATGGAAATTCAGTTGTTGTTTCAGCTGTTGTCATTGGTTCAAATGTAGATGCTGACGTAGTTGATGTTTCTGTCACAGTTGTAGATGGAAATTGAGTTGTTGTTGTTGTTGTTTCAGCTGTTGTTGGTTTAGATGTAAATGTTGACATAGTTGATGTTTCTGTCACAGTTTTAGATGGAAATTCAGTTGTTGTTTCAGCTGCTCTCATTGGTTCAAATGTATATGCTGACGTAGTTGATGTTTCTGTCACAGTTGTAGATGGAAATTCAGTTGTTGTTTCAGCTGCTGTCCTTGGTTCAGATGTAGTTGTTTCTGTCACATTTGTAGAAGGAAATTCAGTTGTTGTTGTTGGTTCAGATGTAGATGACGACAAAGTTGTTGTTTCTGTCAAAGTTGTAGAAGGAAATTGAGTTGTTGTTGTTTCAGCTGTTGTTGATTCAGATGTAGAAGCTAATGTAGTTGTTATTTCTAACACAGGTGTAGATTGAATTTCAGTTGTTGTTGATTCAGATGTAGATGCTGGTGTAGTTGTTGTTTCTGTTACAGTTGTAGAGGGAAATTGAGTTGTTGTTTCAGCTGTTGTTGGTTCAGATGTAGAAGCTGATGTAGTTATTGTTTCTGTCACAGTTGTAGATGGAAATTGAGTTGTTGTTTCAGCTGTTGATGGTTCAGATGTAGAAGCTGATGTAGTTGTTGTTTCTGTCACAGTTTTAGATGGAAATTGAGTTGTTGTTTCAGCTGTTGTTGTTGGATCAGATGTAGAAGCTGATGTAGTAGTTGTTTCTTTTACACTTGTAGAAGGAAATTGAGTTGTTGTTTCAGCTGTTGTTGTTTCAGATGTAGAAGCTGATGTAGTGGTTTCTGTTACAGTTGTATAAGGAAATTCAGTTGTTGTTGTTATTGTTGTTGTTGTTTCAGCTGTTGTTGTTGGTTCAGATGTAGATGCTGACATATTTGTTGTTTCTGTCAAAGTTGTAGATGGAAATTGAGTTGTTGTTGTGGTTTCAGCTGTTGTTGTTGATTCAGATGTAGATGCGGGTGTAGTTGTTTCTGTTACAGTTGTTGAACGAAATTGAGTTGTTGTTTCAACTGTTGTTGGTTCAGATGTAGAAGCTGATGTAGTTGTTGTTTCTGTCACAGTTGTAGATGGAAATTGAGTTGTTGTTTCAGCTGTTGTTGGTTCAGATGTAGATGCTGATGTAGTTGTTGTTTCTGTCACAGTTGTAAATGGAAATTGAGTTGTTTCAGCTGTTGTTGTTGATTCAGATGTAAATGCTGACATAGTTGTTGTTTCTGTCACAGTTGTAGAAGGAAATTGAGTTGTTGTTGTTGTTGTTTCAGCTGTTGTTGATTCAGATGTAGAAGCTAATGTAGTTGTTGTTTCTGTCACAGTTGTAGATATAATTTCAGTTGTTGTTAGTTCAGATGTAGATGCTGACGTAGTTGATGCTTCTATCACAGTTGTAGATGAAAATTCAGTTGTTGTTGTTGTTGTTTCAGCTGTTGTTGATTCAGATGTAGAAGCTAATGTAGTTGTTGTTTCTGTCACAGGTGTAGATTGAATTTCAGTTGTTGTTGATTCAGATGTAGATGCTGGTATAGTTGTTGTTTCTGTTACAGTTGTAGAGGGAAATTGAGTTGTTGTTTCAGCTGTTGTTGGTTCAGATGTAGAAGCTGATGTAGTTGTTGTTTCTGTCACAGTTGTAGATGGAATTTGAGTTGTTGTTTCAGCTGTTGTTGATTCAAATGTAGAAGCTAATGTAGTTGATGCTTCTATCACAGTTGTAGAAGGAAATTCAGTTGTTGTTGTTTCAGCTGTTGTTGCTGATTCAGATGTAGATGCTGGTGTAGTTGTTGTTTCCGTTACAGTTGTAGATGGAAATTGAGTCGTTGTTTCAGCTGTTGTTGTTGGTTCAGATGTAGAAGCTGATGTAGTTGTTGTTTCTTTTACACTTGTAGAAGGAAATTGAGTTGTTGTTTCAGCTGTTGTTGATTCAGATGTAGAAGCTGATGTAGTTGTTTCTGTTACAGTTGTATAAGGAAATTCAGTTGTTGTTGTTGTTTCAGCTGTTGTTGGTTCAGATGTAGATGCTGACATATTTGTTGTTTCTGTCAAAGTTGTAGATGGAAATTGAGTTGTTGTGGTTTCAGCTGTTGTTGGTTCAGATGTAGAAGCTGATGTAGTTGTTGTTTCTGTCACAATTGTAGATGGAAATTGAGTTGTTGTTGTTTCAGCTGTTGTTGGTTCAGATGTAGATGCTGATGTAGTTGATGCTTCTATCACAGTTGTAGATGGAAATTGAGTTGTTGTTTCAGCTGTTGTTGATTCAAGTTTAGTTGCTGTTGTTATTTCTAACACAGGTGTAGATTGAATTTCAGTTGTTGTTGATTCAGATGTAGATGCTGGTGTAGTTGTTGTTTCTGTTACAGTTGTAGAGGGAAATTGAGTTGTTGTTTCAGCTGTTGTTGGTTCAGATGTAGAAGCTGATGTAGTTGTTGTTTCTGTTACAGTTGTAGAGGGAAATTGAGTTGTTGTTTGAGCTGTTGATGGTTCAGATGTAGAAGCTGATGTAGTTGTTGTTTCTGTCACAGTTGTAGATGGAAATTGAGTTGTTGTTTCAGCTGTTGTTGATTCAGATGTAGAAGCTAACGTAGTTGTTGTTTCTGTCACAGTTGTAGATTGAATTTCAGTTGTTGTCGGTTCAGATGTAGATGCTGACGTATTTGAAGCTTCTATCACAGTTGTAGAAGGAAATTCAGTTGTTGTTGTTTCAGCTGTTGTTGTTGATTTAGATGTAGATGCTGGTGTAGTTGTTGGTTCTGTTACAGTTGTAGATGGAAATTGAGTTGTTGTTTCAGCTGTTGTTGTTTCAGATGTAGAAGCTGATATAGTGGTTTCTGTTACAGTTGTATAAGGAAATTCAGTTGTTGTTGTTATTGTTGTTGTTGTTGTTGTTGTTGTTGTTGTTTCTGCTGTTGTTGTTGGTTCAGATGTAGATGCTGACATATTTGTTGTTTCTGTCAAAGTTGTAGATGGAAATTGAGTTGTTGTTGTGGTTTCAGCTGTTGTTGTTGATTCAGATGTAGATGCGGGTGTAGTTGTTTCTGTTACAGTCGTTGAACGAAATTGAGTTGTTGTTTCAACTGTTGTTGGTTCAGATGTAGAAGCTGATGTAGTTGTTGTTTCTGTCACAGTTGTAGATGGAAATTGAGTTGTTGTTGTTTCAGCTGTTGTTGGTTCAGATGTAGATGCTGGTGTAGTTGTTGTTTCCGTTACAGTTGTAGATGGAAATTGAGTCGTTGTTTCAGCTGTTGTTGTTGGTTCAGATGTAGAAGCTGATGTAGTTGTTTCTGTTACAGTTGTATAAGGAAATTCAGTTGTTGTTGTTGTTGTTTCAGCTGTTGTTGGTTCAGATGTAGATGCTGACATATTTGTTGTTTCTGTCAAAGTTGTAGATGGAAATTGAGTTGTTGTTGTGGTTTCAGCTGTTGTTGTTGATTCAGATGTAGATGCTGGTGTAGTTGTTTCTGCTACAGTTGTAGAAGGAAATTGAGTTGTTGTTGTTTTTTCAGCCGTTGTTAGTTTAGATGTAGATGCTGACATAGTTGATGTTTCTGTCACAGTTGTAGATGGAAATTGAGTTGTTGTTTCAGCTGCTGTCGTTGGTTCAGATGTAGAAGCTGATGTAGTTGTTTCTGTCATAGTTGTAGAAGGAAATTCAGTTGTTGTTGTTGTTGTTGTTGTTGTTTCAGCTGTTGTTGTTGGTTCAGATGTGGATGATGACATAGTTGTTGTTTCTGTCAAAGTTGTAGAAGGAAATTGAGTTGTTGTTGGTTCAGATGTAGAAGATGATGTAGTTGTTGTTTCTTTTACACTTGTAGAAGGAAATTGAGTTGTTGTTTCAGCTGTTGTTGATTCAGATGTAGAAGCTGATGTAGTTGATGCTTCTATCACAGTTGTAGATGGAAACTGAGTTGTTGTTGCAGCTGTTGTTGGTTCAGACGTAGATGCTGACATAGTTGTTGTTTCTGTTACAGTTGTATAAGGAAATTCAGTTGTTGTTGTAGTTTCAGCTGTTGTTGGTTCAGATGTAGAAGCTGATGTAGTTGTTGTTTCTGTCACAGTTGTAGATGGAATTTGAGTTGTTGTTTCAGCTGTTGTTGATTCAGATGTAGAAGCTGACATGGTTGATGCTTCTATCACAGTTGTAGAAGGAAATTCAGTTGTTGTTGTTTCAGCTGTTGTTGCTGATTCAGATGTAGATGCTGGTGTAGTTGTTGTTTCCATTACAGTTGTAGATGGAAATTGAGTCGTTGTTTCAGCTGTTGTTGTTGGTTCAGATGTAGAAGCTGATGTAGTTGTTTCTGTTACAGTTGTATAAGGAAATTCAGTTGTTGTTGTTGTTGTTTCAGCTGTTGTTGGTTCAGATGTAGATGCTGACATATTTGTTGTTTCTGTCAAAGTTGTAGATGGAAATTGAGTTGTTGTTGTGGTTTCAGCTGTTGTTGTTGATTCAGATGTAGATGCTGGTGTAGTGGTTTCTGCTACAGTTGTAGAAGGAAATTGAGTTGTTGTTGTTTCAGCTGTTGTTGGTTCAGATGTAGAAGCTGATGTAGTTGTTGTTTCTGTCACAGTTGTAGATGGAAATTGAGTTGTTGTTGTTTCAGCTGTTGTTGGTTCAGATGTAGATGCTGATGTAGTTGATGCTTCTATCACAGTTGTAGATGGAAATTGAGTTGTTGTTTCAGCTGTTGTTGATTCAAATTTAGTTGCTGACATAGTTGTTGTTTCTTTCACAGTTGTAGATGGAAATTGAGATGTTGTTGTTTTTTCAGCCGTTGTTAGTTTAGATGTAGATGCTGACATAGTTGATGTTTCTGTCACAGTTGTAGATGGAAATTGAGTTGTTGTTTCAGCTGCTGTCGGTGGTTCAGATGTAGAAGCTGATGTAGTTGTTTCTGTCATAGTTGTAGAAGGAAATTCAGTTGTTGTTGTTGTTGTTGTTGTTGTTGTTTCAGCTGTTGTTGTTGGTTCAGATGTGGATGATGACATAGTTGTTGTTTCTGTCAAAGTTGTAGAAGGAAATTGAGTTGTTGTTGGTTCAGATGTAGAAGATGATGTAGTTGTTGTTTCTTTTACACTTGTAGAAGGAAATTGAGCTGTTGTTTCAGCTGTTGTTGATTCAGATGTAGAAGATGATGTAGTTGTTGTTTCTTTTACACTTGTAGAAGGAAATTGAGTTGTTGTTTCAGCTGTTGTTGATTCAGATGTAGAAGCTGATGTAGTTGATGCTTCTATCACAGTTGTAGATGGAAATTGAGTTGTTGTTGCAGCTGTTGTTGGTTCAGACGTAGATGCTGACATAGTTGTTGTTTCTGTTACAGTTGTATAAGGAAATTCAGTTGTTGTTGTTGTTTCAGCTGTTGTTGGTTCAGATGTAGAAGCTGATGAAGTTGTTGTTTCTGTCACAGTTGTAGATGGAAATTGAGTTGTTGTTGTTTCAGCTGTTGTTGGTTCAGATGTAGATGGTGATGTAGTTGATGCTTCTATCACAGTTGTAGATGGAAATTGAGTTGTTGTTGCAGCTGTTGTTGTTGATTCAGATGTAGACGCTGACATAGTTGTTGTTTCTGTTACAGTTGTAGAAGGAAATTGAGTTGTTGTTTCAGCTGTTGTTGATTCAGATGTAGAAGCTAACGTAGTTATTGTTTCTGTCACATTTGTAGATTGAATTTCAGTTGTTGTTGGTTCAGATGTAGATGCTGACGTAGTTGATGCTTCTATCACAGTTGTAGAAGGAAATTCAGTTGTTGTTGTTGTTGTTTCAACTGTTGTTGTTGATTCAGATGTAGATGCTGGTGCAGTTGTTGTTTCTGTTACAGTTGTAAATGGAAATTGAGTTGTTGTTTCAGCTGTTGTTGGATCAGATGTAGAACCTGATGTAGTTGTTGTTTCTGTCACAGTTGTAAATGGAAATTGAGTTGTTGTTTCAGCTGTTGTTGTTGATTCAGATGTAGATGTTGGTGTAGTTGTTGTTTCTGTTACAGTTGTAAAAGGAAACTGAGTTGTTGTTTCAGCTGTTGTTGGTTCAGATGTAGAACCTGATGTAGTTGTTGTTTCTGTCACAGTTGTAGATGGAAATTGAGTTGTTGTTGTTGTTTCAGCGGTTTTTGGTCCAGATGTAGATGCTGATGTAGTTGATGCTTCTATCACAGTTGTAGATGGAAACTGAGTTGTTGTTTCAGCTGTTGTTGTTGATTCAGATGTAGAAGCTGATGTAGTTGTTGTTTCTGTTACAGTTGTAGATGGAAATTGATTTGTTGTTTCAGCTGTTGTTGTTGATTCAGATTTAGAAGCTGACATAGTTGTTGTTTCTGTCACAGTTGTAGAAGGAAATTGAATTGTTTCAGCTGTTGTTGGTTCAGATGTAGAAGCTGACGCAGTAGATGCTTCTATCACAGTTGTAGATGGAAACTGAGTTGTTGTTTCAGCTGTTGTTGATTCAGATGTAAATGCTGACATAGTTGTTGTTTCTGTCACAGTTGTAGATGGAATTTCTGTTGTTGTTGTTTCAGCTGTTGTTGTTGGTTCAGATGTAAATGCTGACATAGTTGTTGTTTCTGTCACAGTTGTAGAAGGAAATTCAGTTGTTGTTTCAGTTGCTCTCATTGGTTCAAATGTATATGCTGACGTAGTTGATGTTTCTGTCACAGTTGTAGATGGAAATTCAGTTGTTGTTTCAGCTGCTCTCATTGGTTCAAATGTATATGCTGACGTAGTTGATGTTTCTGTCACAGTTGTAGATGGAAATTGATTTGTTGTTTCAGCTGTTGTTGTTGATTCAGATTTAGAAGCTGACATAGTTGTTGTTTCTGTCACAGTTGTAGAAGGAAATTGAATTGTTTCAGCTGTTGTTGGTTCAGATGTAGAAGCTGACGCAGTAGATGCTTCTATCACAGTTGTAGATGGAAACTGAGTTGTTGTTTCAGCTGTTGTTGATTCAGATGTAAATGCTGACATAGTTGTTGTTTCTGTCACAGTTGTAGATGGAATTTCTGTTGTTGTTGTTTCAGCTGTTGTTGTTGATTCTGATGTAGATGCTGACATAGTTGTTGTTTCTGTCACAGTTGTTGAAGGAAATTCAGTTGTTGTTGTTGTTTCAGCTGTTGTTGTTGGTTCAGATGTAGATGCTGACATAGTTGTTGTTTCTGTCACAGTTGTAGAAGGAAATTCAGTTGTTGTTTCAGCTGTTGTTGTTGGTTCAGATGTAGATGCAGACATAGTTGTTGTTTCTGTCACAGCTGTAGAAGGAAATTCAGTTGTTGTTTCAGCTGTTGTTGTTGGTTCAGATGTAGAAGCTGACATAGTTGTTGTTTCTGTCACAGTTGTAGAAGGAAATTCAGTTGTTGTTGTTTCAGCTGTTGTTGTTGGTTCAGATGTAGAAGCTGACGTAGTAGATGCTTGTATCACAGTTGTAGATGGAAACTGAGTTGTCGTTTCAGCTGTCGTTGTTGATTCAGTTGTAGATGCTGACATAGTTGTTGTTTCTGTCATAGTTGTAGATGGAATTTCAGTTGTTGTTGTTGTTGTTTCAGCTGTTGTTGTTGATTTTGATGTAGATGCTGACATAGTTGTTGTTTCTGTCACAGTTGTTGAAGGAAATTCAGTTGTTGTTGTTGTTTCAGCTGTTGTTGTTGGTTCAGATGTAGATGCTGACATAGTTGATGTTTCTGTCACAGTTGTAGATGGAATTTCAGTTGTTGTTGTTGTTTCAGCTGTTGTTTTTGATTCTGATGTAGATGCTGACATAATTGTTGTTTCTGTCACAGTTGTTGAAGGAAATTCAGTTGTTGTTGTTGTTGTTGTTTCAGCTGTTGTTGTTGGTTCAGATGTAGATGCTGATGTAGTTGTTGTTTTTGTCACAGTTGTAGAAGGAAATTCAGTTGTTGTTGTTTCAGCTGTTGTTGTTGATTCAGATGTAGATGCTGGTGTAGTTGTTGTTTCTGTTACAGTTATAGAAGGAAATTGAATTGTTGTTTCACCTGTTGTTGGTTCAGATGTAGAAACTGATGCAGTTGTTGTTTCTATCACAGTTGTAGATGGAGATTGAGTTGTTGTTTCAGCTGTTGTTGTTGATTCAGATGTAGATGCTGACATAGTTGTTCTTTCTGTTACAGTTGTAGAAGGAAATTCAGTTGTTGTTGTTGTTGTTGTTGTTTCAGCTGTTCTTGTTGGTTCAGATGTAGATGCTGGTGTATTTGTTGTTTCTTTTACAGTTGTAGAAGGAAATTGAGTTGTTGTTTCAGCTGTTGTTGTTGATTCAGATGTAGATGGTGACATAGTTGATGTTTCTGTTAGAGTCGTAGATGAAGTTTCAGTTGTTGGATCAGCTGTTGTCATTGGTTCAGATGTAGATGCTGGCGTAGTTAATGTTTCGTTTGTAGACGTGGTTTCAGTTGTTGTTATTTCAGCTGCTGTAGTTGATCCAATTGTTTGTGCAGCTGATGATGTAAATGAAAATAAAACAGCATAACTTCAATAGATGGTAGAAGAAAAGAAGATAGAAGAAAAAACATTTACAGATTGCAGAAAACAGTGACCTATAGTGGAAATAAAGCAAAATTGAAAGTGGCATCCATCTGACCTATAAATGAGTTGTTTTTCAATGCTTGTTTTACTCTGTTTGAACATGGTTTTAAGTGAGTTAGATCCACTGGTCAACACTCTAATCAAGCAGCAACAATCCTTGATGGCCAATAAGTAATCTCAGTAGTTAACAGCTATTTCCATATAAGCAAAGCATTGACCAGGGGGTGTTAAGCTATTGGAGTGATGCATCTTTAGCTGCTCCAGATTGGTCACCGTCTATCATAAAGGCATCCCACTGGTGGGACAGGGCTATGAACAATGAAAACTGATAATGTGGGACCAAATACAACAGCTCAGTATCCTGTGATTGATTTTAAAACTCCCTTTGGTAACAAGCAGTGCAGTACACAACCATTAACTGTGCTACATATTTCACTATCAGTTATATGATTGAGTGTTTTTCCTTCTTTGACACTGACATCAATTTTTTGTTTTTGCAGGAAGAACTTTGATTTTGTCTTTCCTTGGCAGTTTGTTTTAGAATGTGATTAGCAATTATTAAGAAATTTAAGGAATTATAATTATAGAGCAAGAGTTGATTTAAAAGGTACAGATAAACTTGTAGAATTAAAGATCATCTACTTTCGCAAAGAGCAGTTTCACTACTGAATGCCAGTGTTTAATCTACTCCATGTTTTATGAGTCGCACAATTTTCAATCTGTCAATTTTGGCATCAAACAAAATTGCAGAAATAATGACAAACTGGTTTCCAGAACACTATCCAATTTCTTCCTCTGGTCAGGCAAACAGAAAGATGTGATAGTTTAAGCCAGTGTTGCTGTGTTGGTGTCATGAATCTGGTTCATGGACTTCCGTCCAATTGCCACCAGAGGTCACCCCTCCATCATATTGACTCTCACACCACACAGACTGTTACACGTCACCCTGGACTACATTTCCCATGTTCCATTGCACTGATTGGACTCACCTGCAGTCACTCACACACACACTATATTACACCCACTCAGATCCTTCTCAAACTGCTGAGTATTGTTTAGCGTTTATCACTGTGCTAGCTGATAGCTACTTTAAGGAGCCTGCACTAGTTTTTCTAGTCTAGTCATAGTTCTGCCTAAGTTTCCCAGTCTAGTCATAGTCTTGCCTTGCCTGTTTTTCCCGTGTTCAGATTATTGCCTGTGTATTTCGGATTACCCTTTTGTCTCGCCGTTCGGACTCTGTTTGCCCTGCCTGGACTATTGCTGTGTACCTGGATTATCTCTCTTTGCCTTGCCCTGCTGGATATTGTTCGCTGGAGACTGATCACATCTGTCCTTTGATTACTCTTTGTCTTGCCTACGCCATACCTGTCATTGTTATCGACCAATGCCTGCTTTTGACCATGTCTTGGAATAAATAGCTTTGCATATGGATCCGCATGCTTCCTCTGTTCACTCCGTTACAGTTGGGCTGGTCACAATGCTCAAACAAATGGATCAATGTTTTGACAAAAGCACAGAGCCATAGTGTAAAAACAAAAATCTGTGACATTTACAGTAAAATACCAGCAGCTGTGTTTGCCAGAACTTGGTAGCAACATTTTAGGATTTAGAAACTTAACTTAAAGCTCCAGTCCGTAACATTTTTTGGTTAAAAATGATCCAAAATCAGTATTTGAGAAAGTACATAACCAGCCAGTGTTTAAAACTATCGCCTTACTTTGGCCCGATTCACAACGGTTAGCTTATAATAATGTTTTTCCGCGGGAAATTCGAGCATGGCACTGCGTCATTACGTCATATCTGTAAACATAAAGAAGTTTTCCCGGCTATTAGGCTATGGCACGTGAGGATCCTGCAGGTGGTGGATCATTTATAGCCTTTTCTCACAGCAGCTCGAATAATTAAACTTATCATTTTGATGGTGGATTGTAATCCAGAAAGGATTATGTGTTTATGAAACACATGTGAATGAAATTAAATTATATTCCAGTTTTAAATGTGGTTCTGATTACAGATAGCCAATGTGGGATTACACAAGTTTTTGTATTTTAAATAGAACCAGTTTGAAGGAAGATTAATTTGCTTTTTGGATTAAAAGAATTTCTTAATATGAAATTTGAATGGTATGACAATTAGATATTAGACTGTACAGAAATTGAAATCTACATGCTAATACTATACTCATAGTCACGCAATGCTGATGTTGTTAACATTAATAATTTGAGAACAAAGTATAATAATAATACTTTGCACAGTTAGATGTGATATGAACTAACTGATCTTTAGATTTAATCACTGTTGGTAGCGCGATTTATTGTAATGCTTTTTTCCTCAGTTGGGCAGAACAAACGTGGCAGACTTGTTACTTACTTGTTAAGATGGCAAATTACGGTGAAAATTCTGATTTGGGTCATATATATTCCAAGACATAGGCAGTAAATATCCACACCGGTGCAGTGACTGAATATTGACAATATTCAAATTCTTCTCAGAATTTAAATTCCTTTGTAACTGACAATTTAATGATAATCTATTTTAATGTTTAACAAAAATAGATTTTTCAGAAATGGTAAAGTATAGAACACAGGACATATCAGGACATCTCACAATATATTTATATTTTCGTGACCCTGATATAATTCACTTATAAAGTACATTAAATGCATAAATATTTAATAATAAATTGGTAATATATACCGACATACATATTTAGAGCTTTTTTTTAGATTAATATTTAGATTCAAATATTTAGATTTAAATAGATGTCTTACCTGTTGGTATTGATCTACCAATCAATAAAGCCAATCCAATAAATATAATAAATCTAAACATCTTTCAGGTTTTTTTGCTACCAAACCTAATACCAGAAAAATGACCTCTGAGAAGCAACTTAACATGAGTAACGCAAAGGTAAAGATCCTCTTCTTCTGCCTGGAAAATGACTGAAGACTGATGTGTCTGACATCAAACTAAAACTTGTCCTTAAACTCCACCCACCAATTCATTTGTACTAATATAACAGGTTCCCAGCGTAAGTCCCTAAGAGTTCAGTGAGATTTTTTAAAATAAAAATGGGGACTCATTATTCAATTTCTCATTCTGATCATCAAATGTTTGTGAAATTTGTGTCTCAGCTGTTTAACTTTTATATGTTAATACCAATATCTACGCATTAAGAAATTTGTTTTCATTCAAATTTTCTTCACTAAGTGTTTTACTATTTAATATTTCATTTTCTTTACAAAAACAAAATTTGCAGTAAGCTATTAACTCATAAATGCTTTTACTGGAAAATACTAATAATGCAAAACTTTAGACTGGTTTGTAGTTTTTAACACATTCTCAATGAAGACCCTCCGCTCTAATTATAATCAGCAGAATCATTTTTGACTGCAAAATGTGGTAGTTGTGGCAGTCTTCTTAAAAGTCTTATTTACTAATTTTTATAAATCAGAGTAGATTTTGCATATGACAACATAATGCATGTCAGTAATGAAACTTGCAGCAAAATTTCAGTATGAGGACACATCATGTAATCAGTCATTCTCTGTAACATTCTATTGACTGTATGCTAGTTATTTAAGAGGGGAGGAAAAGCTTGATGCATTTATAATCGATATCATTGTCATCTATATTCTTGTCATTATAATCTGTCATCTATGTTTCTTAATAATCTTGATGAAATAGCTGTAGAAGAGATGAAGCAGAGATACTTTGCTGAACTAAAATAGGCCATTCAAACTCCAAACTATTTGAATAAAATTGGTTTTAAATGCAAGTGTGTGAGGAGAAAATTAACTGATACTTCATTGCCAAATATCTTCTCATAAGAGAACAGTGAGTTTATTTAGGTTTCTTGAAATTTCCCCATGGCTGACTCTGGTTAGTCAGCATTTCATTGAGTAGCTATCTGGATAATTGCCAAGTTTCTACAATCTTCGCCTTTTTCAAGGTGAAGACTGTCACCAAGTGTGACTTCCCAACATATACTAACTTATGTAAATGCACATATCTGGTGGATTACAATTAAAGAAGTAGATTGCCCAAAATGGACAATTTGCTGAAAATTTGATCGAGCTCGGGCCATCCAAGATGTAGATCAAGTGAGCAAATAGAGTTCAGTTTCTCCAAATCTTTTTAGATGAAAAAACAAACTCATCTACCTCTTTGGTGGCCTGAGGGTGAGTACATTTTCAGCAAATGTTCATTTATGGGTGAACTATTCCTTTAAGATTAACCTTAGCAAAATAAGCAATAATGTTATGTTGGTCAGAACAGAAGTCAAAAACATAAATATATTTACAATGCATTTAATTTGTACAGTAATATTTGTTAATTTAGCCCAAAATAAAACAAAAGCTTCTGTTTCTAATTATTATTACTAGCCAAATATTTTTTTTTTCTTGTAAATATTGGAAATTAATACAACATGTAGGTACAGTCAGGCTGAATGTATAAAAATGATTTCTGATATTAGCATGCTTAACAAGGCTCTTTTTTTAACTGTTGCGCTGCCATGCTTGTGCAGTTTTTTTTTTTTTCTTTCAAAGTTAGTCATGATTATTACCCTGACTATTATTATTCAGAGTAGTTTCTCTTGTCAGGTTTAATATTTAAGAATAGTCTTTTCGCTGACATAGCATACATTTTAGACTTGTAGCTGCAGGCCATTGTACTGTCAGCCAACTCTTTCTCAAAAGTCACACTCTAAATTCTTTATGAGAGTTGTTGTTTTCCTGTTGTGGGTACATCAAATTTCCATTGTAATTGCTTGATATTTTTTTGATATATTGCTTGCTTGATTTTTTTTTTTTTTTGATGTTTTTGTTAATTCTCCAACAGTTCAGCAACAAGTCAATGCTTACAATTAGGCAAAAAATGTTAATAACAAAATAACAGCTTACCTTTTCAATGTAAGTAATGATTTCATCATTGCTAAGCTCAACAGAGGATCTCAATTTAAAAGCTGCATACACAAATGCTGTCATATCTATAAAATGAAAACTTCAGTTAGATTCATATTAGCATAGGTGAATAAAACTAAAAACAAAATCTGAATGGTGTTTCATGAAAAAATACATTTACAGGTAAAATAGCTTTGCTTACTTTGTGGGACAGCATCTGGGGATGAAGATGTAGACTGGGTTGCTGGTTGAGTTGTAGATATAACGAGCTGTCATTTGAGAAGTAGGTGTTGGTGTTCGAGTAGATGATAATGCAGTTGACATCAAAGTTGATGCAGTTGATCTCGAAGTTGGTGCAGTTGTTGTTTTTGTAGTAGATGGTGCAGCTGATGTCGATGTTACAGTTTGAGTAGTAGATGTTGTTGCAGTTGATTGACTGGTAGATGTTGGCTGCGTAGATGTAGATAATAGCATATTTGATGCAGTTGATGAAGATGCTGGTACAGTTGTTATTGATGATAGAGTCGTAGATTTTGGTCCAGCTGATGTAGATGTTAGTGCAGTTGGTGTTGTGGATGTATCAGTTGTTATTGACTGAGTGGTAGATGTTGGTGCAATTGATGTCGATGTTACAGTTGTTGTTGATGATTGATTTATAGGTGTTGTTGCAGTTGATTGACTGGTAGATGTTGGTTGCATATATGTAGACAATAGTACAGTTGGTGCAGTTGATGAAGTTCTTTGAGTGACAGTGAATGAAGATGCTGGTGAAGTTGTTGTTAATAATTGAATGGTAGATGTTGGCACAGTTCAACTCAAAGTTGGTGCAGCTGTTGTTGAGTAGTAGATGTTGGTGCAGCTGGTGTGGATGTTGTTGCAATTGATGTCGATGTTGCAGTTGTTGTTGACTGAATTGTAGGTGTTGTTGCAGTTGATTGACTGATAAATGTTGTTTGCATAGATGTAGATAATAGCACAATTGATGCCATTGATGTAGTACTTTGAGTCAGAGATGTTGATGCAGTTGATAAAGATGCTGGTGTAGCTGTTGTTTGAGCTGTAGATGTTGGTACATTTATTGTTGTTTGAGCTGTAGATGTTGGTGCAGTTGATTTTGAAGTTGTTGCAGTTGATGTTGATGTTGAAGTTGTTGCAGTTGATGTAGTTTGAGTTGTTGGCATTGATGGAGTCGATGAAGATTGTTTATTGAAGATTGTAGTTTGAGTTGTAGAGGTTGGTACAAGTGATGCAGATGTTGGCACAATTAATGCTGATGGTGGTGCACTTGTTGATTGACTGATGGATTTTGGTTGTGTAGATGTAGAAAATATAACAGTTAATACAGATGACATGGTTGTTTGAGTCATAGATGTTGGTGCAGTTGATGTAAATATTGGTGTGATTAATGCTGATGTTGGTGCACTTGTTGATTGATGCGTAGATGTTAGTTCCTTTGATGTAGCTAATACCACAGCTGATGCAACTGAAGTAGTTGTTTGAGTCATAGATGTTGATGCATTCGATGAAGATATTGGTGGAGTTGTTGTCTGAGCTGTAGATGCTGATGTAGTTGATGTCAAAGTTGATACTGGTGATGTAGATGTTTGGGTTGTTGAGGTTGATGCAATCAATGAAGATGTTGGTGCAGTTGTTTGAGTTGTAGAAGTTGGTGTAAATGATGTAGATGTTGGCATAGTTGCTATTGATTGAATTGTAGATGGTGCAGTTGATGTAGATGTTGGTACAGCTGTTAATTGAGCTGTGGATGTTGATCCAGTTGCTGTACGAGTTGTAGATGTTAGTGCAGATGTTGTCAATGTGTGTGCAGTTGTTATCTGAGTTGTTGATGTAGTGGATGTAGATTTTGGTATTGTTGCCTGAGTTGTGGTTGTCAGTGTAGTTGATGTAGACGTTGGTGAAGAGGCTGATAGAAATTTAGATGTAGAAATTGGGGCAGGGTTTGTTGTTGATTCAGATCTAGATGCTGAAGCAGATGTTGTTGTTTGAGATGTAGATGGTGGAGCAGCTGGTCTTGATTGAGCTGTAGATGTTGTTGTAGCTAATGTAGATGTTGGTGCAGAGGTTGTTATCAATTGAGCTATGAATGTTGTTGTAGCTGATGTAGATGTTGGTGCAGGGGTTGTGTTTGTTGATGGAGCTGAAGATATTTCTCTTGTTGATGTAGATGTTTGTACAGGGGTTGTCTGAGCTGTAGGAGTTTGTGTAACTGATGTTGGTGCAGGGATTAATGTTGATTCAGATGTAGATGTTGGAGCAGGTGGTCTTGATTGAGGTGTAGGTGTTGGTCCAGGGGTTGTTGTTGACGTCATTGTTGCTGATTGTTGCTGATTGAGCTGTAGATGGTGCTATAGCTGATTTAGATGTTGGAGGTTGTTGTTGATTCAGATATATATGTTGTAGTAGATGTTGTTGAATGAATTGTAGATGTTGGTGTAACGATTTTTGGTGATGATGTTGTTGATTGAGCTGTAGATGTTGTTGTAGCTGATGTAGATGTTAGTGGAGGGGTTGTTGCTGATAAAGCTGTAGATGTTGGTGCAGAGGTTGTTGTTGATTCAGATGTAGATGTTTGAGCAGGTGTTGTTGATTGAGGTGTAGATGTTGGTGTTGTTGATTCAGATGTTGATTCATTGGTTGGTGAGTGAGATGTAGATGTTGTTGTAGCTGATGATGTTGGTGCAGGGGTTGTTGTTGTTGATGTTGATGATGATGGAACTGTAGATGTTTCTGTAGTTGACGTAGATGTTGGTGCAGGGGTTGTTGTTGATTCAGACGTAGATGTTTGAGCAGGGGTTGTTGATTGAGGTGTAGTTGGTGGTGTTGTTGATTCAGAGGTTGATTCATTGGTTGGTGAGTGAGATGTAGATGTTTGAGCAGGTGTTGTTGATTGAGGTGTAGATGGTGGTGTTGTTGATTCAGATGTTGATTGGTTGGTGAGTGAGATGTAGATGTTGCTGTAGCTGATGTAGATGTTGGTGCAGATGTTGTTGTTGTTGTTGTTGATGATGATGGAACTGTAGATGTTTTTGTAGTTGATTTAGATGTTGGTGCAGAGGTTGTTGTTGATTCAGACGTAGATGTTTGAGCAGGTGTTGTTGATTGAGGTGTAGATGTTGGTGTTGTTGATTCAGATGTTGATTGGTTGGTGAGTGAGATGTAGATGTTGCTGTAGCTGATGTAGATGTTGGTGCAGATGTTGTTGTTGTTGTTGTTGATGATGATGGAACTGTAGATGTTTTTGTAGTTGATTTAGATGTTGGTGCAGAGGTTGTTGTTGATTCAGACGTAGATGTTTGAGCAGGTGTTGTTGATTGAGGTGTAGATGGTGGTGTTGTTGATTCGGATGTTGATTGGTTGGTGAGTGAGATGTAGATGTTGCTGTAGCTGATGTAGATGTTGGTGCAGGGATTGTTGTTGATTCAGACGTAGATGTTTGAGCAGGTGTTGCTGATTGAGGTGTAGATGTTGGTGTTGTCGATTCAGATGTTGATTCATTGGTTGGTGAGTGAGATGTAGATGTTGTTGTAGCTGATGTAGATGTTGGTGCAGGGGTTGTTGTTGTTGTTGTTGATGGTGATGGAACTGTAGATGTTTCTGTAGTTGATTTAGATGTTGGTGCAGAGGTTGTTGTTGATTCAGACGTAGATGTTTGAGCAGGTGTTGTTGATTGAGGTGTAGATGTTGGTGTTGTCGATTCAGATGTTGATTCATTGGTTGGTGAGTGAGATGTAGATGTTGTTGTAGCTGATGTAGATGTTGGTGCAGGGGTTGTTGTTGTTGTTGGTGATGGAACTGTAGATGTTTCTGTAGTTGATGTAGATGTTGGTGCAGGGGTTGTTGTTGATTCAGATGTAGATGTTTGAGCAGGGGTTGTTGATTGAGGTGTAGATGTTGGTGTTGTTGATTCAGATGTTGATTCAGTGGTTGGTGAGCGAGATGCAGATGTTTGAGCAGGTGTTGTTGATTGAGGTGTAGATGTTGGTGTTGTTGATTCAGATGTTGATTCAGTGGTTGGTGAGCGAGATGCAGATGTTGCTGTAGCTGATGTAGATGTTGGTGCAGGGGTTGTTGTTGTTGTTGATGGTGATGGAACTGTAGATGTTACTGTAGCTGATGCAGATGTTGGTTCAGTGGTTGTTGTTGATTCAGATGTAGATGTTGAAGCAGGTGTTATTGACTGAGTTGTAGACGTTGATGTATTTGATGTAGATGTTGGTTCAGTGGTTCTTGTTGATTCAGTTGTAGACATCGGTGCAGGGGTTGTTGTTGTTGGTGAAACAGATGTTTGTGCAGCTGGTGATGTAAAATAAAATAAAATAGCAAAACTTTAATAGAAGAGATAGAACAAAAAGCAGTAATAGATGGCAGGCAACAGTGACCTATTGACTAAAAAAACTGCATCATTGAAATGAATGTTGATTACGAAGGGAGTGATTAAGTTTTGTTTGTTTTAGTTTTTGTTGTTCATGCAGGCCTTGACAATATTATTTCCTGGTTTCATACCAGTTTTAAAGTGCAAATACAGTGTCAAATTTCAGTTCCGGATTTGTCACCTGTTATTATAAAGGCATCCTAAAGGACCATGAACTATTATGAAAACTGATACTGTAGGACCAAATACAGACGCTGAATGTGCTGTGACTGAAGATTGTAAGACTCCAGTGTTGCTCAAAACCACAACCTGTGCTACATATTTCATTATCAGTTATATTAATGATTTATTTTTTTTTTTTGACACTGACACAATCATAACTTGTATAGCAACTTGTATTTTGTTTGTAATTGCAGGATGTATTTTTACTTTGTCTTTTCTTGGCAGATAGTAATGCACAATTAATGCATTTAATGAATTTACTCACATATGTTTTGTGAGCAACGCTTTTTTAAATTCCTTTCTATTGTACCTGTTCCTGGTGTTTACTATGCTACTATGATAAATATGTTACTACGATATAAACATATACCTTAATAACAATTTGTATACTATTATTATTACTTTATCACTGCATTTGCTATTTTTGTTATGCAGGACTATAAGACATTTTGAATTCTTTATAGCACTTAACATTAATGCAGTTTAACAATTATCCATACCATGAAGTATTTTTAGTTTATTTTACTTTATTACATCCCAAAGTTCAATACTAAGTGTAAAGTATGATAAAGTGTAATATTTAATATAATAAAGAAGCATATTTAACAACAAGATATTTTAACAATATAGTAATAGTGATGCTTGACCAACACCACTAAGTACTGTATTTTTTTAATTAGCCGCACAGTGTTTTCTTATTCTTTGATATATATATACATATATACTGTATATATATATGTTTACATGTAACTGTATATGTTATGACTCATACTATTCTTATAAAACATCATATAATTTCTCAAATAAAAACTACCGTCATTTTACTATTACAATTCATTGTTCATATAAATAAGTGTAAATATGTGGACTTTGTCAGTATTCAGATTGTTCTCAGAATTTACATTTCTTCAGAGCTGACAACTTAAAGGTAATTGTATTCATTTTATGTTTGACAAAAAAAACATAGATTATTCAGAAATGGTAAAGCTATGGGAAACTGGTATATTCCTAAATAAAGACTATTATATCTTTCAGTACTATTTTTTTACATATAAGTTATAATTCTCTTACATTATGTGCATGCATATATATGCCTATATATGTATATATATATATATATATATATATATATATATATATATTTGCATCAAAGATGATTATACTTCCATACATATCACATAACTCAAATATTTAGATTTAAATAGACGTCGTACTTGTTGGTATTGATCTACCTATCAGTAAAGCCAATCCAATAAATATAATATATCAAAACATCTTTCAAGTTTTTTTGCTACCAAACCTAATGCCAGAAAAGTAGCCTAACGTACTCATAATGTACACATAACTGAAACAGAATATACTGCCCTTAAACTCCAACTACCCATCAATTTTCACTAATATAACAGGTTCTCATAATGAGTCACTAGTGAAAAAATTATTTAAAAAACAGAAATGTATAATTATTATTATTATTATGTTTACAAATAATACAAATACTAGACAGAGTATCTAGAAAAATATTTTAGACAGAGACACCCAAACATTTGTACAGTGTTATATCAAACTGCAAATAATAACCTATGTAAATGTTATAATTGTCCTGATACAGTTGATCACTTTCACTTTCTGACTGCATTGTCACACTTCCCATTAATTAAAGTAACACTGACCACTCTTCAACAGTAAGGAACAAAAACATGTCCTTGTAACCCAAATGGAGATGCACAGCATAAACTGTATATAAGAGTTAATGACCAGTTTAGATTTCTTTCTGAAAGTTTAGCTGTCCAGTTGAAGAGGAGCTTTGAAACTTGTGTATTATTGCCTGGTTTTGTGTGAATAATAACAATATATTTGGTGCTTTGTGTTTCTATTGACATAATGATTCTGGGTCACGGGTGGATCTGCATTCCAACAAACCTGAAAATAATTTACAATGGACCAAACTATGTCAATAATGCTGCTTTACAGAGACACACAGAGAGAGAGAGAGCCAGCAGACTACTGTTTTCTGTTAGTGTACAATGTGTTTGATTATAAAAAACATCTTCATAATACAGATTCCAAGCAATTAGCTTTGGTCAAAGAAGATTAGAAGGAATTTGGTGTATTATGAGCTTTTGATGATCACAGTGCCTAAATGCCGTTATTACCCAGCTAACGGGACTTTCTGGCAAGATTCTCTTAAAGTTCTGAACAAAAGTTCTTTAACATTAATATAATGTTCGTTTAAAGCGATCTTAAATGATTAAACTTAAATTTTAAAGGGGTCTTAAATAACGTTATCAAAAATATATTTATACACTGTTCATTGAACGTTTTCTGAAACAATTTAGCTGGATGTTAGTCAAATGTTTTTAAATTGCTACTACTAATAATTATTAGTAGTAACGCTACTAATTAAGTAATTACAAGGCCTTATTCGAATTCACTTCATAGAATTCAAGAGTATTGGGGATTAAATTTTATGGAAGCCCATTTCAAAATGGTAATGGCTACTTTTTATCTCACACTTCTGACTTTTTTTTTGCTGATATAAACTTACAATTGTGAATTATGAAGTTTAAATTATGAATAAACTCGCAAGTGCTTGAAATAAAATAGGAATTGCAATATAGCCTATAAACTCGCAATTCTGAGTTTTTCGCAATTGCCGAATCCCTAACAATTTTTTAAGCGACACTTGAAAACTAAATGAAGCCAATATGTAAAGCGAAATAAAATGGAGTTAAAATGACTGTTGAATATTATAGATTGTGTTTTTAAATGGGAATTGTAAATCTGGATTATTGAATTTTTAATTATGAAAATGTGTGTGAAATGTTTTTAATTGAAATACTCACATCTTAAATATACAACCATTAAAATGCAAGCACTGAAAATATGGTGCATTGAAATGCAAGAACTGTTACTTCAATGCATTTTTTTCAGTGCAATTATGCTTTTTTTTTTGTTTCAAATAGCCTACACTTATTTACTCATGTAACTCACTTTACTTTAAATAAACTGTCAATTATGTTACTGACAATAAACAAGTCATATGTAATTGGTTTGAAACAGGTATAAACAAGAGGTGAGTCATATTCATAGCAAGGAAAGCTGATCTTCTGTTTGCACTGTCATGCAAAACTATCATGAATGGCATCTGGAGGTGAATTAAGGTGAACTGCCTCGTTAATTTCTAATTGAATTCAATATCTAATGCGTTACAGTGATTTTACCATGATTTAGGGTTTATTTACATTGCAAAGCTTAACACTCATATCCAGTCTTTTGAAGCTTCTTCGTTTTTTGAAGTTCCTGCCTGTTCAAATATACTTCAGACAAGACTTTGACTTTTTACTTCCAGAGGCACCATTATGTCTGTCAGCACTATCAATTTATAGTCCTCATCTGTGTCACCAGACAGGACCTTTATTTTATGTTCATCAAGACATCAGAAGAATGCATTTAAAGAGGCAGCTCCCTCTGTGAGTCACCTGTTGAAATTCCCATACATTCATCCAAATTGTTTGTCACATGACATTTATACACATTACGATTAATGCGATTCTTCTGGTTTTTATTCCAAAAAAAAGATGAAATGCATCTATTCTGAATATTCCCGTATGTTTGTTTTGTTTCTTACTGTTTGTTTCTTGAAATACCAGAGATGCTCACTCATTTCATTTGTTGTATATTAATATTGCAATGCAAATGCAGCCATAAAGCGCCCAGATTTATTAGATGCATAATTTTTCACATATTTTACATTATTGCAGTCTGTCTCGAACGCTCTGTTTAGTTACTGTTTCGCTGAACCGCCTCCTTCCAAAATACGGAATGTCCTCTGATTTGTTAACAGTGCTGAGTAGTAACTGATTACATGTAAGCTGGATTACATAATCAGATTCCAAAAAATAAGTGCTTGTAATTACTGTACTGTACTGTAGCAGTCGCCACTGCCTTGGGGAAGTGTGTACTGCGCAGACACACACAATGTCAACCACCATCTTGGGAAGTGCAGCTGACGGTAGAAGGACCACCAGGCTTGAGAGCGCTGAGACCATGGGGCTTGAGAGTGAAGGAGGATCCACTGAGTTGGAGAAAGAGCTCCACAGAAGGTAATGAGTGAACTGTCCAGAAACTGTGCATGGTACACTAAGTCCAAAAACTCATGGATGTGATCGTCGAGAGAGCACTAGTGCCTTAGTGCAAGAGAAAGCTTTCAGAGATTGCATGTAGAGGATGGCATGTGGTCAGACATAATTTTTCCATCAGATCCTTAGGCCAACAATTTTCTTGATTTCTTCACAGTAATCTTTATGGTCCCACTAAAGTTTGGTTGAACGTGCTTGACAAACTGCAAAGAAAAAAATTACAGTTAAATGTACAGTAACATTTGCGGAAGAGGATTAGGGCCAAGAAATATTAAAAAAAAAAATAATAAAACCATCTCGAGATTAAAGTCATTATAATGCGAGATTAAACGTTAAATTTCAAGAAAAATGTCTAAATAAAATGTTGCGAATAAACTCATTAAATTTCGAGAAAAAAGTCTAAATAAAATGCTGAGAATGCACACTTGCATCAGTTTCATTGTATTTCGTCGGACAGTGTCAAACGAGTGTCAAACTCGCTTTTCTTCATTTTCTCATCACATGTCACATCGGAAAAGTGGAAATCTCAATTGCCGAATGTTTAATAATAATGTATTACAGTTTTTTTTTCAACTGCTTACACACAAAATCTTTACTTGTTACACAATTTCTGAAACCTGACACTCAAACACCAGAACCACACACCAAATCTGCAAAACCATACACTAATTCATCAGTGCCTCACACTAACTCCTCACATGTGCAAACGCTCATTGCTTTACTTAACACCAACCAATCATGGCTTTAGAATAGGCCTATAAATAGGCCACATGTCAACTTATATATTTTTCTCAGTCGCTTCTTGATGCATTTATCAGATCAAAAATGAAATTCTCAAAACTACTTGTTCAACCTCCACATCTAGTCACTTGTGCACATCATAAAAGCAGTTTCTCATTCTTTTGAACAAGTTGCGATTGCTTTCATGCAACTGATTATGTACATTTGTCCGCGTTTTCCTACATTATCAGTTGCTAATGTCACGTTGCTCAAAATGTATTATATAGTTCTTAGTGCAATAGTCAGACCACTAGTAAAAGTGTAACTGTGAATCATATCCAGTCTCTTTCAATTAATATCCCACATACAGTAATGTGTAAATTTGTACTTTTGAAAGGATATATGGCATACATAAGAACTGCAGCCTTCTGCATTTTAGTACAGTAATGTCATCCAAACCGCTACCATAGTTTACATCAGGTAATACTAACAGAGTGCACTGTTATATTGACAACATGACTAAGCATTTTGAAGATCTTGTTTGTGAACAATGACACAAGGACTTTTCATTCTGATGGCACTGATATGTTCATTGACATAAATACTTACTTTTGAGAGACGAACTAAAGATTTTGAGTAAGTTACAGGCTTTTGCAGGTAATCTATTGTGTGGTGCTGTTTGTACAAATTGTTTTTAGAAATGCAAATACTTCTTTGCCACTATTATAGAAAGGATGATTCGAGAAATGCACCAAAGCGACTGAGAAAAACTGACGGCTGAAGGTCTGGAATCCATGGTAGCTTTCATTGGCCAAGGCCCGCCCATGAGGCCGTTTGACCAACACGTCAAACAACCAATCACAGTTCATTTCATTCAGGATCACGTTTCGAGGCGTGGAAATGTCGTCACAATAACAGACCGGTGTGTAAAACTCTCGGACGTATTTTAAAGATTCTATGCCGCGAACTTTAAATATTTCACATACTTTCGAAAATCTAGCGTTTATTTGATCCTGATAAGCGTTTGTCATCACAGTTGTAAACACGATGGCTTTCTTCTTCCATGAAGGGGTTTGGCGTCACTGCATCTTTGTTTCCAGGCGGAACGTTAAAGATGCTGCTTACACACATTTTTAAAACCTTGCCTCTTTTTTTTAACTTTACACACAAGTCCAAGAATTGCAAACACGAAATGCAAAATTCCTTACATCTCTTGCAAAATGACGCACTGCATTCAAAATCACAATCACAAAAAGCAAACATTTGTCTTACATTACCAACACCTTTGCCATAATATTATATTTTTGTATATATCATATACACACAGTTATTCAAAACCTAAAGCTCTTCTTTCCTGAGCTCCTGTGTACATTTCTGTAAAAGATTGAAAGCTATTGGTAGAGAGATGTTGACAAATTTTACTATAAACAAGAAAGCAAGATTGAAACCAAACTTTTTTTTTTTTTTTTACTGTAACCATTTGTGGTTGTGAATACAGTATTACACAGTATGAAAGAAAAGAAATACATCAACCATGTGTAGGTGTGTAGATGTGTATTTATAGGCTTATTCTACAGCGATGATTGGTTGGTGTTAAGTAAAGCAATGAGTGTTTGCACATGTGAGGCTTTAGTGTGAGGCACTGATGAATTAGTGTGTCATTTTGATGGGTTGTGTTTGAAAAAGGAAATCAAGATACTTCCTGATAGATGTTTGTGTGTTACATAGAGAATTGTGTGTTGTGTTTTGCAAAAAAAATGTTTATTGAAATTGAAAACTGAGTCAAAGGCTGAGAATTAGTGTGTGGTTCTGGTGTTTGAGTGTCAGAAATTGTGTGACAAGTAAAAAAATTTGTGTGCGAGCAGCTGGAAAAAAAGTAAAATTTCCATTGTTTTTGCTAGCTTAATATATTTTCTGTTGTTAATTCCTCAACAGTTCGGCAACAAGTTAATGCTTACAGCTAGTCAAAAAAGCTTAATAACAAAATAAGAGCTTACCTTTTCAATATAAGTAATGATTTCATCATTGCTAAGCTCAACAGAAGATCTCAATTGGAAAGCTGCATATGCAAATACTGTCATATCTATAAAATGAAAACCTCAGTTAGATTCATATTAGCATAGGTGAATAAAACTCTAATCTAATAACAAGATCTGAATGGTGATTCATAAAAAAATGCATTAACAGGTAAAATATCTTTGCTTACTCTGTGGGGCAACATCTGGAGATGAAGATGTAGACTGGGTTGCTGGTTGAGTTGTAGATATAACTTGAGTTGTCAATTGAGAAGTAGGTGTAGGTGTTTGAGTAGATGTTAATGCAGTTGAGGTTGGTGCAAATGTTGTTGATGACTGAGTAGTGGTAGACATAAGCACAGTTGAACTCAAACTTGGTGCAGCTGTTCTTGACTGAGTTGTAGATGTTGGTTCAGTGACTGCTGAGTGAGATGTAGATGTTGGAGCAGGGGTTGTTGCTGATCGAGCTGTAGTTGTTGCTGTAGCTAAAATACATGTGGGTGCAGGATTTCTTGTTAATCGTGCTATAGATGTCACCGTAGCTATTTTACATGTTGGTTCAGGGGTTGTTATTCTTGTCGATGGAGTTGTAGATGTTTCTGCAGATGGTGATGTAAAAGAAAATAACATTAATAGATGAGATGGAAGAAAAGCATCTATAGATGGCAGGTAACACTGACCTACAATTAAAAAAAAAAAAAAATGCAAGAAAGAATAGTGAAGGATAGTGGCACTTAAAAATCAGACATGAGCTCCTCAACTTGAGTTAATAAAACAGCGTAATGCATATATGAACCACAAAAAGATGATTTAGTCACCTGCTTTCATAAAAGCATCCTATTGGTGGGAAAGTACTACTTTGAAAACTGATATTATACATCCTTCACTATCAGTTCTATTATTGAATGCTTTTCATTCTTTGACAATGCCATCAAAATAACCTGCATGGCAAGTTTCGTTTGTATTTGCAGGAAGTATTTTTGCTTTGACTTTTCTTGGTTTGATTTGTATTGTAATGCACAATTATTTCAGGCATTTATGGAATTGTAGAGCAGGAAATGGGTTATAAACTTACGTGAGTAGAGTAAAAGTTCACCGACTTTTGCAAAGAGCAATGTCATTACTGAATCACCGTTTCATATATTCCCTTATGTTTGGTGAGCTGTTTTATTGCAAAAAATAATAAAGGAGAAGTCTGTGGCATCAAGCAGAATTAGGAAATAATGACAAGCATGTTTCCAGAACCTTACTCTGGTCAGAAGTCAGTATACAAATACATTACTCATGCATGAATTTAACAAGATGGCATAGAAAAAAAAAGTTATCAATAAATCCAATAAATTCAATAAATTAAACCGAGGGTCCACGAGAGATGGTCATGGAATGAATGAATGAATCAATAAATCTAATTAGTCATTAACAGATCACTGCTGAATATGCAACAATTGCACAATATTATGTGCATTTAACCTTGAATACTTTTTTTTTTTTTTTTGTATTATTTATATTCAAGATTTAATTAAAAGGGAATCAAAGTCTGTTTTAAAGCTATTTTATCAATAAGCAATAAGGATGGTGACACATGTATACATTGGCATTAACAAGACCGGACAAACACAAACTGAACACACTGGAACTTAAATGCACAGACCAAATGAGGATAATTAATGAAACACACCTGCACTAAACGACACAATCAAGGGGAGACAGAAACTAGATCAAGGGACTGAAACAAGGAGGGAGAACAGGGAAACAGTCCATAACTTGTGACAACTTCTCACTAATGCCTTATTTTTAGGAAATTTATGTATGTTATTTATTTATTTATTAGCATTTGTTGTATATAAGCTACTTTACATTTAAGTGTAACTGTACCTGTTATGACATATGATTCTATTAACATCATATAATTACTTCAATAAAAGCTACACGCACTTTGCTATTACAATTCACTGTTCATATAAGTGCAAAATAATTTGGCAGTATTCAGATTTTACATTTCTTTATAACTGACAACTAGCGGTAATTGTATTATTTATTATTATTTTTTTATTTTATGTTTAACAAAAACAGATTATTATAAAGCTATAGAAAACTGATATTTTATTTTCAACTATAAAGCTTATCATATCAGGATATCTCATAATTATATTGCTATAATTATTATTTAGCTTTTTAAACATAAATGTGACCCTGGAGCACAAAAGCAGTCATAAGTAGCTCAGGTATATTTGTAGCAATAGCCAACAACACATTGTATGGGTCAAAATTACCAATTTTTCTTTTATGCCAAAAATCATTAGGATATTAAGTAAAGATCATGTTCCATGAAGATATTTTGTAAATTACCTACCGTAAATATATCAAAACTTAATTTTGATTACTAATATGCATTGCTAAGGACTTCATTTGGACAACTTTAAAGGTGATTTTCTCAATATTTTTATTTTTTTGCACCCTCAGATTCCAGATTTTTAAATAGTTGTATCTTGGCCAAATATTGTCCTATCCTAACAAACCATACATCAATGGAAAGCTTATTTATTAAATCTCAATTTCACAAAATTGACTCTTATGACTGGTTTTGTGGTCCAGGGTCACATATAATATACAGTCAGGTCCATAAATATTGGGACATCAACACAATTCTAACATTTTTGGCTCTATACACCACCACAATGGATTTCAAATGAAACGAACAAGATGTGCTTTAACTGCAGACTGTCAGCTTTAATTTGAGGGTATTTACATCCAAATCAGGTGAACGGTGTAGGAATTACAACAGTTTGCATATGTGCCTCCCACTTGTTAAGGGACCAAAAGTAATGGGACAATTGGCTTCTCAGCTGTTCCATGGCCAGGTGTGTGTTATTCCCTCATTATCCCAATTACAATGAGCAGATAAAAGGTCCAGAGTTCATTTCAAGTGTGCTATTTGCATTTGGAATCTGTTGCTGTCAACTGTCAAGATGAGATCCAAAGAGCTGTCACTATCAGTGAAGCAAGCCATCATTAGGCTGAAAAAACAAAACAAACCCATCAGAGAGATAGCAAAAACATTATGCGTGGCCAAAACAACTGTTTGGAACATTCTTAAAAAGAAGGAACGCACCGTTGAGCTCAGCAACACCAAAAGACCCGGAAGACCACGGAAAACAACTGTGGTGGATGACCGAAGAATTCTTTCCCTGGTGAAGAAAACACCCTTCACAACAGTTGGCCAGATCAAGAACACTCTCCAGGAGGCAGGTGTATGTGTGTCAAAGTCAACAATCAAGAGAAGACTTCACCAGAGTGAATACAGAGGGTTCACCACAAGATGTAAACCATTGGTGAGCCTCAAAAACAGGAAGGCCAGATTAGAGTTTGCCAAACAACTTCACAGTTCTGGAACAACATCCTATGGACAGATGAGACCAAGATCAACTTGTACCAGAATGATGGGAAGAGAAGAGTATGGAGAAGGAAAGGAACTGCTCATGATCCTAAGCATACCACCTCATCAGTGAAGCATGGTGGTGGTGGGCATGTATGGCTGCCAGTGGAACTGGTTCTCTTGTATTTATTGATGATGTGACTGCTGACAAAAGCAGCAGGATGAATTCTGAAGTGTTTCGGGCAATATTATCTGCTCATATTCAGCCAAATGCTTCAGAACTCATTGGACGGCGCTTCACAGTGCAGATGGACAATGACCCAAAGCATACTGCAAAAGCAACCAAAGAGTTTTTGAAGGGAAAGAAGTGGATTGTTATGCAATGGGCAAGTCAATCACCTGACCTGAATCCGATTGAGCATGCATTTCACTTGCTGAAGACAAAACTGAAGGGAAAATGCCCCAAGAACAAGCAGGAACTGAAGACGGTTGCAGTAGAGGCCTGGCAGAGCATCACCAGGGATGAAACCCAGTGTCTGGTGATGTCTATGCATTCCAGACTTCAGGCTGTAATTGACTGCAAAGGATTTGCAACCAAGTATTAAAAAGTGAAAGTTTGATTTATGATTATTATTCTGTCCCATTACTTTTGGCCCCTTAACAAGTGGGAGGCACATATGCAAACTGTTGTAATTCCTACACCGTTCACCTGATTTGGATGTAAATACCCTCAAATTAAAGCTGACAGTCTGCAGTTAAAGCACATCTTGTTCGTTTCATTTGAAATCCATTGTGGTGGTGTATAGAGCCAAAAATGTTAAAATTGTGTCGATGTCCCAATATTTATGGACCTGACTGTATAATTGACTAATATACAGTACATATGCATACATAATCAAGAATAACTAAGTAATATATACACAATTTTTTATTTATTTATTTTTTTTTGCATTAAAAGACTTATACTTCCATATATATTACATACTAATATTTAGATTTAAATAGATGTCTTACCTGTTGGTATTGATCTACCAATCAGTAAAGCCTATCCAAGAAATATAATCTTTCAAGTTTTTTTTGTTTTTTTTTTGCTATCAAACCTAATACCAGAAAAATTACCTCTGCAAAGCAACCTAACATGAGTAATGCAAACTAATATACTCCACCCATTGATGAAACTGATGCTAATTGTCCTGATGAAAATGAACAACTTTCACTTTCTGACTGCATTGTCACACTTCCCATTGATTACAATACAATAACATTACCACTCCTTCAGTGTAAGGAACAAAAAGTGGCCTGATAACCTAAAAGAGATGCACAGCATATACCATTTGAAATAATTGTCTTTTTAAATATATGTTCAAATGTAACTGATTGCTATAATACAAAGGGGCAAGATCAGCATCATTACGCCATTCTTCAATGTCTAATATTTATATGCTGTATCATATGCAGATACCATAATACTACCTGGGTAGTAACTGATTACATGTAATCTGGATTATGTAATCAGATTCCAAAAATTAAGTACTTGTAATTAGAGTAAATTACATTTTAAAATACTCACAATCAGACTACAGTTTCTTTTTATTGATTACATGATTACATACGTACATGATTACAAACGTATTTCAACATTGCATCAACTACTGATGAACACATTAATTTTTACTTTAATTATCGTTGAGTGGTTATTTAATCATGTATTACTATAGCTTTGGAAGGCTTTTGTCTTTCAAACACATTAAAATGCACAAATTACCATTATTTCTTATTTACATGTAATGCAGGCATTTCAACTTCTTTGAACATCTTTCACCTAATATACTGTATTTACTTGAAGTACCCTTAGATTTTAAAATAAATGTTTTAATAATTATCACATTTGCATGTTCATGGTTCATGGTGTTTTATTTTGATTGATGTTATTCTGAAATTCTAATATTTTAAAGCTGGAGTCCGTAAGTTTTGCCTCTTTGTCGCCATCTCTGTTTGAAAACCTGCAATTGCAGCTGCTTGCGGAATTATCTTCCTTGCATGGGATGTGCTCCGGCACGGCTTCAGCACGGATGAATCTAATGTTTTGAGGAGTATGTGTGTCAGTCTGTCAGTCATGCACCGGTGTTGATATTTACTGTACTTTGCAATCACAGATTCTAGCCTACGTCTTGGAATATATGACCCAAATAAGAATTTTCACCGTATCTTGCCATCTGAACAAGTGACAAGTCTGCCACGTTTGTTCTGCCCAACTGAGGAAAAAAGCATTACAATAAATCGCGCTACCAACAGTGATTAAATCTAAAGATCAGTTAACTCATATCACATCTAACCGTGCAAATTATTATTATTGTTATACTTTATTCTCAAATTATTAATGTTAATAACATCGGCATTGCATGACTATGAGTATAGTATGAATTAGCATGTAGATTTCAATTTCTGTACAGTCTAAATATCTAATTGTCATACCATTCAAATTTCATATTAAGAAATTCTTTTAACCCAAAAAGCAAACTATGCTCCGTTCGAACTGGTTTTCTTTAAAATACAAATCCTGTGTAATCCCAGGCTATCTGTAATCAGAAGCACATTTAAAACTGGAATATAATTTAATTTCATTCACATGTGTTTCATAAACACATAATCCTTTCTGGATTACAATCCACCATCAAAATGATACATTTATTTATTCCAGCTGCTGTGAGAAAAGCCTATAACGATTTGTCACCTGCAGGATCCTCACATACGATAGCCTAGTAGCCGGGACAACTTCTTTATGTTTACAGACATGACGTAATGATGCAGTGCCATGCTCGAATTTCCAGCGAAAACCTACCCGTACCACATTATTATAAGATAACCGTTGTGAATCGGGCTAAAGTAAGGTGATAGTTTTGAACACTGGCTGGTTATGTACTTGCTCAAATACTGATTTTGGATCATTTTTAACCAAAAAAAGTTACGGACTGCAGCTTTAATTAATTAAACTCACAAAGCACCTGCAGTTCATTTACGAACCCCACTTTGGGAAACCTTGATGTAACGTAATGTTTATTGCACTTCATGTTGTTAATTACAGTTTTTTATTAGTTTTTTTTTAAATTTTATATCAATATGGTACAAGATTATCCTATGATAAATGACTAAGTTCAAAAGTAATTTAAAAGTAATCTGATTACATTACCTAAATGTGTAATGTAATGGATTACATTACTAGCTACAATTTATGTCATGCAATTTGGAATCAATAACGGATTACAATTTGTAAATTCAGATTTATTGTTTAGTTGTCCAATTGAAGAGAAGTGGAGAAGCCCATGTATCTCCTGATCATTTCCTGGTTTGAGTAAATATTAAAAATGTTTTGGTGCTTTGTGTTTCTACTGATAGAATGAAATGTTTCTGGGTCACGGATGGATCCAGTAAACCTGAAAGAATAAGAGTTTACAATGTCAACAGTGGCATGCTGTTCTACAGAGACAGATATATCGTATATATAAAAGCTTCTCCATTGTTACAGGTTCCAAGTAGCTTTGTTCTTAGATGATGGAATGTGGCGTAAAGTTAAACACAATGCCGTTACGCCAGGAAATGTTCTCAGAACTTTGGCTAACATTCTGGTAAGGTTCTTTGACTTTTATAGAATGTTCGTTTAAAGTGTTCTGGTCTATAATAACGTTATTAGAATGTTAGAACAAACAATGTTATTTATACAATGTTCATTGTGTAAACGTTTTTGAAACATTCTAGCTGGATGCTAGTCGAATATTTTTTTTTGAATGTATCTATCTATCTATCTATCTATCTATCTATCTATCTATCTATCTATCTTTTATTTTGAAGGGTTCTTGAATGACTTTTATTTTGAAAGCCACTGGATCTGATGCTATTTTTCATCACCGACTTCAATTTTGAAAACAACGAAACGCTTCAGGTTAACTACCGCCTCTTGTGCTGTTCTTGTTTAGCCAATGTTTCCCTTCAAGCAAAACAAGTCGCCTTTTAAATAGCTGTGTTTAAAGCTTCATCGACGAGTTTTTCAAATAGAATCTTTAAGGATTCCCAAAAATGGTTAAAGTCAAGTCGTTCTTCCGGTTCGCTTCCGGTTTCCACGTCTTGCGTTTTGGCAGAAGCACGTTTACAGCTGCAGTTATTTCTGATCAAATTCAGACCACTTCTTCAGTCTTCACAAATATCTGAAAGGTTAACCGATCAGTTAGTGACTTGGTCAATCAGTTAATATAAGTCTTCTTTTATTTCAAATCGATGAGGTAATATTCCTGCACTCATTTAGTGTAAATATGCCGTGTTGGAGACACTGATAATGGAGAGAGATTTACTCAGACAATCCGTGTCGTATCATGGAGAAAACCTGTTGTTATTGTTAAAATGCGAGCAAAGTGAAAACCCAGACTTCAAATGTGTGGCTGCTGATCTCTCTAAAACTCTCAATCAAAGGTAAGAGGTGTTTTTATAGTTCTGACATGATTATTTTTATCCCTCGTGTCATGTTTTTGTGTGGAGAGACTTCGAGACCTTTTAAATAGCCCATAAAATCTACTTTAGGAATAGTTCATCTTTTTTTTTTTTTTTTTATTATTCATTTTTATTAATTACTCGCCTGCATGTCATTACAAACATGCATGACTTTCTTCTGTGGAACAGAAATTGAGATATTTAAAATAATGTCTGTGCTACTCTTTTCCTTACTTCTCAGAATTGAGAGTTTATTTCTCACAATTCTCAGTTTATATCTAAAGTTTATATGAGAATTGGAAGGAAAAAAGTGTGAATTGTAAGATAAATGAATAAAAAATAAAATAAAATAGAATATCTATATCTATCTATCTATCTATCTATCTATCTATCTATCCATATACGGTGTGTGTGTATATATATATATATATATATATATATATATATATAAAATATACACACACACACACACACACACATATATACACACACACACACACATATATATATATATATATATATATATATATATATATATATATATATATATTAATCTTACAATTCAGATTATATATATTGTGCTTCTATAGACTCTACTTCAGTACTACATTACAAAAAAACTTCTGAAGTCATGCATTTTTTAATTAATTTTCATAATTTATTGATAAATAAAGGAGTAATATTTCATTGGTTTGAAACAGGGATAAAGAAGAGGTGAGTCCTGTTCTGGAGCAATTCATAGCAAGGAAAGCTGATCTTCTGTTTGCTCCATCGTGGAAAACGTCTGCACCAGCTGATGAATGGCAGGAGGAATCCGGAGGTGAACTGTCTCAATTTCTAATGAAATTCAATATTTTATTTCTATTATAGCAATAGTTCGCTCAAAAAGATGTATGCATCCTCATGTATCTCCAAACCCATCACAAAGTTTTTTTTTTTTGAAGAATATCCTGTTTGCATGAATGTTCCCCGGAGATGTCAGAAAGTTTGTTATATTGGAATGACTTGCGGGTGATTAAACGATGAAAGTGCGTGTGGTTTCAGAGGCGTTCGCCATCATGCCTCCGCTGGAGCAGTTCATGGAGGTGTGTTTTGAGGAGAGACGGGAGCTTTTCTACAGGGACGTGGAGCGGGGAGACGTGGTTATCGGAAGAATCAATTCAGTGCGAGACTTCGGCTTATTCGTAACTCTTCTCTGCACTGCTGGAGGACTGGAACGAGATATCGAGGACCTGGAGATAAAGGTTGGATTTTAGGTGTTTTGTTGTTTGTTTGTTTTTTTCTCTGAAGTATGTATGTTACACCATATACATACATATATACATGTGAGTGTATATATATATATGTACAGTGCACAGCATAAATGTGCTCTGAACAAATATAAAGATGTATTTTCTTAATGATCACTAAGATAATTCAAGGAAAGTTGGCAAAATTGAAATGTATTAAACATATACTTAATAAAAACAACAAAATATATGCCAATATTTTCTGTAAGATAAGTAAATTAGCCAGTTTTGTTTAAATGAAGGATTGCATAAATGAGTACACCCTAGATTTAATTCAGCAAATGTATAATATTCTAGTACTTAGTATGTCCTCCAGAACTTTAAGTATACTGCTCTGACCCTCTTGGCACTGAGTGTACAAGTTCATGATAAATTTTCACATCTGTCCTGTTTAACTCCTGGAGGACGACCTCTTTAAATGCTCTGGTCTTTAATGGGGAGTTTTGCTCAGCTCGTCTCTACAGAATCCCCCACATCTGCTCAAGAGTGTTAGGATTGAGTGAAATACATGTCCACTGAAGGATTTTCACCTTGGGAGAATGAATATCTTCATTGTAATGCTGAAAAAATGCCCAATAATGCGGGGAATGAGAGTAGGGTAGCATCTTCTGTTTCAAGTTTTTGTATTTCATCACACAGTGGTGTGTGAATTCATGACAGCATTGATAAAGCACAACTCCCTCACACCTTCAGCACTCATTCATCCCTATATAAAAGCTTTACTACCACTGAACATCACTGTGGGTACCAAGCACTTCTCACTGTACTCCTCCTCTAGCAACACCAGAACATTTTGGATGCTTTTGGATCTGAAATGATTGACTTGGTCTCTTGAGACCAGAGTATGGATTCCCAGAAGTCTCTAATTTGTAAATATGGGCCTTGGAAGAGGTTAAATGAGTTTATTTTGCTTTGGCTACAGTAGGTAATTCTAGTGGTGACAACAACCATGCATGCCACTTCTGCAGGCTGCGTCATACTCTGTGAGATAAAGTGTCACTCTTTTCATAGCTTTTGCTGGCTCTGAGACACTTGCATGTTATTTCTCCTGCTCTTTTTCTAGCAAAAATTCACTCATCACTAAATGAAAACTTAAAGTGAAGACCTGATTATTTCAGGAGCCTTGTCACAAGTCCATTGTTTTTGAATGTCGGTGATACTTCTGCTATATTTTCACACTTAAAGCAATAATTTGGTATTCCTCTTGTACCATTGACCTCTTTTATGCTAAGAAATAAGTCACCTGGCGGTTCTCTCCCAAGTGGTTCCACTGCTGCCAGCATTAAGTCTGAGTATGATTCAGTGGGCTATATAACACTTTTAATTGTCAGGAAATTACTTGTCTTTAAATGTTTTGATTCAATAGACTTACCTGTTGATCAAAAATAGCCTTAAACCTATACACATTATTATTATTTTTTATTTTTTTGTAATTTTCAGGAAGGTGTACTCATTTTTGCAACACAACATTTTATCACTTTGATAAGAAAATCTTATTTTGCTGAATAATTTTGACATTCTTCTTTGGTAATTGATCAAGCAGGCTTGTTGGAACATTATATCTCCAAAGAACCCTACCATGTCATCTAATTAAAGAGTAATTGCTAAATTTAAGTTTTAGAGGGGGTGTACTCATTTATGATGTGCACTGTGTGTGTGTATATGTATGTGTGTATATATATATATATATGGTATATATAGGTATATATAGGTATATACTGTATATAAGGTGAGTATATATAGGTATATACTGTATATATGGGTCAAAGACGAGGCATCTCATTTTGTTGACTGCATCAAATTAAATTTACAGAAGTGATTTTATATAAACAGAAAGCATATAAAATGAAAGTCTTTCAGTAACCTGTGAATGTCAAAATATAGAAATAGCATAGAAATAATGTTCTATCATGATTGAGTGTAACAGGTATATTTATTTGAAAATGAAACAGCACACTTATTTTGACCTTTTACTTATTAAAATATATGAAAGAATAAGTGATCATATTAAATTTTATTATATTTTAAATGATTAAAAACTGCACTGTTATCCTTGAATAGAGTATTTCAATGCCATCTAATGATTCTTGATCTAAATATACCTGAATAGATTTGTTATATGAACTATTACACTTAATGAAATTATTCTGTAAGTCATGGTAAAAATGTATAAGTCATTAATTTTTGCTCAGTAATAAATTACATTAATATATGTAAAAAAATAAATAAACAGGAAACATACTAATGCACAGAAAACCAAACTTTTATTGTTTGGTTGCATGAAAACCCCTTTCGTCTTTTACCTATATAATTATTATTTATAAATTAAATCATTATAAATATTTATTTATTGATCGATTTATTTGTTCATTTCTTCATTCATTCATCAGTAGTTTGATATTTTAAAAAATGCGTTTGACCTCGTGAAGTTCCTTTTTAAAACCTTTTTAATGATTATGATGATAGTATAAGGAAAATGTATTGCTTTTTACTTGAGCCATTCAACTGAAACTTGGTTAAAAATGGTGCTAATTTTTCAAAACCAACGTAACTACTTAAAGTTCTTTTTTATTTTTTTCTAGAAATGTTAAACTAGATTTTTAAAATACTTTTCATTTAGTTGCAGCTTGTCAGTCAAATGTGATTCTAAAAATAAATGTTGTCTATTAAAAGGCCCTCTGTCCATTAAGAGATGTACCTTCAACTGGAAATCACGATGATCCTTTATCTTATTACCAAATTGGGGATTTGATTCAAGGTATGATACTTTTTTGTCTCTTTTTAGGAATGAATGTCTATATATTAATAGTAAAATGATTAGATTTGATAAAGTGGTATTTTGTGTCACAGCTGGGGTGAAGGACATTGACCGCTACCACGAGAAGCTGACATTATCACTGTATTCATCCTCACTGCCTCCTCACTTGGATAAAGTTAAGCTGGGTGTCATAAGCAAAGAAGATCTTCCTCTTCATTATACGTACGTAAAAACAGTAAAATGCACATCCACCCGTTTGTCTCAGACTTCCTGTTGTTGATTGTTTCCTCCACTCTTTCAGCCGAGGTGAAAAGGTGGCCGCAGACAGCAGCGAGACGTATGAGAAGCTTTTGGAGAGCTCTCTTGGTTTGTCCAACCCTTTAAATGTGGACTACCTCCTGGGAAAGTTGGGTATAAGTGACACACAAACGCCTTCACTAATGAGGGGCTTGCAGAGGTACACACTGTCTTTGGCTTTTATGTCATTAGCAGTTTTCTTGGTGTTTACTCAGTTAAACTTATTATTATTTTTTTTTTGTATGTACACAGTAAACACTTCAAAGAAGATGATTTTGCAACAGCTATTCGGAAGAAACAGTCTGTATCCTGGGCCCTGAAATGGTTTGTTTTCCTGATTTTTCCTCATATTCCATGAAATTAACATCTTTTTATTATTTAAAAAAATACATTAAAATGTTTTTTGTGGTATGTTTTTATTTCTAAATTGCATGAAGTTTAAATTGTCAGGAGGATAAATATTTCAATAACAATTTTAATAATTTGAATGATTAAGAGATGTACACTCAAGTTTTTAAGCTATAAGGAAAATGTATTACGTTTCAAATGATTAATCGTGATTAATCGCATCCAAAATAAAAGATTTGTTTGTATAATATCTGTGTGTGTACTGTGTATATTCATTATGTATATATAAATACACACATACAATATATATTTTTTTTAAATATTTACATGTATTTATATTTATATAGTCTATATTATATATAAATGTATTTAATATACAAATATAACATATTTTTCTTAAATATATACGTGTGTGTGTGTGTATTTATATATACATAATAAATATACACAGTACACATTATGTAAACAAACTTTTATCTTGGATGCGATTAATCGGGATTAATCGTTTGACAGCACTAATATATTTATATAATTTATATTAATGTATTTAATATATAAACATAACATATTTTTCTTAATTATATACAGTTATGGCCAAAAATATTGGCACCCTTGGTAAATATAATCAAAGGAGGCTGTGAAAATTAATCTGTATTGTTAATCCTTTCGATCTTTTATTTAAAAATATCATTATGAACTAAATGATTTTCTCTAATACACATTGGCCACAATTAACGGCACACTTTTATTCAATACTTTTTGAAACCTCCATTTGCCAGTTTAACAGCTCTAAATTTTCTCCTATAATGCCTGATGAGGTTAGAGAACACCTGACAAGAGATCAGAGACCATTCCTTCATCCAGAATCACTCCAGACCCTTTAGATTCCCAGCTCCATGTTGGTGCTTCTTCTCTTCAGTTCACTCACTCATTTTCTATAGGGTTCAGTTCAGAGGACTGGAATGGCCAGCAGAAGCTTGGTTTTGTGCTCAGTGACCCATTTTTGTGTTGTTTTTGAGGTTTGTGTTTGGAGTATTGTACGGTTGGAAGATCCAAACATGGCCCATTATAAGATTTGTAACAGAGTCAGTCACTTATTGATTTTTTTTATCTGTTGGTATTTGATAGAATCCATGATGCCATGTGTCTAAACAAGATGTCCAGGACCTCCAGCAGAAATATAGGCCCACAACATCAAAAATACAGCAGTATATTTCATTGTACACATGGGGTACTTTTGATCCCTGTGTTCACCAAACCCATCTTGAGTGTTTGCTGCTAAAAAGCTCTTTTTTTTTTTTAGTTTCATCTGACTATAGAAGACAGTCCCATTTGAAGTTCTAGTCGTGTCTGATAAGTGAATATGCTGGAGTTTGTTTTTGGATGAGCTAGGAGATTTTTTTCTTGAAACCTTCCCAAACAACATGTGTTGATGTAGGTGCTGTTTGACAAATTTTTTTTTTTTTTTTTTTTTTTTTTTTATATATAAAGGTTTTCTGACCCAGAGACTATTTTCTGCATTTCTCCAGCTGTGGTCCTTGGAGAGTCTTTAGCCACTCAAACTCTCCTTCTCACCGTGCATTAGGACGATACGTCCTCTTCCAGGCTTAATTATTGCCCTGATGGTGGAAATGGGATTTTTCACTGCTCTAGCTCTTGTCTTAAAGTGACTTCACTAATTTGTGAAGCTCAATTATTTTTTGCTGCACATCAGAAATATATTCTTTGGTTTTTCTCATTAGCTATGTTTCCATCCAAAGATTCAAATTTAAATTATGCGCAAAACTGGAATATCGCATAAAACATATGCGAATAAAGCACCGTTTCCATCCAACGAGTCAAAGAGAACAAAATCGTCACTTCCTGGTAAACTGTGGCACTAAATATTACTAAGAATATAGGAGAAGCCACTGAATATAATAATTTTCATATATGATATAAATTACTTGCGCCTCAGAGAGAGCAGACGTAACACAATAAATGCTGTCACTGCGTTCTGAGGAGGATGCCAGCTGTTTGGGAACACAGTCGTGTAAGACAATTATACAGAAATACTTTGATGACAGACTTTGCTCAGGCTTTTAAGAGTGACTACAACAACTTATAGATGCTGTGAACGAGATCGGTCAGCTGGTTAGTCAAGTTATCCCGTCTCATAGCGCAAAGTCACATGACTTTTTTCATGCGCATGGAGGAATTTATTCGGTAAATGTGTTTCCATCGAAGTTTATGCGCATTTTTTCTTATCGGATAAAAAGTTTATCCTACTCAGTTGTGCGCATAATTTTTTTATGCGCATTTTCTGAATTTATGCGCATCTTGGCGTTTCCATCCAGCGAATTTTTTATGCGATAGTCCAAAATGCGCATTAAAATAGGTGGATGGAAACATAGCTATTGTGATGGATGAATTTGGGCTTTGTTTTTCCTCCTATTTATATTTTTGTGAAACAGGTAGCCATGGCTGGATAATTTCATGTTCATAATCACCCTGGAGTGCTCAAAATTGTGAATATGAATGGGAATATACTTCAGAGATATTTTACTCATAAGAATTTCTAGGGGTACCAATAATTGTGTCCAACGTGTATTAGAGAAAAACATTTATTTCATAATGATATTTCCCCCCCATTTTAAATTCTTATTATCCAATGGAAGGTTAGATTTTTGTGATGTATTTATTTATTTATTTATTTTTTGTTTAAATAAAAGATCAAAAGGATTAACAATGCAGATTAATTTTCACAGCCGCCTTTGATCATATTTACCAAGGGTGCCAATATTTTTGGCCATGACTGTACATACATGTGCGTATTTATATGTACATAATAAAAAGACAGTACACACACGTATTATGTAAATAAAAACTTTTATTTTGAATGCGATTAATCGCAATTAATTTTGACAGCACTAATATATATATATATATATATATATATATATATATATATATATATATATATATATATATATATATATATATATATATATATATATATTTATTTATATGTATAATACATTTGTTACATATTGAGTTATTACATTTAAAGTTTCTTGAAAATGCTGTTAAAAAACAAAAAACAAAGTAACTTGCGTTACATATTTGAAAAAGTAGCTCAGATATTTTCTTGTAAATTTAAAAGTAATGCGTTTGTTGAAGTCATTTAAGAAAATGTATTTTTGTTTTATATTTATGTTTAAATATTATTTGTTCGTGTTTTGTTTTTTTAATTTGTTAATTATGAAAGAAAATTGTGTAATTAGTAAACGTCATAAAGGGCGTGGTAATAAATTGGACAGCATTATGCCGGGAGAAATGGAGTGGATCAGACACAGTTTTTGACTACTTAATTTTAATTGATGTTTTGTTGATCAATTATCTAATCAAATAAATAAGAGCAAGGAGAAAATGCATTGTGGAATGAAGTGCGTTACAAAATGCAAACCCAGTACCATGCTTCTGCGGCCTGAAGAAAAAGCCAAAACAGCATTACTTTACTAGTTACTTAAAAAAAAAAAAAAAAAATAAATAAATAAATTAATGTGATTACGTAACTTACATTACTTGTAATGCGTTGCCCCCAACACTAATAAGCTATTCGCGAACGTGTCATTTCTTCTTATCATTACAGTGTTAAAGCTGGTGTTGACCATTTCAAATCGGGTCGTCATGTAGTAGCAATGAATGAGTACAACAAGGCCTTAGAGATCGACACAAACAACGTGGAAGCTCTTGTAGCACGTGGAGCTCTGTAAGTCACGATAAAACCATGTACATGTGAAGAGTAATATTTGCTTGTTCTACTTTGTTACATAATTACTGAGTCTTTGTTTAATTTTATTGTAGATATGCAACCAAAGGAAGCCTAATGAAAGCTATTGATGACTTTGAACTGGCCTTGGAGAACTGCCCTACGCATAGGAACGCCAAAAAATACCTCTGCCAGACACTAGTGGAAAGAGGAGGACAGTACGTCATCGAGAAATAGTGTTGCTACTTCTAGTTCTTCACTGGAGATTAGTTTAATACTTACATGTGCCAAAAAATAACAGAAAAAGTACACAAAAAAGGCCTTGAGAAGTTATGCATTACAATGATTTTTACCATGATTTAAGCTACATTAACTGCTTTTCCACTGTTGGGCCAGTGCAAGCCAGTGCTTTAAATGGGCTGGGCGGGGCTAATAGCCTTGGACCTGTAGCACTGAGTCCAAAATCACGATGCGTTTCCACCGTCGGGCCAGAAGCTCTGCAGCACTTCACTGAAACCCGCCCTTCACACACCTCTCTGGAACAACATCACGCAACCCCATCATTTAACCAACAAAGAAGTTATCAGAAAACGAATAAGAAATAAGAACTAGCGCGATCACAAAACGAACATAAGAGCGACCTTTGTTTGCGTGTTTGTAAAAGATTTAAATCCAAAAGCATCGATGCTTTACAATAATATGTGATACATTGATCATAATGAATTAAGCAGGATTGAAAATTAGTCTCACACAAATAAAGCGGTATGAACTGTTATTTCACAAAAGAAAGAGGATAGCCTTTCAGTGACAGTGGAAACGCGACTGGCCTTGGCACGCACTAACACACCCGCTTTTGGCCCGACAGTGGAAACGCGGCTATTTACATTGCCAGGCTTAAGGATCAGATCCAATATTGTGACATCCTTTTTTTTTGTGACCTACCTTTTTAAATATACTTAAAAAGATTGTTCACCCCAAAATTTAAATTTGCTGTTGATATACTCACTCTCAGGCCATCCAAGATGTAGGTGACTTTTTATTCAATAGGGCAGTAAAGAAGATTTTTAGCTGAAATTAATTAATTTTGTGTCCTTTGATTTTGCTTTTTCATTCTCAAAAACAGGCAGCCACTAACTTGAATTTCACCCAGGACTCCTGACGATATATTGAGGTCTTATGAAGCGAAACGATCAGTCTGTGCAAGAAACTGAACATTATTTGCGACATTATTATCTGTAATCCAAAGCCTCAGGCAAAACAGTCTGGAGTTATGTCTGGTTCACGAATTAATCATTCTTTTGAATTGATTGTTTTAGTGAAGTAGTTGAACCAGTTCACCAAATAAGACCAAATCATTGTTTATGTGAAAAGGTGAGCTGAAGAAGACAAGTTTATTCACTTTATATGCTTTAGACATGTAAAACATCCATCATTATTGGGTGTAGAGGGCTGCATTGGGATTGGGATCCCGCGGGACCCAACGCAAATCTCGTGAGAGCGGGCGGTTTTACCTTAACTGCGGGTGGGAATGGACGGCCAAAAAAATGTAGCACGGGTCTTGCAGTCCCACAATTTCGTGCATACCACTGTTTGGTTGTATACTGATTACATTACTTGCCCACCGCGGCACCGCCCCCACTGTCATTTTGCTTTTTAAATATAAATCATTTAGTTGAGCTGGAAAACGTATGCTACACTAAACTAAAAGGCTTCCTAACGGTGCTCCTTCACAAAACTTAACATCTAGCACAGTTTTATCACAGGTAGGATGCAAAATATTTCATTACAAGCATTTCAGTCAAATGTAATTTATGCAATATTTCAATCCTTTAACCCGCGGGGGAAAATCAACCCATGGCAACAGTTTAAAGGTAGCCCAATTCTGTGAAAAAACAAAACAAAAAAACACGGACTTGACAATCTTGCATCCAACATGAGCTGCAGGAGTGAGATTTGACTGATTACGGGTCGAGAATAAGGAGAGATGACTGACAGACGATGCTGACAGAGGATTTGCTGCTCAACCTATCCTGAGCTCATTGACAAATATCTGATCTTGTAAGACCTTTACACAGAGTGTGTGAGAGAACCAAATCGAAAGTGAAAGTGAACAGCGAGCGCTCATTCAAAAGCGATTTCAGTACCCCACATATTGATAGCGGCTCCCTGATGCGCGAAAATTATACGCAATATTAGAATGTTTACAGGAGTGAGCAGGACTGGACACAAAAATCGCAGGAGTGGAGTGGTCAGAAATTCAGCGGGAACAAGATCAAAAAAACAGTCCCACGCAGGGCTCTCATTGGGTGCTTTAATAATATAATTTCATATGTGGGTCAGTGACCTATAAGGATTTTTGATAAATACAAAAATAATAATATCTATTGCAATTGTTCTAACATTAAGAATGTTGTGTGCACATAAATTCATATTACAATTTTAAATTAAGTGATTTTGGTGTTTTTTCATCTAGATGATTAAAAAAAATATCAAGTGGTGCGACCATGCTTTATCTTAAAATTAATTTCCTTAACATGCATAACATATATTTTTTAAATTTCTCAATAGTTAAAGTGTTTAGAAAAAGTATTTACTTTTTTATTTTTTGTAAATAAGTATTTATTTATATTTTCTATAATAATTCTCTATACTATAATTTTTAGAACAAAAATGAGAATTATTTACAAAAATTATTTATAAAAAAAACTAAATACTGTTTCTAAACACTTTAATTACTGAGAACCTTTAAAAAATGTTATGCATGTTAAGGAAATGAATTAATTTTAAGATAAATCACGGTCGCACCACCTGACATTTTTTTTTAAAGCTATGGCCAGTTCACCTAGATGAAAAAGCTATGGCCAGTTCACCTAGATGAAAAACACTAAAATCACTTAATTTAAAAGTTTAATATGAATTTATGTGCACACAACATTCTTAAAGTTTGAACAATTGCAATAGATATTATTTTTTGTATTTGAAAAATCTCAAGTTTGCTTGTCAAATCCTTATACGTTATTGACCCATGTATTACGCCATTGCGTGATTATGTAAACAAACTAGTGAAAGAATCAGATTTCCCCATTTGTCTGAGGCTCTGGATTACAGGTAATGTTTTAAAAAATGTTCACTTTATTGCACAGACCTATTGTTTTGCTTCATAAGACCTCAATATATCGTCAAGAGACACGGGTATTAATTTTGTGTTCCCTGATATACTTTATTAATTCTCAAAAACGTGTAGCCTTGCATTATATGAATCACCAAGGACCACAGTTTCAGCTACAAATATTCTTTCCTCTTCGAATAAAAAGAAAAAAAGTCACCTACATCTTGGAGGGCTGAGGGTGAATAAATTAACAGTAGATTTTCATTTTTGGGTGAACTGTCCCTTTAAGACATTTTATAGTCCTCATATCTGCTGCCAGACAGGACCTTATATTTATGTTCTTCATTAAGACGTCAGAAGAAATCAATTAAAGAGGCAGCTCCCTCTGTTAATTTATCTGTAGGAATTCCTGTCCGTCACCTGACATTTACATGCACATTATAAATAAGATGATTATTCCGGTTAAGGTTTTATTCCAAACAAAAGTTGAAATGCATCTATTCAGAATGTTCCCGTATGTGTGCCATGCTTGTTTTGTTTCTTACTGTTTACTTCTAGAAATACCAGAGATGCTCACTCATTCAGTTTGTTATAATTAAACCTTGCTATTTAAGTGCAAGACTTGTGCAATCACCCGAAACACCCTAGAAATCACCTGTAAATAACCAATCGTAATGCTTGAGCATATACCAAAATACTATACCAGCCATGTAGCAATGCCCTAACAACAGCAATATCCGATCAGTTTTCAAGAACACCTTAGCATACATCACAATAAAGGTCCAATTTGTCAAATATCGAGATAGACATCGTGGATAGGACGAATTCCGTTTTTGTGTGGAGGTGTATAAGCTGTTGTACAACATCTTTAGCATTCTTTGAGCACTGGATTTTGTAATAGTTTTGGTATGCCTTAAACTCTTCCAAAAGAATTTCTTCCAAAATTCTTCTTTTTTTGCATAGACTCGAAGAAGAAGAAAAGTTGGTGACTGCTGAGGGTCTCTACAAAAGAGCCATCATATTAGATAACACGTTTCAAGAAGCAGCAGAAGCTCTGGAGAAACTTCAGATACGTATCCAGGTGAGCTGGATAAACCTGGCTGTCATGAATGCATGGTTGGCCACCACTGCAAATTTTCTCAGAATATTAGCTTCCAGTGTTACAGGTACACAGATACAGTCTTGTGTTTAAGGAATAGTTCACCCAAAAATTAAACTTTTCTGAAGGTTTACTCACCCTCAGGCTATCCGAGATGTAGATGAGTTTGTTTCTTCATCAGCTTTGGAAAAATGTACCATTGCATCACTTGCTCACCAATGGATTTTCAATGGGTGCCATCAGAATGAGTCCAAACAGCTGATAAAAACATCCCAATAATCCACAAGTAATCCACACCACTCCAGTCCATCAGTTAACATTCCATGAAGCCAAAAGCTGTGTGTTTGTAAGAAACAAATCCGTCATTAAGGCCAAATAATCCATAATAACACTTCCTCCAGTGAAAAAGTAATTTCATCTGAATCGGGAGAGAAAAATGCACGGATCAAGCACAGATCTCTTCACAAGATGTTAACTGATGGACTGGAGTGGTGTGGATTATTGTAATGTTTTTATCAGCTGTTTGGACTCTCATTCTAACGGCACCCATTCACTGCAGAGGATCTATTGGTGAACAACTGATGTAATGCTACATTTCTCCAAATCTGATGAAGAAACAAAATCATCTCCATCTTAGATGGCTTGAGGGTGAGCACATTTTAACAAATATTCATTTTTGGTACACTGATACACTGCATTTTTCAAGACATTCATTTTAACTGTCGAGTATTGAAGTACTGATGAAGTATTTTTGTTATTTATGTGTCTATCTGATCTTGGACCTGTGAAACCTGACTGATGGGACCTTTAACTCTGATTGCACTGGGTTGACATAAATGCCCCATGTGGAAATAAAACCCCACCACCTTTGGTTTGTGTTCTGTTCCTGGTACGACGGTAACTGCATCTCACGATCATTGCTAAATATAAAATGTTTTCTCGCATTTTGTCTTTGCTTAACATTCTGACGCCTGGGGGTGTGAAAACGGCATTTGTGCGAAATTGCTCGTGCTGGATGCCTGCACGCATGCATGCTTGATTAATTTCCTGAAAATTTCCAATTTTACCCTGTCAATGAACTGCTTTAAAGAAATCGCTTAAATTGAAAGAGCAGGAAGCTGCCAAAGAGCAGGAAAACACTAAGACGGTGGAGACAAGTGCAGAGAAATTGCGTAAGATCCTAAAAGAAGAGAAAAGGTAACGTCAACGCCACCATGTTCATTCACATTTTTATTCCTGTTAAGCACATATTTGGTCACATACACACTGCATCTAAATACAGTTGTTCTGTACACACAGTCCATTTATTTACAGAAATCAGGTAGTAAAGGCCTGTACACACCAAGGATTATAAGTATAGAGGAATGATATTTTTGGAATCACTTTTTTTTTTTCAGCTGCTAAATGATATAAACAATGAGAGCCAATAAGAATCCATCTTACTTTAAAGAGCTTGAGCATTTAAAATGACAGGTGACATAACAGCAGTTTGTTTATAATAAACAGGATGTTGTAGTTATCATTCTTGGTGTGAACAGGCCTTAACAACTGAATTTACATTAAATCTATATAGTCATTTATGTAATGCATAGAAATGTCAGTTGTTGAAATTCAAGGAGTGACTCCTATATCTCGTTAAGCGATAATTTCGGTCATTCAGTCCAACATTTAAATTAGGGCTGGGCAGTATACTGAATATTCATGATATATTCACCATGATTATTCTGGTGATATAATGTTAAAGGGCACCTATTATGCCTCTTTTTACAAGATGTCTCAGGTGTCCCCAGTATGTGTCAGTGAAGTTTCAGCTCAAAATAACCCACAAATCATATATTATATCATTTTGAAAATGCTTATTCTGAGTGGAAGCGGAAACACGCTGTTTTCTTGCATGTCTCTCTTAATGCAAATGAGCTGCTGCTCCCCGCCCTTTTTCCAGAATAGGACTGTGCCTTTACGGCTGGTGTCTCAGATAGTCTGCTAAAAACATCTGTTTGGTTTTGATTATCATGTCTATTGCGCTGAAATCATGCGTTTTAAAGCAATATCAGTTTAAACTTCTGATATACGGTTTTTCATCCGAAGCAAACGCACGGAAAGCAGCTGTCACACGGCACTAAACGAAGTTCTCTTTCATGTCTTATTGCGCTTAAACTGTCAAATACACAGAAGTTTATATTTAAAAACAGACAAGTTATAAACACAGTCAGTTACGTCTGTGAAAGTAAACAGCTGGGAAGGAAATCCCATGTTTATATTAAATCTTAAGTGACAGCATTGTAATACAGCACCTATACCGCTGTTAATATGAGCCAAACAATAAAATAAAAGCAGAAAATCACTCACTACTCTGGACTGAATAACATCTATAGCTTTAATAAGAAGACATTTCTTACTTGAATGCAGCTTTTAAATGCTCTAGCGTGAAGATAATCACGGCGGATTGTGCGTGGCTCACTCAGAGGGGGGTCTCTGATAATACAGCAGTGTCCATCAACAGTCGTGGGCGGGGCTTGTAAAATGTGACATCACATTGTACAGATTCTGCAAACGGCTTGTTCTGAGATGCTGCTTATGATTTATGGGGATTAAAAGAAAATGAGCAGGTGGATTTTTATCAATATAGGATGGTTGTGAACACACACTGCCAACACACATTTATGATAACATATAAAAATGAATTTTGTATAATACGTGCCCTTTAAAGGGATAGTTCACCCAAAAATGAAAATGTGGTCACTTTGAAGTTGTTTCAGACCTGTTTGAATAATTTTGTTTTTTTTTTTTATCAACACTTGATAAAACACTAAGTTTCATAAAAAAAAAAAAAAAGGAAAAAAAATCTGGTTTTTGTCAAAGTTCCTCGAGATCGAGTTCAGCACAATGATCAAAACAGATGGAGTAGATCGCTTCCATCAACACCCCCAAAGCTTCACAGTCCTAAACCACTTCCTGGATTAACATTTCATTTGGCAACGTTAGGCAGTTTTCATTTATATGCTGTTTAAAGGGGTCATATGACGCGATTTCAAGTTTTCCAAGCTGTGTGTTACAAGCTGTTGGTGCATATATAAGATCCGTAAAGTTGCAAAGACTAAAGTCTCAAACCCAAAGAGATATTCTTTCTAAAAGTTGAGGCGTCCACGCCTTCCTAAAATGCATCATTTAAACGCCCTCACAAATCTACGTCACTGTGTTGGGAGATTTGCATAAAGCCTCTCAAATGTTTGAGCAAAGAAAAAAGGCGCAACTTTTATACTCGCTGTAGTATTGTTGCTGGCGCCACCGTGTCGTGGAGAACGCTGTGTGTTTCCAAATATGGTAAGGGGCATAACATTTCCGTCACACGCTTGAGGTGTTCAGCCAATCACAATGCACTGGATTGCTGGCCAATCAGAGCACACCGCACTTTTCAGAACGATGAGCTTTTGTAAAAATCAACACGTTTCAGAAAGGCGGGGCAGAGAGGAGCAACAATAATGTACAGTGTTTAGTAAAATAGTGTTTTTTGAATCTTAAACCACGTAAACACTGCATTACACCAAATACACCAAATTATTTTATTTTTAGCATCGTCATATGACCACTTTAATGTTTGATCGTGTTGTTTTCATATGGATCTGCTTACATACGATCACTTATTTCTGCTGCTACTTCACCGTATCTTGATCCAGAGATTCAGTACTCTTTCAGAAGATGTGTAATAGCGCCTCCTACCATATAGTTGTGAAAACGAGGAAAGCCAGAAAATTCTTACAATGGCAGGGAAAGAGTAAAACTATATCGCCTAGCCCTGATTTAAAAATGGTTTGTCACTGTCAAAACTTTGCATTGTGTATGTGACCATTGAAATCTTTGAGTATTTCTTCTATCAAAAAAGGTAAGAACTCTTCTATTTTTACGGTTTTAATCATTGCTGATGCCCCATTTTCCGATGGGTGCTCTCAATGTCCTGCAAGTTTCAGTGTGATATTTGCTTCCATGTAGAATGAAGAAGAAAAGGAAGCGGTCGACCTCTTCCTCTACATCCTCAGATACGTCCTCAACTTCAAGCGACGACTCTTCTTCAACGAGTCGTAAAAAGTCGAAGAAACGGAAACACAAACGTCGCCGCTCGTCTCATGGCAGTAAGAAACACAAGCGGAGAGTGTCGTCTTGTAGCGATAAAACGGCAGAAGACGACAACGAGTGGTTTCCCGCTCCTGCTAACACCTCCGCTTCCTACATCGACCAGAAACAATCCATAAGCAAACTCATCAGTGAAGGAGAACAGTCTTGGGAAAAAAGCCGATGCGAAGATGGCAGAGGTAGGTCAGATGATGCTATCGGCAGAAGTCTGGAGAACCTCAAACATGGAGCCCAGTCTGAAGCAGCTAGACTGGGACGTCCCGATGTGAACGGCGAGGTTAGAGATCGACACAGGACTCAGAGCACCTCTGAATGTGCCAGAAACAGGAGGGATTCATCCTCCTCAACCCAGTCTGAATATTCCCAAAAATCTGATCGCTACTCTAAGGAATTTTCTGCGCAAGGCAGAAAACGTAGTGAATCAGAACGAGGTGGGAATGAGAAGATGGATAGAGGAGAGAGAAATAGCCGTGATCAAGATGATGGCAGGAAATCTTCTGGTGGATCCCTGAAAAAAGATATCCCTTCCAATTTGCTGGACATTTTCAGTCAAATCGCTGAATTTGAGAAAGAAAAAAAGCTGAAAAAATAAAGTAGTTGCTCTTTAGGGCTCTCAGGAGTAACACTAGTCGTGCTTTCAATACTGGAACTAGCAGGTTTAATGCTCAAGTATAGTAATTGAAATAATTGGTAGTTTACGAAAAGTTGATCAGAACTGTTTATTTTTTATTTTATTTTATTTTTTTGCTTTGGGGTGAAGCAGTCTGCCTTTAAAAACTGCTACAAAACTGAGCAGTGGCCAAAATGTGATGGAAATGATGCCTCAGTATTATAAATTGCATTCAATATAATATCAGTGTTCAAATAAACGAATGTAATGGTCAAAAAAGTGCTACCATGTAGTGTTTACTCTTGTCTGTTGAAACAGTTGTTTAATTTCCTATGGGATCCAAAGAGGTCTTCCAGCAGGGGTTTAGAAAGCCAGTCATCAGACTTTGCACACTAAAATGTAATGCAGACTTTGTCAAATGCAACTTCATATTTCTCAGTTAACTTCGTAGTATCAACTTAAGGTTCATTTTAATGCTCTTTTTGATATTATAATGAATTATTAAAATCTTAAGACAATATTATTTAAATAAAAAGAGAGAGAGAAGAATAATTGGATTTATTCAAATCCATGGTTTTTTTTTTTTTTTGCAGTATACTCATTTCAAATACAGTGAGATCTGAAATGGACAATCTGTAAAATGATTACTAATTTAAACAATATTCATGTTAATTTTTTTTTTTTTTTTTGGAAAAAACAAAAACATCTGCAATATTATCTTAATAAATTGCCCATTTTTCATGCACTTAAATCTGAAGTTGAAGGAAGGTAAAATTCATCCCTTGTTAACTCAGTTGTGTTATAGTGAATAAAAAAGCAAACTTTGTATAAACTATATTGTTTTTAATATTGTATTACATTATTTTAAGACATGATGAGGACATAAAGCTTTATTGCTACCTGTGTTCAAAAATTTAAGATATAGTTTAAAGAAAGTACTATGAATATTAATTTGATATAGGCCTATTTATTGGATCATAGTTTTAGTTCGATATTGCCACTGTACATATGAAATATCAATTCATTTCAGATTCAGTGTGCAGTCCATCAGAGGGCAGTGTAACACTGGGCATCCTCTGTAATGGGCTTTGATGTCCTTTAGCCCTCTCATAATATTGTAATAACACAGCCTGACATTAACTGAAGCACAGTCCATTAAGGTCAAATGCAACACACATCATTTTCAATGAAGCAAAAAAAAAACCCAATGAAATAAGATTGTGTTAAATTCATAGGTTTGATTTCATTGATTGAATTACAGGAGAGTTACTACTGCTTAATCGTGAAGAATAGAAGGTTTGACTTTTCAATACCAAGGACCCCCAAAAATGTGGCGATCCCCTTGTAAGAAACCTCCTTCCTAATATATATTGTAGATATTATGAAGACATGCTGTTTGCAACTTAAAATAATTGGCTGTAATATTTTCCTTTTACAGCCAAATTAAGTATTTCAAATATTATCCGGAAAATACTAATATAAATAAATATTAATATATAAATTTTTTGTTAATATGGTACGATATTATCCTTTATGAGTCAATGTGATAAACGAGTTAAGTTAAAAGTAATCTAGTCTGATTATATTACCTAAAATATGTAATACGTTACTAATGACAGTTTTTGTCATGTAATTTGGAATCAGTAACAGACTACAATGTGTAAGAAATCTACCCAGCACTGGCAGTTAGCAGAACTTTAGAGTGTTTTTTACTCAAGTAGTATATCTTTGTATGTAATTATATAATTTTGTTGTTGTCTTTGAAATATGGTTAAGTGTACAGCTGAATGTACCGACAAGCAAACATAAGTCTGTAGGCCCTCTCAATTTTTTTTTTTTTTTTCAAGTAGCCTATACACAATATATAATGAATAAAAGCACATATATACCTGTATAGCAGAAGATGTGGGCACTAAAGGTCCACTAGTCCTTGAGTAAGTCATCGTAATGGCTGTGAGCTTAGGACAGACATGACTGCGTTTGATGAAATGGCAGATTTTCCGTCCAGGAATTACCCATCATCCCTCTGCGCCACTCAGTGATGGAAAACTGGACAGGCCCTTTCAGAGGAGAAATTTGGTTTGTATGAAGCTATTCTCTGAAGGGATAATCAGACTGAAGAACATGCTGACTATGAAGAGGCTTTCAATTCAAGCTGAAACAGGAAAAAGACATCTTCTGGTTAAACTAAAGGAAGCACCTACTGAGTTCTTGGAGCATGACTTTATGTTCAAAAGGAAAATGAACAGTCTTACCAGTGCCTTAAGTTTTTGATTAATTAGAATGTAAAGGCCCTTTAAACTTCTTGGACAAAGGAATACATTAGATATAATAGCAAGAAAGAATAACTCTTCCAGCTGTAGAGAACCAAATCTCATGGCCCATATCTGTCCCTCATGGGTTTATATTTTTGTTTCGTAAAAGAAAATGTGGTTGTGATCATATCTCATATTCTAGCAATGCGATCACATTTGCGAAATTGCTGTGAAATATGAACATTTCACAGAGCAAACGGTAACCGCAACTTATATATCATAAAAATGTTTGGGCCATTTACAGTAATGTTCTAGGTTCAATACAAGTTTAATACAAGGTAAGTATCTGTGATAATTACAACAAAATAGTTTCTTCAGATTGCAAAGTCAATTTACAGTAATGTAAGTCTGAGGCAGGGTAGTATGGTGGGATAAATGTAATAAATACCAAACGTAAACATTAGACTACCATGGAACTAAATCTGTAGTTTTCACCACATCTCAAACGATGTAGGCCTATTGTGGTTAATATGTGGTGGAAATTTTTGATGGTCATTTTTTTTTTTTTTTTTTTTTTTTTAATGAAATGGCAAGTTTTGTCTTCATAAAGCAATTACATAATATTTTCACATTTTCTTGCATAAATAGAGCTTGATTGGAAATAACACATTTTATTTCTATCTATTTATTTTTTATTTCTGTATTTTATTCCCAAGGTCTTGTCTTCAGAATAACTATGGTCTCCTTAAAAAAAAGTAGTTTTCAATTTTATTGAGTAGCTTTCATAGCTTAAGCCTGAAAAAAAAAAAAAAAAAATATATATATATATATAAAGCATTTTAAAAGTAGCAAAAAATTAACAATAAAAGTGTGGTTAAAAGGACTTTATAGGCCCATAACAAAATTAAAAAAAAAAAAAAAAAAAAAAATCTGTTTACATCGACATTCTTTTTACTTCGAACATTCTTTTTAACAATATCAGGTACATTCACTTTAGTCTGGCTGTTTTTTTTTTTTTTTTTTAATCAGATCAAGAAAAACAAAATATGTGTGAGAAATCACATTCACAGGACTTCTATAGCATACTTTCTTGCTCAAATGTTTTTCTTCTTATCAGCAAAACACTATTTTGCTCGGCACATTCAAAAGCACATTCAAACATTTTAGCTACTACTACTTTCCAAAAAAGCATCCAATCAAACTCAAGAAAAAATTACAGTAAGCAAATGCACTTGCAACAAATCACTATGCAAATGAGCAGATATTGTGCCGTCCCTGCACACGGCGTCTCCAGGCTTGTTGTTGTGGCAATAACCGATGATGCAACACGATTAGCACCAAACACGCTTTTCTGAGCATTGACATTTTGTACAGTGCTGTCCCATGTATTCAAACGCATTTGAATATACAGGTTTAGAAAAGCCTGTGAATTGCATTACACTCATACCTTAGAAAAGATTTGGGTTAATTTGGCAAACACAGAGTCTCAACAGCGCTATAGAAATACTCAGACACGAGGACGGAAATTTCAAGAGAGCAGAATTTCTGAGACAGGAAGGAGAAAAAAGTGCTGACTCCGGTTGCTGGAAACGGCCTTGGCTAAATCCAGTGAAGAGATATGAACACTTTCTAATTTGCTTCCCCCCTATTTTAATAATAGCTGTGCATAAGTAATTTATGAAAGGCCAGCCAGCACTGGGCATGGGAAAATTAAACTCATTTTATCGTAAAGCAGGTGGATTTCTATTTATCATTAGCATGCATACAATTTTCACAATGTTATTCCTCATACTGATGGAATGTAACCAAATAATGTATGAAGATTTTTTTGGCTTGTGCACAAGTGAAATTCAAAGATAAAAGTGCCAGGCGCTTGCAATTTTCTGCCACCCCGACCTAATTCTGGAAGCTTCTTATTACAGCACAGATTCATTTGCTCTGAGTTAAAGCGACATTAGGATTCACATCTGATGAAATGCAGGACATCCTTTGTATCATTAGTCGCACACCGCCTCCAAAAGACGTGCAAATTTGAACCTCGGCCAGCAGAAACATTCCTATTACATTATGCATTATCGCATCTGTGTCAACATTAAAACTGTGCCATCTAAAAACTTGTTTTTATATCAAATGTGCATGTTTCCGTCTGTTGTGGTTATGTGGGAATGTGTGGGACGGGGAAAAGCACTAATTCGGAATATATATGAACCTGGGACATAAGCAGATTATGGGTATTTAGAATGGTTTGTTATCATAATATTCTGTGCAGCATATTGCAAACTTGTGTTGGCCAGTTTTAAACATGCCGTTAAAGATCATAGTTAATTCTGCTGATTTATGGTAATTCTGTGGCGCTATCACATGTGGCATCAGAAACACTAACAAGCTTAGCATAAGCTTCTGCTGAAACCTTATGAGGTTTGAATTCCTGGAACGACTGCGGACGGTGGCGCAAAATCTCACTTCAGCAGAAACGGGCCGATTCCGGCTCTAAAAATTAGTGCTACTGCATATATTTTTGCAAGGGAAGGTAGTCTGGGCCTTGCTGGAAAAATGCCATGTTTATACATTTGGGGAAAGTCAACTCTTTCCCACAGTAATCATTACTGCGCTGAATTTTGCACGAGTTAGTATATCTTTATTTTTATAAAAAATAACAGATTTATCAGTTAAATAAATGTAGATTATGTGATCAATATTTAAGGATTAGTAAGTAATATTGCTCATATATTAGGTATGTTATCTCAATGAACACTTAAAGGGATAGTTCACACAAAGATGAAAATTCTGTCATTAATTACTCACCCTCATGTCGTTCCAAACCTGTAAGACCTTTGTTTGTATTTGGAACACAAATTAAGATATTTTTGATGAAATTCGAGAGCTTTCTGACCCTCCCAGATGACAGAATTTTCATGTTTTGGGTGAACTATCCCTTTAAGTAACCACATCCCATGGTTTGTGTTACTGATGAAAAATACCTCAAATCACGAGGCATTATTACTTGCAACAACAACAACAACATAATAATATTCATTGAAGGAGCAACCTGATCCATATCTAAAGACGATAATATCACAGAAACTTGAGGACAGGCTCTTTTGACCTAGGTTAGTAAACCACCACCTAGCAACCACTTGAAAACCCTAGCAACCACATAGCAATATGCTAAAAACCACCCAGAATGCCTTACAACCAACCACTCTGAACAACCAATGTATATCAAAACCCTAGCAACCATCCAGAACAACTTAACTAATATCAGACCCCTAGCAACCACCATAACAAATCTTATTAACAACAACACAGCAGTGCCATAGCAATCAACCAGAGCACAGCAATCACATAAAAAACACCCTAAATCACCCAGCATATCTTAGCAACCCAGAACATTTCATCAACCACATAGTAAGACATTTGTAATCACCCATAACACCAAAACAACAGCCCAGAACACTTTAGTAAAGCCATAGCAATGGTCCAATAATAACAACAACAACCACTTAGCAACACCCTAGCAGCTACACACTAGAATCCACTTTCACAGCCACCTTAGCAACCAACCAGGACACCTTAACAACCACATAGCAATGCATAACACTCTAGCAGTACCCTAGCAACCATCTGCTAATGCTGTAGCAAATACACAGAACACTTTCCAACCACATAGTGAAGCCCTACACCATTCGTTCTCATTAACCCTTTCACTGGTGAGTTTGAAATATTCCAGCTGTCCCCTCAGAGACACGGATACGATTTATACGTTGTTTACGCTTTGATTTGAACGAAAACGTATCCGCGTGGCGCAGCTGACACGGAACAGCATACGCTGTTTACGTTCAGTGGATATTCTCCAAAATGGCGCTAGGGTGATGCGGAGAAAACTAATTGTTGAATAAAGTCGTTATTTCTGTTTTCTTTGCGTACAAAATGTATACTCGTAGCTTTGTAAAATTACACTTGAACCCCTGATGTCACATGGATTATTTTAACGATCTCCTTGCTACGTTCTGGACCTTGATTTTGGTAATTACATTGCTGTCACAGTGTTTTCTTTAGAAAACTTTACTTCACAACATTCCAAAGCATAATATTGTACTTTTTACTGCACTACGTTTCATATTAAATATAATTTAATACTTAATTACATTAGAAATCTATTACTTTCTTACTTTTACTCAAGTAAAAGTAATTCAAAGATTTACTTGAGTACAAGAAAAAAAGTTTTTAATGTTCTCAAGTATTAAAGGTAAAACAAACAACAACTTTTATTTATGAAATGCAGTGCAGTAAAATAGAATGACATTAAACTTTGGAATGTAGTGAAGTAAACTTTTCCAAATAAAAAACGCTCTGATAAACTACAGATACTTTTTAAATTTACTTGAGTAAAGTAAAAATCCTTCACTACTGTCCGCCTCTGCTACTAATGCCCTATTAACCACTCACAACACCTTATCAACTTATATCAGTGCCATAGTAACCACCTGGAATACCATAACAAGCACATAGCAACACCCTAGCAACCACACAGAACACCTTAGTAACCACTCAGAAACACTTAAGGATAGCAAAGGCCTAGCAACCACCCTGAACACAATAACAACTTAGCAACACCCTAGCAACCACACAGAGCACCTTAAGAAATTAGCAACAACCTAGCAACCACACAGAACACCTTAAGAACTTAGAAACACCCTAGCAACCACACAATACACCTTAGTAACCACTTAGCAATGCTTGAGCATAGCAAAGGCCTAACAACCACCCTGAACACCATAACAATGGACTACTAATGTCCTAGCAACCACCCACAACACCTTATGAACTCATATCAGTGCCCTAGAAACCACCTGGAATACAATAACAAGCACATAGCAACACCCTAGCAACCACACAGAACACCTTAGTAACCACTCAGCAACACTTAAGGATAGCAAAGGCCTAACAACCACCCTGAACACCATAACAATGGTCTACTAATGCCCTAGCAACCACCCACAACACCTTATGAACTTATATCAGTGCCCTAGAAACCACCTGGAACACAATAACAAGCACATAGCAACACCCTAGCAACCACACAAAACACCTTAGTAACCACTCAGCAACACTTAAGGATAGCAAAGGCCTAACAATCACCCTGAATACCATAACAATGGTCTATTAATGCCCTAGCAACCACCCACAACACCTTATGAACTCATATCAGTGCCCTAGAAACCACCTGGAACACAATAACAAGCACATAGCAACACCCTAGCAACCACACAGAACACCTTAGTAACCACTCAGCAACACTTAAGGATAGCAAAGGCCTAACAACCACCCTGAACACCATAACAATGGTCTACTAATGCCCTAGCAACCACCCATAACACCTTATGAACTTATATCAGTGCCCTAGCAACCAACTGGAACACCGTAACAAGCACTTTCATAATTAAACACTAACTTGCAGACTGATGATAAAGAATCTCCATAAAGACGGGACTCAGAAATCATGCTCTTTAGACACGCGACAGCATTCGGTCACGCAGTCCAGCTGGAAACATCATTTCACGACCTCTAAACCTTTCCCCCTCATTTACTGCGTGTGATAATTCAACATGGGACGGAACAGTCACTTGTAGCAAGTTACTTGGAAATTTCATTATTATAAACTCTTAGTATTATCGAAATTATACATTTGGAGTGCGGCTCGACAAAAACGAGGGAAAGATGAGGACAGTCTCATCTCATTAAAAGAGATGAAATAGTGGAATTAGCTTCAATCTAATTACAAGCCACACTATCTAATGTAAAAACATGCCTGTGTTTTTTTTTTACTCTTATTCATTTGGACTAGTAATTAGTTTTGGCCTATAAAATGCCACCCTTTAATCATCCAAAGGCAGATGTGATTTGCAGAGCAATTTAATCTTGCTTTAATGAAGAACTAATGGATGCATTGCAAATTACTTTTTTTTCCTGTACAGGAGGGAAAAAATCTATTTCCTGCTTTTGAAAAGATCAAGAGTATCTTTGATAATAGCCGGAGAGGGCCGGAGAGCTCCACTGCATCGAGCCAACAAGCTCTTTTACTCGACTCGCCATTCAATAGAAAGGAGGCCACAATTAGCAACAAAGCAGTGAAAATGCATCCGTACAGCAGAATCGCTCGCCGTGGCTCAACCCCTCGGCTCCTGAAGCCTTGTTAGCAGCAGGGCTAAAGTGTCATGGAGGAACAATAGGCCGTGATAAATTACCCTTCACCAAAAAAAAAGATGTACGGCTAATTTTCAATTATAGCTAAAAATGCATTGCAGATTGAAGAGAAATTGGACATGCGCGGGGCGCGAACTAATAGATACGCTCGCTCCCGTGTCAGCCTCTTCAGTTTTGTCTGATTATGAGAAAATAATTATCATTTCTCATTCAGGAAGATTTGAGAAGAGTTACATGTGGTCTAGCTCAAAACACAGATGTTTACAAACTGCACAGCACCATACCGGAATGTTACGGGATGGAAATTTGAGAAATTGAGTTTATTTAATAATGTTAGGACAGTCTTTATTTGCATTAAACAACTACTCTTCCTGACAGAAATATTGTGGCGTACTTGAGCAGATGAACCCTTGTAGTGCGCTTAATAGTATTAAATGTGCACTTGTAGTGTACTTCAAATCTTAAAAGCGTGTATATAAAGAGTTCAGATGCAAAAGCCTCTTAAGTGCCATCTGAAATTTTCTTCTAAAATGAGCATTTTTATCAGGCTCCTACATTTATGTTCAGTTATTTCACTTTAATTGCATAGAAAAGGAGCTATACATTGCCATTAGAGTAAAATGACTTAACCTAAACACAGGAGCGTGATAAAAATGCTCATTTTAGATGAAAATTTTAGATGGCACTTAAGAAGCTTTTGCATCTGAACTCTTATACTTGCAGATAATATTAAAATAAAAGGCCACTTAAGTGACCACTTAAGTTACTTTAAAGAACAGTTAAATGATTAGATTTTAATAATCTTTTGTCGTGCTTTATTTATTTTCATGTGTTGACTAACATATAAAGCATATGTAAAATACTTATGCTTATGAGTATATACTTATATTTATAATTTTAAATGTAGTGTTATATTACATTTAAAGTTATAATTTAAATGTACTAAACTGCAGCTTCATCATTCCAAAATATATTTAAATGCATGATATAAACTTTGATAGAAATTATATTAAAAATATTTGACCATAAATACTAGTCAGTACATTCAGCTGTACACTTTATAACCGTATTTCATAGACAATCGAAATAATTGTTTATTAAAATTTTATATCAAGTCCTACTTATGTGAGTCAAAAAAAAAAAAATTATATATATATATATATATATATTTTTTTTTTTTTATTTATTAATTTTTTATTGCAATAATCATGCAATTTAATGTCTGCAAATCTCTGCAAATTACAATAGGTTTCATTTGTTAATGCGTTAATTAACCTAAACTAACAATGAGTTATCTTTTTACAGCATTTATTAACCTTTGTTGACATTAGTTAATAAAAATGTTAATGTTCATGTTAGTTCACAGTGCATTAGTAATATTAACACATACAACTTTTATGCTTAAAAAAAAAATGTAGTAGATGCTGAAATTAACATGATCTAAAAAGCTTGTTCATTCTCAGTTCATGTTACCTTAAGTAGTTAACTAACGTTAACAAATTGCTAAGTGTTAGCATTTCCGTCAAGTGTACTTCTTTTGAGACTATTAGATAAACTAATACATAGCAAATGTATGATTTTTGTTAGCATCCGAGACAGTCAGCATTCTGACTGAAATATTAAAGATGGATTTCATCATATAAACGCATTAAAAGCATTGAAACTAAGGAAGGGGCTTGTCCAAATGAGCCCTGGAGTATCTCGGTGTGTACGCGTGTTTCCTAAAAATGAGAGAAGACGAAATCCTAATAGAAGTTGGGCTTAACTCCAGAAACAGCCCGCCTGTATATCTGATTACTGGGGGCCAGTAATTTCTTTTTTAAATAAGGGAAAAATTGGATAGAATGAATGAAATTTCCCTGTCGTAGTGCAATGATGGTACCATGGGAGATTATGTATTTTTATAATCATTCATCAGCGGTGGGTGTGCTCGGGCTTAGCATAATGGAATTCGTAAACTGGTTTAAGTCTGAACACGGGCTATACTATCAGTCAGACCATAAACGCTTATATAGCAGAGCGTTGGTGAAGCCCGTCAGATGCTGTAGGTTATTTTGCCAGCAGATTTTACACATGTGGGGTGAGAGTGATTGCGGGAAACGCTGCCCCAAATATTTATTCCCAGAAAAAAAAAAAAAAAAACAACATTTGAATAACATTTGCTAAAGAAATTTGCCTGAGCTTTGGACCCCCAGACATGTTAATGCATGTAAATGCTTAATGCATATCAAATATCTAAAGTGGAGGAGTGTTCTGTAAATAAAATATGTAGGTAACTTTAGTTTAATGTCACTTTGCTTATTCAAGCATATGTTTGAACAGACTACATTTTAGTCATTTTTATTGTAATAATGTATTTGTATGTTAACATGCTAGAATGTGTGTTATTATTATTCAAATAGAATTTGTAATAAATATATAGTATATAAAACAAACATTAATATAAATATAGGCACACTACATATATTATTATACAACTAATATATCATTATATTAAAAAGTCATTGTTTTGCTTGAAAATGTTTATGTTTTTAAAACGTTCTCTTTTTAAATCAAATATTAGTGACTGAAATCAGTGTATGAGAATATCTAAATACAATTATTGGTATTTCACCACTAGATGTCAGTATCAGATTTGCCCCATTTTTCCCACTTCTTGCACTTGATTTGTGATCTCATTCTGTTAGTGAAAGTGCCTAAAACAGTTATTTTATTTTATTTTCATAGCATGGTATTGTCCCATCCACAATTTAAAATACATAAATTAAAGAAATAACATAATAATATAATATAAATAATTAAATATGCTAGGTTGTTGCTAATATAAATATTATAATAATATAATATAAATGCAATATAAATGTGTCATATTTAGAAAACACAATATTTGATTGCATTATTCTACTGTTATACTGTTATTATATAATTTCATCATGAAAATTCCAGTCAAATAAATGAATAAATAAATAAATAAAATTATATATATATATATATATATATATATATATATATATATAATTTTTGACTGGCATTTTCATTGATGAAATTATATAATAACAGTATACATATATATATAGATATATAAATATATATTTATATATCTATATCTATCTATCTATCTATCTATCTATCTGTGTGTATATATGTACATATATATATATATATATATTTATATATATACACACATATATATATATATATATATATATATATATATATATATATACACACATACATACATATACATATATATATATATATATATATATATATATATATATATATATAATGGTTTTAAGTCTTTATGTGAACATTTACTGTATGTAAATATGTGGAATAATAGAAGATTAATTCATTAGTACGTAAGTGTAAAATTCACATTTGTCAGTCAAAGTAAAGTAGCCCATGCAAAAGAGTATTAACTGATATTAAATGTACCAATTATCAAAGGAACAAGTGAATGACATGAATAATGGTGCAGCTGATTATACAGTAGCCATGGCAACATGGATGATTGACGGGTGCTGGAGTCTATGGTAGGATATCCAGAATATCTCTGCAACTGATTAAGTGAGCGAATGAAACATGCTGGCGTGCCTCTGCCACAATAACACAGCATTTATATGTAATGTCCAGAGCGATGCATGTTTTCCCAGTTTGCATTGCAGCAATCAACAAATGCCTGACCATAAGTATTAAACTTCAGCTCATGTCTGGACATGAATGCAACCACATAACAATGAACTAAAACACTGAGAACATTTTAGCAACTGTTTGGCAACCACCCAGCACACCATAGGAATCGCTAAACAATGCACTAAAACACAAGAACACCTTGGCAACTTCTTAGCAATTGTTTCATTGTTATACTGTTAATACTTAGTTTTTTGTTTTTTTATGCATGTGCCACACATAAACTTTGCAGTATATGTTTAAAGAAATGTGAGTGTTAATTTAGCTATTTCAGATTAAATTAATTTTACAAGTGTTATCAGATATTTTCTAGTCACTGATTAACACGTCTTAAAATTTTAGATTTAAACTGTATTAACACACCGTATCTGTTAAATATTACAAATATGAACTGTTTTCTTAGGTTCAATGAAAATTACTAACTTAATATGCCTTTCACAACGACCAGAATGTTTAACCCGTTTAAATAAAATAAAATAAAAAATTATCAAATGAATGTACATCCAAAACACAGGCTAAAGTTTAAATGTATTTTGTTCGGATTACCCATAACTCTGTTGCATTGCCCTTACAAAAATTAACCATGGTTTTATAGTAGTAAAAGTGTAGTAACCATGTTTTTTTGGCGTAACCACAGTTTTACTACAAATACCATTGTTAAACTATGGTTAGTCTAGCAAAACCATGGTTAATTTGTGGTTACCATGGTTTAATTATAGTAACCATGGTTTTTTTGGTTTTATTTGTATTTTTCGTAAGGGTGATTCAGATTTGCGATTCACGGAACAAATCAAATTAATCATTTAGGCAGTTTAAACCAATTTCAAAATGTAGTGAAAGTAAAAGTAAAACAAAAAAACAAAAAAGTACTGTTGAAATACGTTTATACTCCTTGACTATACAGCATCTCAGGCTGAAGCGCTGTATGTAGTATGAAGGAGTTCCTCAGGGTTCACTGCTGAGCCCTGTAGAGTTCTAGAACTTTACCCAGCATCCTCTTCGCGCTCAACATGGAGGAACTGACGGTGGAGGTCCGTGGCTCCAATGGAGCTTATTATAAGGTAAATACACGATTTTACTCCATTCTCTTTTACTATACACACGCATGTGTCTCTTAAGACAGCGAGGATGATAAAACCTTCAAGACAATATTGGAAAACGAGCTACATCATGTACTTTTGTCGCGTATAAATAGTGCTCGACTCTGTGGCTGTTGTTAGCCGGTTAGCAGCCGCGTGAGGATTATATTTAAATAAGAAAACATTACTTCATTCAGTGCTAATGTTTATTTATCCTCGTCTAGAAATACAAAAGTGGTTTGCATTACGAGAAAACGAGTTTCAAGGTCAGAATAACTGACTTTTGGTTTCAGTTTGTTTATCTGCTAACGTTAAGTTGTATTGAATATTATTCAGTCAGGCGTTCGGTTAAATGTCATTTTTCAATGATTTATAAGAACAGAACCACAATGAATGTTTAAATAAAAGCTAATAATACTTCAATACTAAAATAAACACCAGTAATTGGGCATTGTTGTTCATTACAAACATGCTATCGGTCATATTCGTTGGTTTTACTATCATTATAGTGAAGCACACAATCACCTATTTACCATTCAGAACCATTTATGATTAAAACAAGCTGTTTAGTTGAACAAGTGAGATTGATATGTGCTTTCAGTTGAGCTAAAAAGACGCCAGGAAGCTCATATTCATAATTTAAGGTGTGGTCAGAAATGATATGCATCTTGTATTCCCAGACCAGATTTTGAGTCTCTCAAGAAATGCCCAAGTAATGTGTCTGTAGTTTGGTATTGTGTAGTACTTACTCTATACATCATGCATGAATCTGTAGCTTTCTACATAGAGTAGGCTGTATATTAATAAACACAAGAGCCAGTTGGAAAGTCTAATTGAAGTTATTACTCCATCTCCATCTCATGCTTATTTCAATGCATGTCAGCTGTTCATTTTCCATCTGCAGCTGTCATTCAGCGCAGCAGATATTTTAACGCCGGTCTATTTTGAGATGAGGTTTAAGAGATACCAACTTCCATTTTGGAGTCCGTTGCCATTGAGAGGCAGCGCTGACCGCCTAGTATTGAAGTATTAGTTTATTTTATATAATAACTAATTGATTTAATATTTGATTAAAGTAATAATCCTTTTTGAAACACATTTTAATGTTTTGTATGTATAACCTCACTTCATATAAACAAGCTCTCTGACATATTCGTCAGCTGTTTGTTAGACTGAAACAAATATTATTGAAGGATTCATTGAAAAAGCTGGCTCATAATTGTCAAACTACCTCAGACAAGGCTTAAGCCTAGTCTTAGACTAAAATGTAAGTCTTAGCTGTTTCAACTGAAAGAAACTTGCACTGACTGATCTTAAAATATATCAGTGACTTTGTTTTGTCTCAAGATGCACACCAGTAATGTTTTTTTCTAAGCATGTTTATAAAAGTTACTTAAATGTCCTAACTGAACTATGGACTAATCCTGGCTTAGTCTAAGCCCTGTCTGTGGAACCGGGCCTATATGTTTGTTCTTGTGTGCATTCGGATGGGAAAACAATTATTTAGTGACGGCCGAGACTACAGTGTTAGTATTTTGTATATATATATATTTAAATGTGTTTTATAATACATTATCCCCCAGTTTCACAGACAAGGTTTAAGCCTAGTCCCAGACTAAAATGTAATTCTGAGCTGTTTCAACTGAAAGAAACTTGCACTGACTGATCTTAAAATAAATCAGTGCCTTTGTTTTGTCTCAAGATGCACACTAGTAATGTTTTTTTTCTAAAAGCACGTTTATAAAAATGACCTAAATGTCCTAATTGAACTATGGCCTAATCCTGGTTTAGTCTAAGCCCCGTCTGTGAAACCAGGATGACAATTTTTAAAATATTTATTCTGTGGTGCGTATTTTTTTTTAATCTCATAACTTTGGTATAAGTGTTATTTTAGTATTATTTAAATATCATCATTGTTTTTATAGATATTTTGAATTAGCTTTTAGTATACTTTATATTATTTAAGCTTAATTTTCACTTTATTTTGAACTAAACTTTTTTTTTTCAGTTTTGTCTAATTACATTTTATTTTAGCTTTATTTCAATTAACAAAAATGTTTTTATAGTTTTAGCTAACGCTGTTTTCCACAGAAAATGTAGTATTTAGAGTAAATTAGTAAATTTAGCATTAGTGGATTCTCACACACTTGAAGCTTTTATAAATGTATTACTATTTTTATGACTAATATACTTTATTTGATTTCAGCTTTATTTAAATTCATGATAATCGTAATAGTTTTAGTTAACGATAGTAGTCCTGTTTCACACAGCAAATTCGCAACTTGTAATATGATAGCATTAGTGGATTCACTTTTTTTAATAAAACTTCCTTTTTAACAAATCATTTTATCAGTTGACATACTTGTTTACATTTATTTTAATAACTAATACTACATCTCATTATTCCAGGGCTTTGTCAAAGACGTTCACGACGACTCGCTCTCCGTTTCATTTGAAAACAAGTGAGTAGAAGCTAATAGTTTCCAATCATGACATTAATGCTTTTGAAACGAGCTTTTATGAGCATCATTATATGAAAATGGTTTTCTCAGCTGGCAACCTGAAAGACAAGTTCCCTTCAGCGATGTGCGGTTACCACCTCCTGCTGACGGCAAGAAGGAGATCACCGAAGGAGAAGAAGTGGAGGTGAAATATGTTTATTATTAGTATTGCACAGCCTTTCCCAGCTCTTAAAAACTCTTTTATAAAGTGAACTCACTTAAAGACTTTTGTATGTAATTTTGCCAGAAAAAGTTTTAGAATTTTTATCATATGTGACCCTGGACCACAAAATCAATCATAAGGGTCTTTTTTTACTTTTATTTTTTATTGAACACATAATCTGAATAAATACGCTTTCCATTGATGTATGGTTTGTTATGATAGGACATATTTGGCCGAGAAAATCTGGAATCTGAGGGTGCAAAAAAATCTAAATATTGAGAAAATCGCCTTTAAAGTTGTCCAAATGAAGTTCTTAGCAGTGCATATCATTACTCAATAAGTTTTGATATATTTACAGAACAAAATTTACAAAATATCTTCATGGAACACGTTCTTTACGTAATATCCTAATGATTTTTGGCATAAAAGAAAAATCGATCATTTTGACTCATACAATGTATTGTTGGCTATTGCTACAAATATACTACTTAAGACTGGTTTTGTGGTCCAGGGTCACGTTAATGTAAAAAATCTTGTGTAATATAACTTTGTTTGCTGGTTTATTTGTTTTTGCTGTTAATAGCCTAAGATCCTGACATGGCATTAAATAAAAATATACTACTACTACTACTAGAAGCTCTTAACGCGTGTTGTTCTGTGTTCAGATTTACTCGCGAGCGAACGAGCAGGAGCCCTGCGGCTGGTGGCTGGCTAAAGTGCGCATGATGAAAGGAGACGTGAGTGTGACGCACCTAAACTTTCTGTTTCTCCAGAAGAGCTCCGAGTTCACTTTCACTTTTGTTTCCTGCAGTTCTATGTTATCGAGTACGCCGCCTGTGACGCAACCTACAATGAGATCGTAACGTTCGAGCGTCTGCGCCCGGTCAACCGCAATAAAGCTGTGACGAACAACACGTTCTTTAAGTGCACTATTCCTGTGCCAGATGATCTCAGAGCAGCGTGAGTACAGGCCTCAGTATATGGGGTGTTTGGACACAAATATTACTGTTATTAATATAAGTAATAATTTCGACAGTCACAACTAAATCATACTTAATGAGGTGCATCCTGGGATGGTAACATATACTGTTTATATGTTTCATATTAACTCAGTTCTTGTCATGAAGATAGCCTTAGATGCTGACATGGCAATAAAAATAAATAAATGACTACTACTACTATTACTATTAGTATCTTTACAGAATAGAAGCTGGCACTTGTATTTGGTGTTTTTTGTCTTTTTATCTCATAACTTTTGGATTATTTTATTATTATTTAAATTGTATTATAGTTTTTATTGATGTTTTGGAAAAGCTTTTATATTTGGTTTAATTTGTTTTTAGTTAAGTTTTTATTTATGTGCCATTGTTTTCCAGTTTTCTTTAGAAAAGTTAATCAGATATATTAAAATAAATACAAATATAAAAGTAATATAAAATTTTATATAAAAATATGAAAACTTAATATAAATATATATTAAAAAATTCTTTGAATTTGTAAACTTGGAAATGTTTGAATTAGCTTTTATTTTTATATTTTCTCATAATGTAGTTTCTGTTTAGGTGAAATTGATTTGTATTTAACTTTGTTGTTTCCAGTTATTTTCAAGACTTCCTAAAAAGAAAGTTAATTTAAAAAAAAAAAAAAAATATATATATATATATATATATATATATATATATATATATATATATATATATATATATATATATATATATATACACGTCTTTTTTGTATTTTATTAACTTTTCCATATTTTTATATTTTAACACACACATGCACAATGTATAATTTACTCATAATTTCACACATTTAATCATAAGAATTTGATCAAATTTATTACATCATAAATTGTAAAAACAAAAACAAAAAGTTGTTTTTCTCTTTGAAGCATTATTATAATATTTTGTGAAATTTTTTGTTAGATTTTATACTTGCGTCCATTAAAAAATGGCTGTTAGAGCCATAGCCTCGAGGGCAGTGAGGTCATTTCCTGATCCTCTCCCATTGTTTCCTGTGGCCTCCCATACTGTCCTGTCAAATAAAGACAAAAAGGCCAAAAATATAGCTTAAAATCACAAAAAAATACTGTGTTACAGTAATGAGGATCACCATCGAAAAATGAGCAAAAAGCAAAACGTCTTAATGACAATTGCCTATTTGGGTATGAAAATGTGCGTAATTAACTATTGCAAAAAAAAAAAAAAAAAAAAAAAATATATATATATATATATATATATATATATATATATATATATATATAAATAAATAATGTATGTATGTATGTATGTTTTCATGCACTCATTTCTTCTTTGCACATGTTAGATGTGAGAATGAACAAGCCCACAAGGATTTCAAAAAGGCGGTCGGAGCCATTCGGATTGTTTACAACCCGGAGCAAAGTGAACTGACTGTATTGGTGAGTCCCAGTTATCCTCGGCACTTCTGTTAGTAGGTTTAAACATGACAAAATCTTGATCAACATGATGTTCCCAACACAGTCCATGAATGAAGCCACCATCAAGCGCGTCTCCCTGCTGAGTGACATGCATTTACGCAGCATCCGCACCAAACTCCTGCTCATGTCCCGGAACGAGGAGGCCACCAAACATCTGGAGGTAAATCCGCTCTCTCCGTCCGGTTTTCTTGATTATTAATGTGGATGTTTGCGGCTCAGAGAGTATTAACCCAGGGTTGAAATGTGAAAATCTCTGTGTTTTTAGAGTACGAAGCAACTGGCCTCGGCGTTTCAGGACGAGTTCACTGTGAGAGAGGACCTCATGGGTCTCGCCATCGGAAGCCACGGCAGTAACATTCAACAAGCCAGAAAAGTGCCAGGAGTGACCGCCATCGAGCTGGACGAGGAGACGGGAACCTTCAGGGTTTATGGAGAGGTGCGTCAGCTTTCTGTGCACACTTTATTACATTATACAGCTTCTCTGTAATGGATATAGTGTATTCTCAAATGTTACATTGCAGACTGTTGAGGCTGTACAGAAAGCAAGGAATTATCTGGAGTTTTTGGAAGATTCGGTGCAGATTCCTCGCAATCTTGTTGGTATGTGTTTTTTCATTTAGAAACAGTTTGTGTGAAGTCAAATGTAAAAGATTTAGCTTATTTTAGCATTATTTACTTTGATTTAGCTTTATTTTATATTTCAGTTTTTATTTAAAAAAAAAACTGAGGGGGGGCATTTATTAATTTTTATTTAAAGTTTAGTAATATTAATATTTCAACAAACCTATTTCAGTTAGTTGCCAAGGCAAAATTTCTAATTTATTATTATTATTAAAGTTTTTCTTATGATATTTATTTACTTAATTTCTATTTTTTTTATTAACAGTAACATCATTTTAGTGCTACAGGAAATTTTTTGCAACAGGAGAAAAAAAAATACAACTTTGCAAAACTATTATTATTATTATTATTATTATTTCTGTTGTTTTTGATTTTTATTTCAGATTTATTTTAATATTTCAACAAACTTCAAGGCAAAAATTCAAATTAATTTTGTTTTTTAGATTATTTGTTTTTCGTATGATATTTATATTTTGCTTTATTGTAGCTTTATTTTTATGACTTTTTTTGTTTGTTTTAACAGTGACAACACTTTAGTGCAACAGGATAAAAAAAAAACCTAAAACTTGACAACTATATATTATTATTATTATTATTATTATTATTATTATTATTAAAATATGTATTATTATTGTTTTTGATTTTTGTTTATTTATATTTTATTTTATTAATTTTAATATTTCAACAAACTTATTTCTGTTAGTTGCCAAAGCAAAATTCTAATTTAAGTCTATTTTAAAGTTTAAATTTCTAAAATAGGTTTAATTTAATTTGTAATTTAAATTGTCTAAATTTAATTAGCAACAGGAGTTCACTCGCAAAACATGGGAACGTGATTATTTTGTAAGAGACTATAAATGTTTGCACAAAAGCATTAAAATAAATTTTTAATTACATTTTTAATGTCCTGTTGACTTTACCTTGCAAAATGATGTTAACAGATCATTTGTCAAATTTTCTTTTTGTAGGGAAGGTTATTGGAAAAAATGGCAAGGTTATCCAGGAGATGGTGGATAAATCTGGTGTGGTGAGAGTGCGCATTGAAGGCGACAATGACAACAAACTCCCCCGACAGGAAGTAAGACACCTGAAAGCAAGCCAGATTAATTAATATATATATACACACACACACACACACATCCAATAATGCATTTTATTCTTTGTTTTTAATAGGGAATGGTGCCATTTACATTTGTTGGTACGAAGGAGAGTATCAGCAATGTACAGGTCCTACTGGAATACCATATTGCTTACCTAAATGTGAGTATCAGAAACCCAGCAGCCGTGGTGTTGAAAGGCCACTGATGTGTTTGAGAAACTCAAGCGCTTGTTTACGTTGCACAGGAGGTGGAACAGCTGCGACTGGAGCGGCTGCAGATTGACGAGCAGCTGCGTCAGATCGGGATGGGCTACAGGCCTGTCCCAAACCGACCTGCCGATAAGGACAAGGGCTATACCACTGAAGAGAGCACATCCAACACCCATATCAACCGCTCCTACACCGCCAGGGGCCGCGGCCGCCGGGGGCCCGGATACACATCCGGCTACGGTAGGGCTTTTGGTTTCAAATCTGTCGTATATATACATGTCAGATATCGTTAGTGCTGTCAAATGATTAATCGCATCCAAAATAAAAGTTTTTGTTTACATAATATATGTGTATGTACTCTGTATATTTATTATGTATATATAAAAACACACACATACAGTATATATTTTGAAAATATTTACATGTATGTACATTTATATATTTATATTCTTACATTGTATATTATATATAAATATATTTAATATATAAACAACATTTTTTTTTTTAAATATATACATGCATGTGTTTGTATTTATATATACATAATAAATATACACAGTACACACACATATTATGTAAACAAAAACTTTTTTTTGGATGTGATTAATCACGATTAATCATTTGACAGCACTTATATATATATATATATATATATATATATATATATATATATATATATATATATATATATATATATATATATATATATGTGTATATATATATATATATTAGAGATGCACAATATTTGATTTTTGCCGATATCTGATATGCCGATATTTTCAACTCATTTTGGCTGATGCCGATACCGATATATTTCCTATTGTTTGGAAACGACACAGTCTCTCCTGTGCAGAAATTATAAGATAATAATTTTCAATTTTGGTTAGTTTTTAACAAGAACTTATTTGTTAGAATTAAATAAACAATAATAAGGTTCTTTTATAATGACAGTACACTGAAGATTTGAAAATAACTATAAATAAACTATATATTAATTAAAAATTAATTAATTAATTAAATAATAATAATTAATGAATAAATCAGTATATATAAAATTATTTAAGTGTCATGTTTGATTTTTTTATTTTATTTATTTTTTGTTCACGTAAGCTATAGCTTCAGACCTTTAAATCAAAACATACTCACAATTTTATGGCATCAATTACTGCTTTATTTAATCAGAAACACAGTCTAAATGTTATGTGTGTATTTTGCTTTCATTTTATTAGAAGTAGGCCAACAGCGCCCCCTACGAAATTAAACTCTTTACTGAGCGGGCATTAGGACCCGGGGGAGGCTGTCGCTGCACGTGCTGTTACTGTTTACTCTATCATACACCGAATGTGTCATTCTGTACGTGCATTCTCAGTTTAAATGCAGAGATCCAAAACTAAATCTAATCATAATTCGGGAAAAACTGAGAATCACGAATGAGCCACACTGCTGACGTGATCTAATCGCACTGTTGACGTGATCTAATAGCTAGCACACCCTGAGCACATGTGAGTTAATGTATTCCTCTTATCGGCAATACAATTCGGCATAATTTTTTATATCGGGCTGATGCCGATATTTACATTTAAAGCCATTATCGGCCGATTCCGATACTGGTCCGATAATATTGTGCATCCCTAATATATATGTATATGCATGTGTATGTATATGTATACATATACATACATACAAACACATGCATATATGTATATATGTATATGTATACAGTGTTTCCCATAGGATTCTATTAGACTTGTGGCGGCAGGTGATGTCACATATTAATTTGCATATTTATGATGTCATGCATCAAGTTTGCATTCAGATGAGTTTTGGCACTTCAGATCTGTTCTACTCTATGAAATGTCACATACTGTAATACAACTGAATGCCCAATAAAGCTGTTCACATTATATTTTCTGTTGTCATACATAAAACAAGTATAAATAGTAAACACGACCCATTAATACTACGTTAACCAGGAATCACTCTCACTATACTCCTTAAATCCTGACTTACATTTAACTTACATTTAAAAGAGACTATATGCGGTGGTTTTGGCTATATTAGCTAGGCTACTGTTTTGTCTCATTCAGCGTTCTGCCTGCGTCTGAGTAACAAACTATGCGCATATTAACAGACGAATTATGTTCATATTTAAAAGTCCAAACAGTCAGTAAGCGACAGGTGCTTGGAAACGCTGTTTTGTAAATGATTATTATTTTTGAAAAAAAAAGTCAACATTTATCTAATGAAAGTCGAGTCGATGTCGACTAGTTGCTGATGATGTCATTAATGAACAAATAAGCCTGAACCTTGAGCTGAGACTCGAACACCTTGTGCACTGCTATGGCGACACAGCACTGCCCACATGGCTATTGCTCCTATAACAGCTCATTTTTATCAGCTCTTTTGTTTTTGGGTTATTATATTTCTCACGGATTTCTGCTCGTTCTAAATCAGATACAGATAAAGTAGCACAGTAAAGGTAATTTACATTTATATGAATGTATTAGTGAGAGAGCGATTGAATGTGTGAATTAATTCTACCTGGCAGCGCCTCTTTAGTGAAGCTGTGGGTTTTAGTTACTAAGAAATATATGCTAGAACTTTTCAGTTTCTAAGATATATTATTGAGAAATCATAGAACAGTGTTGACAATACATTTCCATGCTGCACTACTGAATGATTCTGCTCTTGATGTACGAGCTACTGTCTGTAGCCTATGTGTGTGCCGTTACAATGCAGCAGCCCATTAGATTAGAACGGCGATTAACTTACATGTACAATAAGCTCTTTAAAACATGCATTCTCCCGTTCAATTTCGAGAATTCCTGATGGTATAATCACATGTCTTGTGGAGCTTTTGGAGTATACATTTATTTGTCATTTTAACTGTTTAGAAACGGAGCGTATATGTGGCCTTCAAAGATTTCCTGTTGCGCCCTCTATAGGACCAGCGACTAGTCGATGTCAAGCTTAAAGCATCATGGCAGAGCATTAAAGTCGACTAATTGACTAGTCGACTTGTTGGTGCAACCCCTAGTGTATATATTTACATTTATATTTAGTCATTTAGCAGACGCTTTTATCCAAAGCGACTTACAAATGAGGACAATAGAAGCAATCAAATCCAACAAAAGAGCAACAACATGCAAGCGCTATGACAAGTCTCGGTTAGCCTAACGCAGTATACGTAGCAAGGTATTTATAATATATAGGTGCATCTCAATAAATTAGAATGTCGTGGAAAAGTTCATTTATTTTCAGTAATTCAACTCAAATTGTGAAACTCGCATATTAAATAAATTCAGTGCACACAGGCTGAAGTAGTTTAAGTCTTTGGTTCTTTTAATTGTGATGATTTTGGCTCACATTTAACAAAAACCCACCAATTCACTATCTCAACAAATTAGAATATGGTGACATGCCAATCAGCTAATCAACTCAAAACACCTGCAAAGGTATCCTGAGCCTTCAAAATGGTCTCTCAGTTTGGTTCACTAGGCTACACAATCATGGGGAAGACTGCTGATCTGACAGTTGTCCAGAAGACAATCATTGACACCCTTCACAAGGAGGGTAAGCCACAAACATTCATTGCCAAAGAAGCTGGCTGTTCACAGAGTGCTGTATCCAAGCATGTTAACAGAAAGTTGAGTGGAAGGAAAACGTGTGGAAGAAAAAGATGCACAACCAACCGAGAGAACCGCAGACTTATGAGGATTGTGAGGAATTAGCCTACGTGACTCCGACTTCACGAGACTATCGATTCAAGAATTTGGGTGAACTTCACAAGGAATGGACTGAGGCTGGGGTCAAGGCATCAAGAGCCACGACACACAGACGTGTCAAGGAATTTGGCTACAGTTGTATTCCTCTTGTTAAGCCACTCCTGAACCACAGACAACGTCAGAGGCGTCTTACCTGTGCTAAGGAGAAGAAGAACTGAACTGTTGCCCAGTGGTCCAAAGTCCTCTTTTCAGATGAGAGCAAGTTTTGTATTTCATTTGGAAACCTAGGTCCTAGATTCTGGAGGAAGGGTGGAGAAGCTCATAGCCCAAGTTGCTTGAAGTCCAGTGTTAAGTTTCAACAGTCTGTGATGATTTGGGGTGCAATGTCATCTGCTGGTGTTGGTCCATTGTGTTTTTTGAAAACCAAAGTCACTGCACCCTTTACCAAGAAATTTTGGAGCACTTCATGCTTCCTTCTGCTGACCAGCTTTTTAAAGATGCTGATTTCATTTTCCAGTAGGATTTGGCACCTGCCCACACTGCCAAAAGCACCAAAAGTTGGTTAAATGACCATGGTGTTGGTGTGGTTGACTGGCCAGCAAACTCACCAGTAGAGATTGACCGATATATCGATTTACCGATATTTTTCCCGATATTTAAGCTTTTTACCATAATCGGATATTGGTTTTGTAATATCGGATTCACCGATAAACAGCGCCATCTTGTGAGTGTTTTGAGAATTGCGCGCAGGATTGCCGTTGCAGCACGTCTGAGGGGAGACGAGACAACAACAACGGTGTGCACAGGTACTTGATTTGCTGTAGTTAGTAAACTTTATTTAACACAACAGCCATTAATGCACAAGTTGGATGTATTACATAAATGCCTGTTATGCAGTTTATATAGCTTGGCTCTAAGAAATAGAGACAAACTCACGGAGTCACGTAAGATAATCCGTCAGTCTGTCGCAATAAAGACAGAACTTTGCCTGAATTAAACAATATGCAGCCATGAATGAGCGCATGTTGTGCTGAATTTAATTCTCTCTCTGCTGTCTATGCTCATCATTAGTCTCGTGAAGTCGGAGTCACGTAGGCTAATTCGTCAAGTCCTCTCCAAATAAAGACGTAACTTTGCATGAATTAAATCATACAGCCACGAATGAGCGCATGTTGGAAATAAAAGCGCTGAATTTAATTCTCTTTCTGTTGTATATGCTCATCATTAGTCTCGTGAAGCCGCTTTCATTTTGCTGTTCACTCAGCGGTTGATGTTCAGGAAATGCTTCAGCACGGCCACCGCATGTTACTTTTAACAAGATTCACTTGGTTAAAACACGCTAAATTATATTAACATTTACCATATAACCATTATTTCGTTAATAAACATCTAAATAAATACATCGCTATGGAAATTAATTATTTATTATCTCCGCGAGCAATCGCAATTTGAGTAGGCTATAGTTCTGTGTAAATGCCTGCTGACAGTGCGGTTTATCTATGTATTTCATAATCTAGAATGACAAAAAAACATATTAATAATTCTGATATAACATACCAGTTGAGAAATGCAATAAAACACGATGTTTTGTTTGTTATATTTCAATATTCCAGAGAATATTATTCAGTGAAATTAACATTATCCAGTGAATTATTCTTCACTCTTTAGCCTATTAAACAGCTTATAAACCTAAAACTGTAGTTTAAAATGAAGTTATGACTCCTGTCCTTTATTTATTTTCTCCATTTGAAAATGAGACATTCTACATTTATTTTGCTAATTGTTAAAATCAGTGTTGCCACTGATGCTTGTTATAAATAAAATGTTTTTATTGTTGTAATATGATTAAATTTACAACACGAAAGACTGTTAATTTTCAACCTTTTTTTTTTTTGTTTTGTTGTTTTTTTTTTAAGATGACTGAAAGGAGGAAAAACTAAAGTGAAGTATGGATTTACTTTACTTAGTTATTTATTTACTTTATAACAGTAAATAAATATCGGTTCTGCGTATCGGTTACCGGGCACATAAACATGCAAATAATTGGTATCGGTATCGGTTATAAAAAATCAATATCGGTCGGTCACTACTCACCAGATCTGAACCCCATAGAGAATCTATGGGGTATTGTCAAGAGGAAAATGAGAAACAAGAGACCAAAAAATGCAGATGAGTTGCAGGCCACTGTCAAAGAAACCTGGGTTTCCATACCACCTCAGCAGTGCCACAAACTGATCACCTCCATGCCACGTCGAATTGAGGCAGTAATTAAAGCAAAAGGTGCCCCTACCAAGTATTGAGTACATATACAGTAAATGAACATACTTTCCAGAAGGCCAACAATTCACTGAAAATGTCTTATGAAGTATTCTAATTTGTTGAGATAGTGAATTGGTGGGTTTTTGTTAAATGTGAGCCAAAATCATCACAATTAAAAGAACCAAAGACTTAAACTACTTCAGTCTGTGTGCACTGAATTTATTTAATACACGAGTTTCACAATTTGAGTTGAATTACTGAAATAAATTAACTTTTCCACGACATTCTAATTTATTGAGATGCACCTGAATATATATGGGTCATTGACGTATAAGGATTTTCAACAGGCAAATTTTAAAATGTAAAAAATAATATCTTTTGTAGTTGTTGAAACATTAAGAAGGTTGTGTACACACAAATTCATATTAAAATTTTAAATTAAGTGATTTTAGTGTTTTTTCATCTCGATGAATCGGCCGTAGCCTTAAAAAATGTCATGTGGTGCGACCATGATTTATATTAAAATTAATTAATTTCCTTAATATGCTTATTTTTTTAAGATGTTCTCAGTAATTGAAGTGTTTAGAAAGTATTTGAATTTAATTTGAGTTTTTGTAAACAATGATCTCATATTTTTGTTCTATAATTTCAGAGTTGCCTTCTAATTGCAGTTAGCAGACTTATTTTTTCTGTAAATTGCATAAAACTGATCTTTTTTTTATTTATTTATTTATTTTTTTTAAATGCCATTTACTTAAGTATACTATAGTAGTGATTCATATTTCAGCTACAGAAATTAGATAATTTTTTAATTTAATACAGTTGCTATTATTGGTTGCACCATATGATGAGTGGTCACTCCAAATGACACAAAGACCTTACATCATTAAAAATCTATTTAAAGGAACGTGTGATAAGTTCAGCATATGGTATTAACTGCAGTCATTTTTTTTAGACTCAGTTATTTCTAAACTTTGCCCAACCTTGGCTGCTCAACTGACCCTTCGCCGGGAGTTTGATTAACAGGCAGTCTGAGCAATCATAATGCCAAATCTCCCATTTTTTTCAGACAAACAAACCAGACAGGAGAGTAGATTAACATCGGTGAACTTGAACTTGAAAAATACTGTTTATTGACATCTTTTCACAGTTGAAACAAGATACCTTCTGATGTTCATTCATGCTTATTTTGTGCTATAACTAGTAAGAGATGATCGCTTCTCATGCCGCTTGAATTGAGGCGCTACAGCGATCTGTCACGACACATTAAAGAGCCACAAAACAGTATTTGTTGTTTGAATTTCTTTAAAAAAAAATGACAAAATTTGAACTCTGAGACTGTATTTAATACTGAAAGTAACCTGCTCTGTCTTGTATGTCGGCGCGTTGTCAGTTTCTTCTTTGCTCCGTGATGTATTTTTCACTGTATGAGAACATGATATGTGGCATAAAAGTGCCATGGTTTGTCGGATGGTTTGTTAGATGTAGCAACAGTAACTAAGTGCGGGTCTTTGCGAAAGGTCAATTTAGAGTAGCGAAAGGTTGCTGGCTCAGGTTCTGAGATGAAATCATAAACATCTTTCTTACAGCAGAAAATTACATCTGGAGTTTGTGCTAGAGTGCAGGGTCAGAATTAACATGCTGCCTATGGCGAGCGTTTATTTTACTTTGCCTGGCAGTGGAATCTGGTAAAATAGATTAAAATAGTTATTAATAAATATATAATACTTACTAATAAATGCATAATTACCAAATTAAAATTAGATGCTCTAAATTATTTTTGCATTTTTTTCTCATATTGTACAAAGATTAAACATAAACCACCCGCAATGACCCAAATTGCATAAAAATCTATTCCAAATGATATTAAAATAAAGTATTTTGTGTATATAAACCATTAATTGAATATAAAAACACAAACAATGTGAATCTGGGACATATATCTATAATGAAAAACACTCAGTGGTTGCACCACATGATATTTGGTCACACTACATGATATTTTCAAATTCAGTCCAAATTTACAAGCACAGAATTAGCCACCTTAACAAAACAAGCTAGCTTCCCATGAAACGTCACTATTAAATTTATAATGAAAATAAATGCTTGTAGAAATAACTTAATATTCATTGTTTTTTTGAGGTCATACCACATGATATCCAAACGTGGTAACTACAGTACATACCATCCATTAAAAAGGTTTTTTATTTTTTCAAATTTGAAAGAGAGTTACAAACCTGCTTGATGCTTTTATGGGTCCTTGGCAAATTGTTATATGATGCAACGTCCTATCTTTGAATGGATTTCAACATAAAAGTACCAAAATGCTAGTTTCTTGATGGCCGCACCACATGATATTTCATAAAATGGAGATTATCGGACAAAGTTTGTTTGAATATTATGATGGAAATATAAATACAAATGCTTTGTGATTTTATACAGGATTACAAAACACTTTGGAAATCATGCCAAATAGTGCAGAAAATTAATCTGAATAAATTTAGGGTAATTTCAAAGATGTTTCCAAAGCAACAGTTACGGCCAGACGGCCGCACCACATGATGTTTTGACACTTTGAATAACAGAAAAATTACAAATAACTGTTTTGTTTTTTTTTTTGTTTGTTTTTTATGTTAAAGTTGGTACATATGTTGTAGAGGTACTTCTTATATATGGCATCTTTTTTATGCATTTCAACCAATTTTTAACAGAAAAAATGCAATTGGACAGAAAATTTAGGCGTCACGTCATTGACCCATATATATATATATATATATATATATATATATATATATATATATATATATATGTATATATATACATATGTATATATGTGTATGTATGTGGAAGAATATTCGGGCCAATTTTCAAAAGGAATTGCAAATTGTACTTTGCGTTTTCTATATGTGGATGCGGAAATTGAGACATAATCCAAATGCAATTGCAAATCTTGCATTACCTTTTGTTTTTGCGTTCACAAACTCACCCAATTTCAAATAAAAAAAACAAAGTCCATTTGCAACTGTATTTCCCATGTCTGTCTACACGGCATGACGCGCTCTCTGTTACTTAGGAAGAGGAATTTAATATATAAGCATTAAGCATTCGGTAATGGTGAATATTGACTGATTACTTCCATTGTTCAAATCACTCGGCAAGGTCATCTATGAGTGACGTCATCTCCCAATACAAACACGTCCCATAGTATAGTCCTGCCCCTGACATTGATTGACAGATTTCCATGTAGACATTGGAAATTCAAATGCCAAAAGAATTGCGATTCCATTTGAGTTTTGGCACCTTACATGCGCGATGCAGAGAGAGTGAAAAAGTAGACGCGGTAATTAATATTGCTATTTAAATATGACCGGCTCATAACTCGTAAAACATGGGAAATACAGTTGCAAATGGATTTTGTTATTCATTTAAAATTTGGCAGTCACTGTGCGTTTGCGAAAGCAAAAATGCAAATGTGGTTAACCAAAAATGGTTATGCAAGATTTGCAATTGCGTAAGGGTTATGTCACAATTTATGCACCCACATATGAAAATGCAATTGAAAAAACTATTTGCAATTCCTTTTGAAAATTGCCCTGAATTTTCTTCCATTTTATGACATATCCATTTATGACATATGAGCCAATCAGGAAACAGTATTTTGCCGATAATTAAAAAATGTAAAATATCGGCCGATATATTGGTTGACCGCTAACGTATATGACATCATATATATAATATTTTTCCTGCACAGGCACTAACTCCGAGCACTCATACGCCTCGGAGACTGACTCGGAGCGCAAGGAAGAGCTGAGCGACTGGTCCATGGCAGGAGAGGAGCCCGAGCGCAACCCGAGACAGCAGAGGGACAGCAGGAGGAGAGCGGGAGAGGGCCGGGGCCGGGGACGCGGAGGACCCGGGGAAAGAGGCCGCGGATCAGGAAGAGGGGCGTCCAACTCCATTAGCTCAGGTATGCTGGCTCCCTTCAGCCCTTTATCGGGAACACGTTTTATTCACCAGCACAGATTTTAGTGCTTTATGAAATCTGTTTTCTTTTGTCCCAAATCCCATGTTATTCCCCCTCCCCCATTTTAATGGTTTTTGTTAAATTCTAACAATCAGAGACCATGTCTAATCGAAAAATTTCTTTAAACTATTTATTGATGTTTTAACGGAAATGCCATATGAAATTAAATTTTTTGAGAAATTGAATTGTTTTATTTCTTTAAATTCTGTTTCACAATTCAATACAAATGTATTATCAGAATCAGTGGTTATCAAATTAATTTGTAAATCTTTAGTTGTATTTTGGCGCAACAAAGGTTTAGTGTTTAAATTTAAAACATGAATGAAGAATTGTGTGATATTCCTTGATTTTTAAATTTTAGAGATTGTACTATTTCACTATAGTATTTACTGTACTATAGTAATATATTTCTGTCTTTATTTCTTCAAGGTAAAAATAAAAATATTTTACAGAGTTGTATTGAAGATTTTCCATCTGCATTTTTGGCATCGCAGAAATCATAAGACCATAAGATTTATGTTTTATGGAGGAGAAAAGTTATGACTTTTATGGCCATGATTTAAAAATTTAGTCCTTCGTTTTAGTTAAATTGTGGCTCTAAAAAGAGTACAACATGGCCACGATTTACCTAAAAAGAGGGAACAAGTTATGTTGTGGTAACAATTTAACTAAATTGAAGAAACGTTAGTATAAAATGTTTCTAGAAATTGATAAGCTGAGAGAACGAGTTCTTAATTTGCAGCCATGTTAACCTTTTTTTTTCTTCCACGTGATGTATGGGGCACTGTAATGTTTGAATATGTCTATGTATATTGGATGAGTATAAAGTATATTTTATTGTTTCAAAGCAGTATTTTATATTTATTCATTTTTGTAAAATAAAATCATTTTATCAAAATTAAATATATTATATTTAGCATTTGATAGCATCTGTATTTTAAAATCAAATTTATGAAATTATTAAAAAATGTAAAAGTTTTACACAGGCAAGCACTTTTGAAAATGTTTTAAAATCTAGGTGCTCTGTATTTTTTTTGTTTTTTTTTGTTCTTGCATGTTGCATTGCCCAGTAAATACTGATGTTAGTTCCTGTCTTTCATGTCAGTCCTGAAAGATCCAGATGGAAACCCATACAGCCTGTTAGACAACACCGAGACAGATCAGACGGCAGATACAGATGCCAGTGACTCCCAGATGAACACCAACCGTCGCAAACGCTCCCGTCGTCGCCGCACAGATGAAGACACCACAGTCATGGACGGCATGAGCGAGTCCGACAATGCCTCCCTCAGTGAGAACGGCCTGGGTGAGCACAAAAGCTGCAGGATATCTACTGTCTAAAATAAAATCTAGAAACAAATACAGTACACAAATTATAGCTATTTGAGGTTTATTTATAATCATCAAAGTAGAAATAATATTACAGAAAAAAAGTAGATTTAAAAATGTATCACCTGAATGTATTTTAGAATTTTTGTCTAGTGTACATCTGAAATGTCTTTTTATAACCTTTTGTTAGTTGTATACCTTGTATAATTTATTCAGAGATCGTCATGAAAATAGCCTTGATGCTGGCATGGCGTTAAAAAGCGAATAAATAAATAAATAAATAAATAAATACAGAAAAAAGTACAATCTACTTAGTGTCAACAGCGAAGAGGCAGAATATTCTGCAGGAACACATTCTCTCCTCTCAAGTGACTTTCTATTCATCAAAAAATTAATTTATAAAAAATATTATTATTTTTACAATGATTGCGCAAAATATTTAACAATATAAAGTAGGGTTGCACGATACACCGGTGCTACGGTAGTATCGCGATACTAAAGCTTAAAAATACCCGCAGTGCCATTGTATTTTTTAAACGGTAGTATCGTCCATAGTACCGGAAGATATATTGTATGCACGACCGGAACACTGTTTAAAACATTCATTTGAACATGCATGCCAGCAGAAACATTACAAGCTGATTGCCAAATGTCTTTCTGCTGTGCTCTGTGTAGTATAGTTTGTGTATACACTTTATATGGTATTGAGTGTTTCCCGACGCTTCAGTTCAGCTTGCAGTGCGAAGTTGCACTTGCTCGTCGTTGTTTATGCTGCAGTTTATCAGAAGAAAGGGTCTGATTCAGACCTTGATGCCATTTTAAAAAACAGCAGCACAAGCATCACTTATTCAACATAATAATATCTTACAAGAAAGTATTCTTGCATTTTTATTCATTTGACCACTTCTAGAACAGGTGTAATTGTTCGTTTCTGGAAGCATCTTTGCGATCACGAATGCAATTCCATTCATCAACATAGTGGCTTTGCACTTGGTTCTTATCAATCATTATATATTTTTTATATTATATATGTTATAATATACATGCTGCTAACTTGGAAATGTCAAGATATGCGAGCAAACATGTTCCTGACAGTTCGGCAATATGACACGAGCAAGAGTGCTGTTTGTGTTTCGTTTCTGTGTTCGAATCCGAATCCGCGTTGGCTTGAGCGAATCACTGATTCAATAAGCCATTCATAAAAACAGTCATTTGATTCGCTCCTGAAGAATTCAGCTGTTTTGAAAGAATCGTTTGAATGACTCAGTGATTCAATCACGAACTTCTGCCACCTGCTAGCCGTTTTAAGTTTCCCATCTAAAAGTAGGCATATTACATTCTTTTCCAACATATTTCTTTATTCAGAATTTAGTATTTAAAACATTAATCTCATAACATTATTTATGCAATTATAAATACAGTCTAAATGTATAAATGCCACATCTAAATGTCACATCATGCAGCTTCTGTGCAGTGCTAAGATGAGTTTTGTTTAGATCATTTCATGGATAACAACAGCCAGTCATTCATTCACAATTATTCAGAGAAAAATATTGTCTGTTTTCATTTACATCTATTTATTTAAGAAATTGATTCATTTTGTAGAATTGAATTTTAAATTAACACAAGACTGCATGGTATCGTGATACTTCAGCTGGTATAGTATCGTAAGACATTTTTATGGTATCGTGACAACCCTAATATAAAGTAGGGCTGGGCGATATGGCAAAAAATTAAAATCTAGATTTTTTTTATTTATTCTTTTTCCCCAGAACGTTTGACTGATTCTCTATTTATTTTTTTTTTAATGATTTTTTAACTAAACTTGAAAATGTAACTACAACATGAATCAAGTAACTTTTTCTTTATTAACCCTCTAGTTAAAGAAAGTTCTATTCCAAGTGCACCACACATGAAGTTGTCAACAAATGTTTAACAAATCACTTGTTAAATCTTTGCAGAAAAGATGAACTATAACTACATCTTGTACTACATTATTCAGAAATAATGCAAGGAAAATGCTTTAAAAAAATCTAATTCAAATTCAAAATGACTGAAGGTATAACACCAGTAGGGCTGCAACAAACGATTATTTTGATAATTGATTAATCTAACGATTATTAGAATGATTAATCAACTAATCATCAATTATTTCGATGATTAATCAATAGACTTTGATTGATTATTCAGCTTTTGCAATTAATTAAAATATTGAGTTATACATATTCTAACAAATAAATAAAGGTAATCACTTCAGCTTATGTGTCCCTGGACCACAAAACCAGTCTTAAGCGTCATTTTTTTGAAATTGAGATTTATACGTCAACTGAAAGCTGAATGAATAAGCTTTCCATTGATGTGTGGTTTGTTAGGATAGGACAATATTTGGCTGAGATACAACTATTTGAAAATCTGGAATCTGAGGGTGCAAAAATAAATCTAAATATTGAGAAAATCGCCTTTAAAGTTGTCCAAATGAAGTTCTTAGCAATGCATATTACTAATCAAAAATTAAGTTTTGATATATTTACGGTAGGAAATTTACAAAATATCTTCGTGGAACATGATCTTTACTTAATATCCTAATGATTTTTGGCATAAAAGAAAAATCGATCATTTTGACCCATACAATGTATTGTTGGCTATTGCTACAAATATACCTGTGCTACTTATGACTGCTTTTGTGCTCCAGGGTCACATATGTAATTAATTAAAATTATTACACAATAAATTAACACTTCAAAATAAAGTTTCATTAGTTAACATTAGTTGACTACATTAGTTAACATGATCTAATAATGAACAATACTTCCACAGCATTTATTAATCCTAGTTAATGTTAATTTCAGCATTTACTAATGCATTATTAAACTCACAAGTTGTTTGTTTACATTAGTTAATGCACTGTGAACTAACATAAACTAACAATGAACGACTGTATTTATTAAATAACATTAACAAAGATTAATAGTGTAATAAATGTATTGTTCATTCATGTTAGGTAATACATTATAACACCTTACTGTAAAAGCGTTACCAATTAATTTATACAAATAGATAAATTTGGCACACAAAATGAGACCACAGACAGAGAAACTCTCTTAATCACCATGTAATTAGCTATATGAAAAAATAACTGAATGACACATTCTGCCTAACATCTCATTTTGTAAGTCAAATGGATAAGAAACAAAATAAAGGTAAATGATAAGATGCTTTATTTTTTTGATAAACTATTTTATTCACAACATATATCTCTCTTAAAATACCTTATAGGGTTATGATAATCAAAACAGTCCTGAGCAAGATCAAGCTTTGATCTCTGCAAACCAAACTATCACTTTAATTAATTCACTAAAATATTTTATCACTAGCTAGCTCCACACGGGAGAGCTGCTTTATAACAGAAAATCAAGTTATAATTCTAACTGAAAGCAACACTGACTAACGTTAAACTGCTTGATTTAAGGCTATCTCTTGCATAAAGTACTATATAAATAAACGTGATGTGACTGCTTTACTGAAGTACCGAACTGAAGAGCTCATGCAAACATCACTTTCTCACCGCTGTCAGTTTTTGTTGTTTAAACTGTTGTTTTGTTTGTTGTTCACTGCATTATTGAGAAGAAAACGCTGTGCTCTAAAGCACTGTGTGTCTCTTCTCTTGAACTGCATCCAGGAGAGCTGAATTACTCTTGCTCTACAGCGCCACACTGGTCAAACCACAGTATTGCAGGCTCTTGCATTAGGTCGTATGAGATCAAACAACTACTCGACAACAAAAATATTTGTCGACAATTCTTTATTGTCGACGTTGTCGATAATGCCGACTAATCGTTTAAGCCCTAAACACCAGTAGACAATTATTAACTATAAATGTTCTGTAAAACCAATGAACAGAAGCTTTCAGCCTGTCACCATGATGCAAACATGAAATATCAGACATACAGTAGTAGTTAAAAGTTTTTTATTCGATTGCGCTGCTTTTCCATTGTTTTTTCTATGTAAACATGGGAGCGTTTGACTGTTGCGCTCGCATCTCTTGCAGCGTCTAATGCATGAAACGGCAGTCTAAAAACGCGGCGCTCAAGTTAAAGGAAGTTCACTCCCATCTTCTTGCATGTTTTTCCTGTTCCACGGCCTGCGTCGCATCTTTGTCAACACAAAAGTGCATTCTGTGTGAATGGTGTCTAGCGATATGAGCGCGGCACTCGTGAACGGTTAATCACGTGCGCCGATATGTGGTTGGATCGTTCTTTTCTTTTTGCTGTTATCATTGGAATATTGTCAAAGTGTCTAATTCTAACGTTTGGTAATATTTCTATTCAAAATCACGATTCCTCGATTTCTAAAAAATAAAATTGTGGCAAAACATTAAATTGAAATTAATCGATAAAAATCTGAAAAATCGCCCAGCCCTAATATATAGTTGCAGATTAAAATTTTCATAGATTTTTTTATTTTTATTGGCTTCATTGTTTATTTGGGAATAATAACATTGAAAGAAATTCTACAAAGTGTGACCAGCTCGAATGGCTTTTTCCAAAACGGCTGTCAGTATTTAAGGTCAGGCTTTCCATCGGTCTCTTGTAGATGATGCTGAAGCTAAACCACAGCGGCGCAATCGCAGCCGCCGACGCCGTTTCCAGCCTCCTGAGGAGAGGCAGCCAGGTACCGGTATGAATTAACACTGGGTTTGTGTTCAAGCGAGTGTTAGTCCAAACTGCATGGCACTGATCGCCTGGAATAACATCAGGACTTAAAACTAAACCCACATGATCAGTCAAACATGCCAGATCACAACAGCCTAAGGCAAATAAAGAAAGCTATTTGTAGAGCCCGACCGATATGGGTGTTTGGGGGCCAATGCCGATACCGATATTAGGGAGACAAAAAAAATGAGATATCGGTATATCGGCCGATATTCTTTGTGTATATTATAGTACAGTTCTGGTCTAAAGTTTAGACATACTTCCCATTCATATGTTCAAATCTTTTGACTGGTACTGTATATAGAATACATAATATACATAAACAGAATGTATATACATAAACACATGACAAATTCCGCAAAATTACACGTTATACAGTAAATTCTGTTTTGGCAAAACGATAGAGATGCCTTTGACTAAAGATTTTTCTGGTCGACTAGTCGTTCATTTTAAGCATTAGTCGACTAATCACACGTTTATTAATAAACCTTTTAAATCATTATAATATGCCTTTAATTGCCTAGGCTATAGTCTAATAAAGCGCTCAAGCACATGCATAAAGCTTGCCACAACGCACCGGCAGAAGTAATGATTATGAATGTGTCAGGGAAAAACAGTAAGGAGACTGCATTGACATTTTAATAGTTTGATAAACTAGTGCTTTCTTTATCGATTTAAGATTAGTCATCTCCGCAGTATGCGCCTGTATGCATGTTTCGTACGGATTACATAATCTGAGAATATTGTTTTCCATTTGAATTAGTTCATTTGAAAGTAGACATTTCACTCTCTATGGATATATTTTACATGTCTGTAAGGCAAAGATACACAGTGTTTCATGCTCAAGTTCACAGAGACCGAGACGGTAGAAAGCGCATCCTGTTTGCTTTCATTATTTCACAAAAGCGCGTTTTGTTATTGTGAGTGCACACAAATAAACGTAGTCTTTACAGATTTGAAAAATTTATTACTTTTATCTGTATGAGCAAAAATAAGGAAGTATTTTAAGAGCAAGTGAGCGCAGCAGTGCCTCCATCTGTCCTGCAGTGAACGCTACTGTTCAGCTTCCACACTCCACACAGACACTTCAATAGCGCACATTTCTCTAGGTTAACATTAGATTGAGCGGCCATGTAAAGTTGCTGCTACTAACATATTTCAGATGATAAGCCATATTTGAGGTCGATGAATGATAGGCGAGCGTTTAGATGTCCTGCCCGATGTACTGTATTACCAGACTAGCCGTTAATGATCTGTCCATCACGGGCTGTGTGACTTCGCCAATGTGGAATGTTTATTTTTATTTTCTGCGACTAATAAAATTTTGGTCGACCAAGCCTCTTCTGGTCGACTAACGATTAGTTAACTATTAGGAGGCAGCCCTACAAAACGATAAAGCGGGCGTGCTATTGTTATTTGTTATTTTCAGGTATTGGTTGCATTTATTGTTATTTTAGTGAAATAACATCTAAAAGTGATGTTCATCTGGAACGTATGAATTTAAACTTTTTTACACAATTGCAAATAACATTGTTTTTAATGCAGTAGGTATTAATTTGCATGGTGTATGTAAATGCATGTAGGTCTGTTACCTCAAAAGTGTCGTTTACCTACAAGATTCTGTTATTTACTCATCGACTTGTCGTTCCAAACCCTGAACAGACAAAGGAGATTGTCCAGCTGCTTTTTTCCACACAGTGAAAGTGAATCTTCCTCTTCCGCCGCAGCTCTCAAAGATCACGGTTTAAGGTTTTTTTAGCAGCCAGTTAGAAAAGCAAGATTTGAGAGCTCCGGCAGAGGGACATTTTCAGTATTTAACATGTGGTCTGTTCCTCGCGCAAAGATATTTCACCCTCGTTTTAGAATAAAAAGTGCAATCTTTTTCGATTGTTTGCTAATGAAATCATTGACATCTCTTGCAGTTACTGTGGCTGACTACATATCACGAGCTGAATCTGAGAGCAGACAGAGAAACCCAAGAGATCTGAGGAAGAACAAAAAGGACATGGTGACTCCATATTTCTTCTTTTATGTATCTCTGTGATTAGTTTTAAATTAAAGAACGGGGTGCACAATATTTATGATATTTAATCGTAACTATAAACATAAAAAAAAAAAAAATATATATATATATATATATATATATATATATATATATATATATATAAATTAATTAATGTTTATAGTAGTGCTGGGCAACGATTAATCGTGATTAATCTCATCCAAAATAAAAGTTTTTGTGTACATAATATATATGTGTGTACTGTGTATATTTATTATGTATTTATAAATACACATGCATGTATATATTTAAGAAAAATAAGTTATGTTTATATATTTTATATATATATATATGTAAATACATGTAAATATTTTCAAAATATATACTGTATGTGTTTTTCTTTGTATATACATAATAAATATACACAGTGCGCACACACATATTATATAAACAAAACCTTTTATTTTGGATGCAATTAATCGTTGCCCAGCACTAGTTTATAGTTATTTATTTAGACATTTTACGGATGGATAATGGATATTTAATTGTCATAATCTCCTGCGAATAAGCAGAAACAAAGATCTACTATTTAACTGCTATTTTACAATTCATCAGTTTTTTTTTTTTTCTATAGCAAATAACAAGAGGAATATATATGTGTGTGTGTGTGTGTGTGTGTGTGTGTGTGTGTGTGTGTGTATATATATATATATATATATATATATATATAATTTTTTTTATTTTTTTTTTTTTATGCAGTGCAGTGCAATACCATGTTGTGATCAGGGTTATTATAGTTAACTTCAACAAAAAATTATGAAAAATTTAATTTTGGTTAAAATTGAGAGAATTGCAAAGACATTTCTCATTTTCATTTTGTTAACATAATGTACTAAAACTAAATTAATAATAAAAAATGCATGGACATTAAAAAAAAAAACTCTAAAATGACAAAAAAATACTGTCAAAAGTGGTCAAAATGGAAAATATAAAAATAAGAACTAATTTAAAACAATTGTATTAAATTAGAAATAATAAATTGAATTCAAAATAATAGTATCTCAATTATACCAAAGTAACTCTGGTTATAATGGCAGAATGAACTTTTGAAACCATTTGTTTTATTACAGTTTTAACAAAGAGGTTTAGTTTCATAATATCACTTATTTATCAGTTATCTACTATAATGTTGCCTAAAATATTATTATTTTTTTTAATATTGGTGCATCGCTGCTCTAAAGTTATATTGACCGGTTTCCCTCAGTCATTGAAAACCTGTAAATATTTCATTTTTAAAAAAAACCTTATTTCGTAATCACCAAAAATAACTGGAATAATCGTGGAAACTCATTGGTCAGGGTGCTGTATTTAGATGAAAGCTAAGTGAAGAGCTTGGCTTTTAATCGCAGCTGTTTTCTGTCGTCCGCAGGGTCAAGTGGACTTCATATCAGAGCACAGCCCGGCAGAAGCTGTCAGCAACGGCCCCTCCAAAGCAGACGATCAGAGCAAAATGCCACAACCTTCCACCGAGAACACGCCCAAATCCAAGCCAGCCGTCGTCAATGGAGTCTCCTAATCAGTTCGGTTTCTTTCTCCAAACTCATAACCTTTACGATTTTACAATAGTGCTTGTACAAGCTTGCCAAAGATAGACGTACGGACTTCCACATTCTCAATTGCACTTTTCAGTTCCTTCACTATGGAACAGATAATTACAATGGAAAAAAAAATATTGAGACGAAAAAAAAAAAAACCTAAGTCACACCTGTGTTCCTGATCAGATGTTGTGCCTTCAGAGCATAGTTTCAACATTATGTTGGCTGGCTATAGAGCAAACAAACAGAAAAAAAAAATCAAAACAACAACAACAGCAACAACTTGTCTGAATACGGAAAGACTCCCAGACATCCTTAGCTGCTTTTTGTTACGTTTTAATATGCAACCACTTCTTCACGAGGGGTTATGGGAAAAAGAGGACGTTTTGCACTGAATAGTCATTTCTTGACCTTTAGAATAATGTTAGTCTGGAAACTGGTCTGCTAACTGTCCATTTTAAATGCTGTATGTACAAGACTTCCTGAACAATTGATTGGTTTTCATCCTTTGCCTGTTGGGTTGTTGTAAAGGTGGCAACCGAGACTGTTTTGCTAAAGGAGTTTTTTTTTTTTTCTTTTATTTGGTTTATTTATTTTAAAATGTACAGTATTTAAAATTAACAACGCAGTGGTTTTTAACACTAAACTGCCTGAACTTAGCACGAAGATTACAAATTTGGACTACTGAAAGATCAATTTCCAGATGTTCTGTTCTGTAAACTACGTTTGTTAGTCCATATGGGTTTTTTTTTAAAGATCATTCTGGTTGTTTGATGTGCAATATGTTTTGTATGCAGGTAGTTCATAAATAAACATTTGATCTTCCAGCCAGCCTTTCAAAGTTGGTGCATCCGTTGTTTTGATCTTTTCTGTCCAAACAATGCTCGTGAATAATTCCGCTTTCCTGTATGTGAAGGTGCGGTCACTTTTAACGTTATTTGGCGAATTTTCATGGGCAAATTTGACAGAAAATAAATTTTCAGGAATGTTACCACACATTTAATTTTAATGCTGACTCTGCATTACAGATTGGAACTATACACTGAAAAAAAAATAGGTGTAGTATTTAATTTGAAAAAGTTTTCATTTAGAAATTATTACATTTCACAAATAATTACAAAAAAAAAAAAAAATGAATGGCCCACATTGGAGCTGAATTCAGATTAAATGTGATTTTTTGGTGTTCTCACTGTCATAAAAGGTACTGAATCTGATATGGGCCACATTCAGCTGTGGTGTAAATTGATTCATTTGCATACAAAAGGAGATCAGATCTAGATGACAAGCTGGTGTTTAATGATCACGTAAGAATTCAAGTGCATCAGACAGGGCTCGTTCAAACATTCGACGACAATCTATTTCTTCATCTGTCCATCAAGTAAATCTTTAGCCTCGTTGATTTTTGCCGCCAGATATGGGGATCCGCCTGCCGAAGAAACAAATAACACTGACAGCTCAGAGGAATTCAAATCCTGCAGAGATTTGTAGCTTTTCCATTTTATGAAACACGGAGTCTCACCTCGGTCAGGATGGTTTAAAATCATCAGTTTTCTGTGTGCTTCTCTGATCTTGTTTTTGTTAGCGGTAGGACTAAAGGAAAGAATGAAATTCACATGGGTCAAACTTTGTACAGTCCCTTCTATTATACTATCATTTGGACTGGATTTATTAACGTACATTAATGTACTTCTGACTTAGAAAGCAGATTAAAGGCCTGTTCACACGAAGGACGATAACTATAAAGTTCAAATAATCCTTCTAGTTCTAAGAGAATAGTTAAGTCCACTCCACAGCTGTAACAATAAAGGCCTGTTCACACCAAGAACAAAAAATATAACTATTAGCATCCACGCCAATGCATGATAACATTACTATAAAAATGTGCTGCATTTGTCATCTGCCGCTTTAAATGCTCAAGCTCTTTAAATCAGGTGGATTCTAATTGGCTGTCAATGTTTTTATAGTTCAGGGCAGACAACAACTGCAACGTGCTCTTATAATAAACAGGAAAAAAATATCATTTCGTATGAATGGCCCCCCAAGCAGATTTTAGAAAAGATGTGGCATAACAGGGTTGAAAAAACACTCAAATTTCAACTTTGTTAGCTGTACATTTTCTCTGATTTCAAATTTATGAGCATTACTAATAACAACTACACTGTAATATATTCTAAACTGTAGTGTAATACTGGAATTAAACTTTGTGGAAATGTAAAAGCCGTTAAGTAAGATTAAGCAGATTTTTGAAATAAATGAAATGTGAAGTAACAGGGTTGAAAAACTCAAATTTCTGCTTTGTCAGATCTACATTACAAATTACGTTATTAAAAACTACAATATTATATTCTACATTGTTGTGTAACAGGATGGAACTTAACAGTGAAAATGTTTTGGAAAAACAAATGTGGTGTAACAGGGATGAATACTCAAATTTCCACCTCGTTAGTTGTGCATATCTGATTATAAATCAAAGACTGTAATTAAAAACAGCTACTCTGTAAGATATTCTACACTGTTGTGTAACGGTGGAACCAAATACGGTGGAAATGTACATGACGTAAAGTAAGATTTAGCACATTTTAGAAATAAATCATGAAAAGTGGAATAACGGTTGAAGAAACATTTACATTTCTTCTTTGACAGTTACATATTTTCTTGAATACAATTCAATTATTGAAAATAACTATATTGTGATTGTAACGAGACTGTTGTGTAACGGGATGGAACCTAACATGGAGGAAATGTAAATGATATAAAGTAAGATTAAGCAGATTGTAGATATAAATTATGAAATGTGGAATAATAGGTTTGAAAACAAAAACAAAAAAACAACCGCACTGTAATATATTTTAACATGTTGTGTAACAGGAAGGAACCTAACATGGTGGCAATGTAAATGATGTAAAGTAAAATTAAGCAGATTTTAGATATAAATTATAAAATGTGGAATAACGGTTGAAAAAACCCCAACTACCACACTGTGATACATTTTAGAGTGTTGTGTAACAGGGTGGAACCTAAAATGGGGTAAATGAAGATGCTGTAAAATAAACAGCTGTAGTTCTGTGTTGTGTCAGGGTTAACGGGACTACCTAAGATTTAGAAATTTAATATTCCTTTAAATTCAGACTAACAGGGTGGAAATTTGTGTGAAACAAAGTACATATTAACAGGGTGGAAAGCAGTACTAGGGATCTAAAAAAAATGTTATACATTATTTCTATTTTTAGTATATATTAATACATGCATCCTCTGATAACACAGTAATTGTACTGAATATACATATGTGTATTATTTTGTACAAATATAGGCTATATGTAAATTAGCAGTATTATTGTATAACAATATTTTTCTCATTGAAAAATACATAATTGGTGAAACCATAGACTACCTGATGCCAAGAATAAGGGAAGCTTCTCTCCTGGTCATCTTTGGATCAAAACCACCTCTGTAGTATCCGCTACCAAAAGCCTGTCACACATATATATATATTTGCGTTTGTTAAAATACAATTGTATGAGTTTATTGCGTATGGATTATATGATATGAAAAATATAACTCGCAGATTTGGATGCTTCCAGAGCTTGTTTCACTTGCGGCTCCATATGTTTCATAGCTTGCATTGCATAGCGACCTGTAAAAATGGAAACCATTAGAAAACAATCAGGCTTAATTAATCAATGGATAGAAATGTATCATGTTCCTGTGCAAGTTTCTCATATTTTGTTGGAATCATGCCTGCAAACCCTGCTGCTGCCAGGGTAAGGCCCACGGCCACCATGGTACTAGCCTAAAACACATAAAACAATAACCCTTGATTGTGCAATTTGCATTAATTGAGAGGCAATTTGCATTATTTAATGCAACCACACATCAGACACGTCAATCACATCACATCCCTTATATACAGACTATTTCTCATCCACAGCATTGATTACATGTATCATAATCATATCTCACAGTTCTCACAATCTACAGTGGCAGAAAATATTAACTCCAGACTGCACAGGTTTCACTTGAAGCTTCATGTTTTATATTGTGAAGATGACATGTAAATACATACGTTCAAAAGTGTTTATTTATATGTCAAATCTCTACAAACACGAATGATTTGCTCAGTCAGTCAGTAACAGCACTGAAAGTCACTATCAGTTAGCAATGTGCTAATGCTACATCTCATTTGCTTAATAAACGGAATAAAATCACGTCAGACTGTGTTAAAGTGGGGACACTTACCATTTTCTCTGCTAAGATCCTGTGTTACGATCGTCTATAATCATAACTTTAATCATGACTGACTGCTAAATGTCAGGCTCATGTGTTGTTGTTATGCTGACTTCTGAACTTCAGAGAGCGACCTGCCGCAAAACGAGCCAGCTCGTCGCAACGCCCGGTCCGACGTCGTAAATCGTCATTTGCAAGTTTTTTAGAGCTTCTTGGTTTGATGCTGTGCAGAAGTGTAAGTAGGTAACCATAGTAACAGTAAAAAATTATGACTATCTGATGGTGTTTATTAATGAAAAGCTGAGTTTGAAAACGAAAACCTATTTGTACATAACATATAAACGTAATATAATGTAAGCCTAGATATGTCCTGAATAAGTGAAATCAATTAAACAGACCAAATCTATTAACATATTTCATGGATAGAGCACTATATTATGACTGAGTGCCATATTTCAATGGTCATATTTCATCCAAAAAAAAAAAAATATATATATATATATATATATATATATATAGATAGATAGATAGATAGATAGATATAAACATTTATATATATTATATTTTCGTGACAGTTTCTTAGATGCCTAAAATCCCAATTACTGTTATGCAAAAATCTCATTTTCATGAGGCACATATAGTTAGGCAATATTAGCACTGATGCAAATAGCCAAACTTGTTGTCAGAGGTTATAAATAAACAAATAAACACATAAAATCGCTATTTCTATAATTAAAAAAAAAAAAAAAAAACATAATTGTAAAGTACTTATACATCATGGTAAAGTTTTTTGTACTTACTGTAACTTACACTGATTTATTTATTTTTTAATTGTAGTATAGTAATTTTAGAAATGTAAAATAGATATTAATGACTGTATTACAGTGTTGTCCGTGATAAAATACTGAGAATAATGGGAATAAAAAGTTGTTGTTTTTTAAACTATCATCTATGTCATGATTGTTTAGGTCTTAATTTTGACTTTTTGTTATAATTATGACTTTTATCTCATAATTTAAACATTTTATCTCATAATTATAACTTAGTAGGGTAAACGTACCTATTAAGCTCACCAAAATCTACACTGAGACATTTTTTAGTGCACAAGGTATTGGTTTCAGTACAAAAACTTATGTTAAAATAAAATATGAATCTCTCACACAAAAATATTAAATTTTATTTTAAATGACAAAAGCATTTCAATTAAGATATAAAATCATTAAATAAAAAAGTCTGGCTGTGCTTAATGGGTACATTTCTGTATCCTTTAAGCACACCCTTGTTCACATTAAGCTCACATCATGTTTTATTAAAAATTCTTGTTTATTTTAAGGAAATTTTTTAAAGAGTAATTGTAAAAAAAAAAAAAAAAAAAATTTGAAGGTACAAAGTCAATCACAAAAAAAAAAAAAAAAAAAAAAAAAAAACACTAAAATCAAGCAACAAGGCATTCAAGTCGATCAGTTATATATTCATAATGAAGTGTCATTTAAGCACATTGCAACATCTAGACTAGTCCACATTCAGAGAAGTAACACACATTCAAAAATCAAATAAAACAAACCCATAAAATATTTCATTCATGGGGATGAACACAGAAACTAGTCTCATTATGAACCTCTTTTTAAATGGATGTCAACTCATCTATAGTCTCTTATAGATGGAGAACACTACATGATTTTTGCCCTGATACTCCACAGATTTACAGTCTGGAGAAGTTGATGCTAGTTTCCAAAGATCAGAGCCAGTCTGCAGATTTGAGTCGACAGAATCCATAGAAAATCGATTAACTTAATTTAAAGTGACAACCATCAGTTAATAGTCTGTTTATGAAGTATTTACATAGACGTTCAATGTGGAAGAGCTTAAAGAGAGCACACTGAGCTTAAGAGCAGCAACAATTTTTAATAAATTTCATGTAATATTTATTAAAATGACAGGATTTGTGCTAAATAAATAGTCGAGGTCATGTATTAAGTTCATACATATTTTAATATGAACAACTATTTATTAAAAATATCTATGAAATTATACTTTTTCTTACTGATGTCACACTGAAGCTGTGTGATTTTCATAGTAGTGCACACTTTAATCTCACTTCACAATAATATGAAGTCTTTAAAAATTACAGCACTGTAAAACGACAGACCAGCAATAAACTGTCAGTTTATAATATTATGGATGTAAAAACACAAGCCAGTAATGCCTGTGAAATAATATTAGCGTAGCACACAATCTTATACAGCTAGTCAGCTAACTGTGTTCTGTAGCATCAGCGCTATGTTGCTAAAACTATCTTTTGGATCTAATTATTTCCCACTTCCAAGTTCCAGGTTATAATATGCAAAATTCTAAACATTAATCTCTTAACTTTATAGTAAGTAGTGAAACTTACCCAAAATAAAGGCTTAAACATCTAAAAAACGCACATTTAAGGGGCTCCTCTTTTGGAGAAAGTTTTTAGACAGCTTTCAAAATGGCCGCCAGACAGTGTGAACCAAAGCCACTAGAAGGCAAGCCTGCAACCATTAGCCGAAAAAGCGTAACGGCTAAAGCTAATGCTTCCGGTCTGCCAGTACGTGGGAAAGGAGACCAGAGGCCGTTTTTTTTGATGGATGTCAATGGAGGAGAGGCTCGACTACGCTGAATAAACAGCTTTTTAGAGTTAACAGCTTATCATTTAATAAATCGACAGACTATCTGCTAATCTTCAACATGTTTTACACTAAACAAAACTTTTGGATTTAACTATTTTTAGAGTTTACCACAAAATAAATGCTGTTTTATTAGAGAAGTCACTGATTTTTGCGACAGGTGGGATTCAGCTTACGGCACTTCTCATTCATTCCTATGGCATCCGTAAACGGCGACTGAGTGTCGCACAACTCCGACTGAAATTCAGTGACGTCAAGGCTGTGATGTGATTGGTTATTACAGCACACGTGATCCAAGTTAGCCGTTACGCTTTCTCCAATAGTAAGTAATACAGACCCTCTCATCTCCCTATAGTAAGAAAATCTCTGGTGTGAACACATGGAGACCCATATCTCAGTGTGCAATCATCTGATTGACTTGAAATTACAGGAGGTTTATAGTAACAAACATATCCATTGGTTATGACATCAAGTAGTATAATAAATTATTTTTTCTTTTTATAATCTGATCTCAAAAATGGAAGTGTGCTTAATGGGTACGTTTACCCTATGTCATAGTTTTGACTTATGTCATCATTGTTTTTGTTGCCATAATTATGACTTAGTATGTCATAATTTAGAAATTTTTCTTACAATCATGACTCATAATTTTGACTTTTAATCTCATAATTATGTCCCTTTATGTAATAATTGTGATTTACCAAACCACAATAAGTAGTCTTCATTTTCTTTGTTAAATCTACGTAAATCTCATAATTAAGACATATTATCTCATAATTTCAATATTTTATATCATAATTATGACTTTGTATATCTTCTTTTCAAATTGTTGCAAATGTTTTTGTCATAATTTTGACTTTTACCATAATTATGACTTAGCATGTCATAATTTTGACTTTTAATCTCATAATTATGTCCCTTTGTGTAATAATTGTTTTACCAATACACAATAGTCTTCATTTTCTTTATGTAAAATCTACATAAATCTCCTAATTATGACTTAGTATCTCATCATTTCAGTATTTTATCTCATAATTGTGACTTCGTATATCATTTTTTTCCATTTGTTACAAATGGTTTTGTTGTCATAATTTTGAATTTTGCTCATAATTATGGCTTAATGTGTCATAATTGTCACTTTTTGTTATCTCATAATCATGAATAATTTTTTTTCAACTTTTATGTCTTAATTATGACTTAGTATCTCATAATTTCGATTTAGGTCGTAATTTTAATTTATTGTCATAATAATGACTTAGTCTGTCACAATTTTCACTTTTTGCTATCTCATAATCATGACTAATATTTTCACCTTTTATGTCATAATTATGACTCAGTATTCCATAGGGATGTAACGATTCACTTAACTCACGATTCAGTTTGATTCACGATTTTGATTTCACGATTCGATTTTCTCACAATTTTTTTTAGCAAATGAGATTGAAGACGTACAGTAAATAAAAAAAATCCTTTTATTAGGCTATTGCTGCACTTTTTTTGTGTGTGTGTGAAATTGAAATATAACAAAACTAAATCTCTTCATATAAACAAACTAAGACTTTGTCTGTGCTCTTTCCATTTATAATGAGAGGCAACCACTGCATTTTAATCATCATCCAATCAAAGATTTAGCATACATACAGCATGAGCAGTTTTTAATCTAAATTAGATTGTATAATGTCGAAATTTGTAGCAAAAGCAGATGGTCTGACTTTAGTTTTGTGAAACCATACTACATAAAACATATCTGAATGAAACAGCAGACGAGCTGAATGAGACGCAGATTCAGTCTCTGACAGCAGGTGGCGCTTATGAACAGCAATGATACAGTGTTTCCTGGGTTACCGCTGTAAACAAAGCAGAGCTGCGCTTATGAACACTACTTTAAAATGCATCGTTCAGAGGCAAGATGAAAATAAAATACCACATAAACTTTTCTAAAGACAGTCAGTTCATTCAGTTCAGTCAGATACATTCATATAAACTCCAATTGTATCGTGATTTGTTTGGCCTCTCAACTGATTTGAACTGTCACATATTTGAATTGATTTTCAGCTGGCTCGCGGTTCATCGTTACATCCCTAGTATTTCATAATTTCAACTGTTTGCCTCATAATTGACTTAACTTATAATATTGACATAATGTCATTGTTTTTGCTGTCATAATTTCAGTATTTGCCAGAATTATGTCAAAATTTGGACTTTGTGTCTCATAATCATGACTCATAATTTTGACCTTTTATGCCATAATTATGATGTAGTATCTCATAATTTAGAGTTTTTAATCTCATAATTCTGACTTTGATTTGTCACAATTGTTTTGTTGTCATAATTTCATCTTTTTTCCATAATTACGACTATCTCATAATTTTAACTTTTTAATCTCAAAATTCCGACTTTGATTTTTGTCATAATTGTTTTTGTTGTCATGATTTCAGGTTTTTGCCACTATTATGACATAGTCATTTATCATTGACTTTGTATCTCACAATCCTGACTTTGATTTATGCCGTAATTGTTTCTGTTGTAATAATTTTGACTTTTTGCCATACTTACGGCTTAGTATGTCATACTGTTCACTTTTTATCTCATAGTCATGGTTTCTAATTTCGACCTTTAATATTATAATCATTTTGATTTATCAAACCATGATTTTTTTCTTCTTCTGTGGCTGGAACGTGCTTCCACAGATAATAGAATTAAATTTCAAATTGTTCCTGGAAATGAATAACTCTGGCAAGTTTACCCAGGCTGACTTGAGACTCTCAGGAAACACAAGACAAAACGCAGAGGGTTCTTCCCATCGGGATGGATTTCACTCCAGCAACACAATGAACGGTTGAAGGTCCTAATTATTGCCCCCATCATTTGCATAATTACAGCGCTTTTCCTCCAGCAAAGAACGGTATAGAAATTGTAAATTGTAGTGGACGGGGCCGCAGTCACCGAAAGTCACGTCTAATGACAAACGCGTCCCCTGCAAGCTCCTGGCACGCCGGCTGGAGCTTCAAAAGGATCGCAAAAGCCAACGGCGTGCGAAAAATGAGAGTTTTGCCCCCAAATCATATGGAATTACAGTGGCGGGTGCACACGCTGCATCTCCACACAAAAAGCCCAGAGGAAGCAGCCATTTCTGTTGGTTTTATTAAACCAACCAAGCAATTTAATTCTTTTGTTCAGGAGAGTTCTACTTCATTGATTAACAAAAGCAGGGATATAATTTTTTCAGCCTTTTTCTAAAGCCTGAAATGTCAAGCCTTTTAAAGCAGATTATTCTGCCTGTGTGCAGTGAATGCAGCCCGAGTAACCTTTTGTCTACAATTAAATATTCTAGCATAAATATAAAAGGAAATCAGAGATGGGGAAGATTGACTCAGGAGAGATTGGCGAGGTAGATCCTCACACTGATAGTGCAAACAGCTTGCTTCTAATTAAATATGCCACCGAGTCTCAAAGCATTTGCTTTCTGCCGCAGAGAGAGGAAGCTGCTGAGAATGTGAGGAAGAAATGTATCGCCCCATCTCTCCGGCCGCAGGCTTCCTTTGGGCATCTCAAGGTATTTGGGGATCTTTTTTGTGTTTGTGTGTGTGTGTGTTTGTTGTTTGTTTGGATAATTATTTGCTTTAATATCAAAGGCTATTCCTGCAGGGAGCTGCCTGAATGGAGTGCAAATCAAAAGTTCTGGGCTTGTTTATGATGCACACTTTGATAATTGGGATTGACAATGTGACTTTGGGGACGTGAGGTGTTTATTTGCCATTTGTTCAAGGCTCTTGCATTGGGGAGCTTTTCTGGAAATGCTTTTTGCTTCGGAGAACGTCTTTAAGGGCTTGCTGTTTGCACGCGTGTTTACTTGTGGAAGTTTGGTGACAGGGTTTATTAACCCTCAAATCACAGATAGCTATTCGGATGAGAATTTAGATCCAGTTTGGAGTAAAGTGAGGTTTAGATTTCAGCATATTTGCTTCTATATTTTGACACAAAAGGCCAGAATGGCAGTTTTTGGGTGCACAATTAAGAATATTTATATTTTAACATTATTATGTAATAATATTCCAGCTTTATCTAAACACATTTCTCTCTCTCTTCTCTCTGTATATGCATGTGTATATATTTACTTTAATATTTTTATAAATATTTTGACATTATCTACAAGTATGACACTATGTATAAAACAGTTTACATGTGAGTTATTTTTAAATATTGCCTGCATCCTGAAAATGGAAGTTATAAAGTTGTAATAAATCTTATCTACAATGAAAAAAATTAGAAGTGATAATTTTTCTGAAGACAGTGTGAGGAGGAAGAATTCAAACACACGTCACCGTCTGCATTTATGGGTATTATAGATTTGGAGAGTCTCTCTTTAAACAGATAGTAGCAGCACTCCAGGTCATGAGAAACTCACACACACGTCAGGCTCACATTATGCTGAATTTTACTTACAGAAATAAGACTGCCACGTGTGCGAAAAGGAAACAAGAAATATTCGAATCAAATTGGCAGATTTCTCCGCAGCAGCGTAATGTGCTTCAGTAATCCCTTTATCAAATACTACGATTAAGTGCTTTCACTGGAAGCTGGCTGAAAAAATGACTTGACAGGATATCTAAATATATTTAAGGTCACTCTATCACCTAGTTTAATTTTATATTAGAAGTACAGCTTTTTTAATCTTAGGAGACAAAATGACTGAGATTTCAAATATGTGACACTTAATTCACATATTTATGCAGTTTTTCATGCTTTTGTGAGGGATTCTCTTCAGTGTGTCATTTTAGAACTGCTAAATCATGCACATTCATATTCTGAATCTGATTAATGAGATGGTTTTGTGTTAAACTTTGTATCCTCATTTCAGACTTCTAATTTAGCCAGTGTGTCAGTAGATATGACATTTATCAAATAATTTCACATATCATATATACATATAACCATACATACATACACAACTCCCTAAAACTGAAAGTTATTCAGTGATCAGTGGGTGGGTGATAATAATGACTTGCTTGAGCTGTCTCTCTCTTTTTTTTTTTTTTACTTTTATAAAGGTCATTTTTTGGCTAGCTATGAGGCTGGCTAGCTAGCCAAAAATGAGTATAAGGACCTTAACCCTTGTATGAACCTTAACCCTTATAACCCATGTTACAACAAAGATAAACATGAGACCATATTATTTTTAAAAACAACAATTTTTAAAAACTTTTCTTTTTAAAAAAAATAGGAGTAGTGTTTTTTTTTAAAGTAGTGTATTACAACTTTTTTATTTTAAATTATTTTCTTTTATTTTTAATGATAAAAGCCTCTGCTAAATGCATAAATGTAATTGGAAATACCCTCATAGTTGAGGATCTGACATAACAAAATACATATTTTTTATCATCCATTGCAGGTCAAATAATAATCATTATAAAAATTTGGCATGCACATAAGCACATTTCACAACACCTCAGAGTGTCAAAACAAGTTCATGACCCTAAATTGTCCCAGAATTTAAAAAAAAAAAAAAAAAAGTATAATTAATAAATGAAAAAAAAAAAAAATCCTAGGATAACCAGTATTTCCGACAACTCAATTTTGTGTTATAGGTCAAATTTTAAAGGGTTATTTATTTATTTATTTATTTACAAAATTTTGATAAAGCCTACTTGTGTAATCCTACAACAAACTGATAAATAATGGCAATACAAATGTTTTGAAAATACCACCCGATACTGAAAACGTAACAGAAACCGTAATTTTGCGATGGTTACTTTTACTCGCAACAGTAGCATCTGTTTGCTGTCATGTGAAAATATGTGCGCTGATTAACTAGTAAAACATTTGGTTACGGAAATGTTGGGGAAAAACGGTGAAACGTTTGTTGTGTAGAATTAAAACCATTTAATAAACACCTCTCAAACTTTAATTTTGTCATTTTTGGGGAAGTTTAAGCCTCCCCTGTAATTCACACAATGACATTATGATAAAGTCATTCACTACGGCAATCTAAAAGTTCAGTCACATTAGCAAAAAAATTGGCAAAATGTAGCTGGCAAAAGGGTTATCTGTTGTCAGTAGTGTAGCGATGAATGTAATACTTCGGCCTTATGTGTAAATTTTCCTGTTAATATGATTGGATTTCAGCTTTGAAGATTTGCCAAACAGCAATAAATAGGTCCACACTTTAAGGGGGAGTTCATAAAAGACACGTTCTTGTGTCCAAAAACAATTAGATGTAGCACAACAGAACTGAACATAAGGCAAATAAACATTCAAACCTCTTATCCATATGCAAATATGTTTGCCCCGCCCCCAGATACATCTGATTGGTCCATTGTTTTGTTACATTCCACTGAAAAAAACTGAACTATATCTAACTTGACAGTTTTCAAACTGACTCACTCTTTCCACACCCTTCGTACCAGTCACACACTCCGTCAGAGCTTTCTCTAGCGTGTAAAAACACTATGTATGTGCTAGAACATGTATGAATGATATCAGAACAGCTGTCCCTCTGAATAACACGTTTGTGGCTCGTATGATTTGAAATGAATCCAAACTGCAATTCCTGCCAGCGACATTTGACCTTTTCCCATTCAGCTTATCAAAAGCTCATGCAAATGGGGACGAAGGCAAAAGTCTGTAATTACAGGAATTAAATTTGCCGCATCTGCTCTGCACAGCGTTTGCCATCGAGACTGTCTGTAAGTGAACGTCTTTCAGGTGGCCCATTGAATCAGCCGTTCATTCAGATATCTCGAACATGAAGTGTCATGTGGATGTTTCTCCCACTGACTGATCACTGTCCCCCTCTTTCTCTCTTTTAGTTGATGCACATTTGGTTTTTTGAGTGATTACAAGTAACAAAAACTAGCATATTGTAAGTGTTGTTGCTTTTTCGAGTTGAGCTATTAAAGAGTTGTTTTTACTTGTCAAGCTGTCATTTAGAAAAAGTGATTAGCTACAGTATTAGCTGCTAACAAAAGTAGCTAGCTACACTGATGCTACTTAAGGGGGGAATGATGAAAGATTTGTCACATTATAGGCACTCATAACTTGTCAAGTTACAAACTGCTCATGATTTGATTAATTTGTCAAACTGCTTTTTAGAAAATTAAGTAGCTATACTACCAGCTGTTAACAAAATGTAGCTAGCTAAATTGAATGAGGCGATACTTTAGGAGGCAAAAGAGATATGTCCAGTTATATTCTACTCATAGCTGGTCAAGTTACAAACTTCTAATAATTTGATTAATTTCTCAAAATGCTTTTTAGGAAAAAAATAGTTAGCTATATGATTAGCTACTAACAAAAAGTAGCTAGCTATACTAATATATACTGAATGGGGGAATATAGATTCGTCAAATTAAAGGCTGCTTAAAATTTGTCAAGTTATAAATTGCTCATAATTTGATTAATTTGTTACTTTTTTTTTTTTTTTTACAGTACTAGTTGATAACAAAACTAGCTAGCTACACTGAAGTTACTTTAGCAGTAAATAGGAGCATCACGTACTTATGCACTATTCTATGCGGTATTACACAATAGCGAGCATTGTGTATTCACACTAAAAATTCAAAAAAGATAAAGTGGACTTTAAATACCCAGATTTGCATTTAATAAACAAACAAACAAAAAACCCACTACACTACACTGTTAATAATTTAAAAAAAAATGTTTTTATTTATTTATTTTTTTCTTTAAGTGGAAAAAGCTGCATTGTCTTAAAAAAACAACTAAGCTACAGTCACACTGAAAGTAGTTAAGTAAGTTTGTTAACTTTTACTAAATGCACAGTAACATTAGAGAAATTTTTGTGGGCTAAAAAAAAAAAAAAAGTATTATATTATTTTCACCCAGTATAGTAACCGTGTACAAACCGGTTATACTGATATTAGCACTGGTTTGAGGCTAGGTGGTGCTATGGAGAAATTTTTGCTGTGCAAATTGCGCAAGGCCAGTTTGATTGTAAACTCAGATGCAAGATATTTTCACTCGCAGATATCAAATTGTTTGTTACCAGGACAATCGCTCATATGAGAGTCAGCATGTTTGCAAGATCGCAAAAAAATCTCACAGCATATTGCCAAATATTTATTACTTAACACTATTCTATTCATTAGAATACTGATATAGGAACTGTCATTGTCAAGTAAGTTCAATTCGTAATGTTTCCCCCTTTAAACTGATATGAAATTTCCAACCCGGGCTCATTGGAAATACGTGCCTCTGCCTACGTTTCTGCGAAACTCAAAAAACATACCTATACGTACGAAACATTTCAGTTTCAAGTTGAACACTAAAAGCATTAAAACAAACAACCTTTTTTTCCTTTGACACAAAGTATGATTTAAAGGGCCAGAGTTTCGACTAAGCCTAATTTTCACACAATTCCTTGCACAATATTATGATATGACTTCAAAACAATTTTAACATGCTGCAAGATTTGAAAACTGATACTTTTGAATGTTACCGTCACAAATACAGTTTCACATGCATGGGTTTTCTAATGCAGTACGTTTGCTTGGTAGCTCATGAGATACGGCACTGAGCATGAATCACAATCCCGTGAAACTATGGTTCAGCAAAACAGCTCAAACCCCCGTAGACAGAAGATAAAATAGCACGTTTGCATCAGCAAATGCATTTTTATATCACGTTTACTTTTGTTATCACTGAATTCTGTACCACCGCAATTTGTGCCTGAATCAACATAAAAACGCTGCAATACTTGACCGAACCAACGTAATAAAAAAAAAATGTCACCACGGTAACATATATCTTTTTCAGAGAAAATTGAAGTGCCATTTTAGTGCCACTCACTGGACATCTCACTGCTGCACAACATACAATAAGAAACACAATATCAATGTTGCAGGAACGTTGCCACAAACACGTATAACCAGTGAGCCTGGGTTGGAAATTTCATACTGTAATCTGTCGCAATTTTGTTTCTTAATAATCGGTATTACCATGCCCAACCACAAACCTACTATGTGCCATACTCTGGTTTCTCATTTGCATGGTTATGAGGAATTACAAAATAACGCATGACCCAGTTCATTTTTATCGTTTTTACTTCAGAACATCATGTAACAATGCTATAAAGCCACCAAAACCACATTATCAGAAACGTCATTAGCTTTCCAACATTCCAGGTGGTTTCTGCAAAACTTGCTGCAAGTAAAACTAACTTGGAAACTCTAATTTGTTTTCCCATTAGTTGCACGTAAAGATGAACAAACTCTTGGTAAAGATTGAACATTTTAGATGATTTGCAACGAAACTACCCTTGAAGTAACCAAAGATCTGTTTCTTTGATGCTTGCAACTGCAAGATCATGGGTTTGAGTCCCAGTATACATCTTGGTCACTCCAGATAAAAGCACCTGCCAAATATAGTTTCGCGTTTTGGTGGTCTTGTAGCCACTGACCCTTCGAGTTTGAGCGCACAACCCTCTTCTGCTCGAGCCGAATGCTGTTCAACACAAGTGAAGAATAATGCAGCCCAGAGCTCTGTTTGTTCCCACTTCTTTTTCCATCTGCCATAGCCTGTAATTATCTACAGCTGAAAACAAGTGCATGCTGAAATGCCCATTGGGCCATAGAAATGGAATTATAGCCCGCGTCGCTTTCCTTTCTCTGCAGAAAGAATGCTTCTTTTTGTGGCAGAGAATGTGTGTTTAGTTTAGTTTGAACTATTTTGGCAAGGAGGGGGCTCTCGACAGGCCAGCCGCGCGCCGCGTCTTTGTTAAACGTCTTGATGATGGAAAATTGATCAGGCTTGAATCAGAGGTTCAATATATGGGCTCCCTCAGTCTATTGTCTAGGTGAATTGCACATGGTGAAGGGCCACAGGCAGGTTGCTATTAATATGACAGCCTACTCCATATCCAGCTATAATTTCTAATGAAATACCTAATCTCCATTATTTTGATCCAGGCAGGCAATAGCGTAGAAGAAAAGGAGGGAAGAGGGAGAAAAGGCTTTTCTTTGCGCTTTTCCGTACGAGAAATGGCAAACCGATCATTTTTGTCAAGTTCTTTTTTGAAGCCGACCGAAATGCTTGTGGATTGCCACAGTTTAAAAAGGCACCCAGATAAAGCCATTCAAGGCACTGAATGCAGACGCCATCTGTTTTTTTTTTTTCTATTTCCTCTTTTTTCTTCTCCTTTTTCAATCCTTGTAATCAAATTTGAGCAAAATCAAATGGAGGGGGGAGTTTCAATGAAAGTACCTTTTGTTGGGCTGAAACGAGCAAGTAATTTACAAACTGCCCTTCTTTTGTGTGGGAGGCTAAAGGAAAAAAGAAATCAGTAGCTTTTAAAGCTAGGCCTCGCTGCGACTCCGCAGATAATGAAAGCCGTCTGTGTTGTGGGCTAGAGAGCATTTCAAAGGCAGGCCTGACTCAGGGTTACACTGCTAAAAAACCTGCGTGTGTTTGTTTTGTGCGGAGAGCAGATCCAGTCTTCAACGCGGTACGGACGCGGGGCGAGTCGGCGAAAGAGGACTCCTGCTTTCTGCTGGAAACCGTTATTAAATGTGTGGGAATCTAAGAGGACTTGAGCTGGCTTCCCTTCACAGGAGATGTTCAAGTGGAAAGCCGCTACTTTTCCCCTGTCGCTTCTTGGTGGAATATTGCCGGAAGGTGAGTCCCTTGAGATTTCTTCTCCTGATGATTCCTGTCAGTCCACGCCGCGTCTGTGCCAAAATGTAAATGAGTTTTTTTTTAAAGATGAGCAGTGATTTATGGCTGGGCACAAGAGTGTAATGTGTATTCACTTGGCTGTAGAGGGCAGAGCGGGTAATCTCTTACTTCAAGGGCTTTTACCACAGTCTGTCAAATTACAACTCAATATGTTGATAATTAGCACAATTGTGGGATTTCAGTGCTACCAATTTGCAAAAATGTCTTTTTCCGTGAGATTGAAATGCTTAACAATTAGTATTGGAAAGTTTACTTTCGTTGTTGACAGATCCAACATTTCTTGTTTGGCTTAGTGGCTTCGTTTCGAGAATGAATTCCCCATAACCCTGAAGTATATTTGTTACAATGAGAAAGTCATCTTTGGGAGTTTGTGATTGACAGTGCTTATTACATATTTATAACATATTTATAACAGATTTTCTTTAAATGGCACCGAACAATGCTTAATGCATATGCACACCATTCTGCATTCATCTTATGCATTTCATCTGCAAAAGTTTTCACTTATACGTACTTTTATTCTAATTAGCCAAGTTTCAGAGCAGTAGTTTCACTCTCGCGCCTCCATTAACAATAGACAAACTGCAGCATATTCAATTGAGCCGGTTTATTGAAATGTCAAAATTTGCACTGGAACAAAAACCGGGCAAAATTCAATCTGGGTCTGAATAGAATATTAAATAAGTCGACTCTCTACCGCCACCCAACCATAAGCGTAGCCCGCGTCGGGCCGCCCATGGGAGAGGCAGTCAGTCAGGCGGAGTGCATCATTTACTGCTCATTCTGTACATAATGCATTCTGGAATCATTCATGTGTGCATTATAGCTGGAATAATGCAATCTGTATTGATACAGGATTACAATGACTTGCTTTTACCGATCATTTTCACACTTAAAAAATTACTTTCTTGCTAATACAAGTAAACAAAACAAACATGTTCGTAGAAATGCACTTGCAATGAAAATCAACAGGGCAACTAACTGAAATATTCCTTTTGTACAATGTTTTGTATAAAATTACGTTTAAAGTACATTTCAAATCCTTTAAATAATAGAAAGTATTTCATATATTTGTTTACAAACTGAGTTATGAGTCAAAATTATTGCCTGTGGTGACCGACAGACTTGTATTTAACTGGAATATTCTTTTTGTACAATGTTTAAATTCCAATTCAAATCTATTTCAGCTCTGTTTCAAATGTGATAGAAAGAAAGTGTTCCACATTTTTTTTTCTTTTTCTTTTACAAACTGAGTTACGAGTCAGAATTATTGCTTGTGGTGACTGACAGTATGCCACAGGCTTGTATTTAACTGGAATATTCTTGTTGTACAATGTTTAAATTGCGTTTCGGAAATACGTTTCAAATACGTTAAACGATAGGAAGAAAGTATTTCACATATTTGTTTACAAACTGAGTTATGAGTCAAAATTAATGCTTGTGGTGACAGACAGACTTGTGTTTAATTGGAATATTCTTTTTGTACAAATTTTAAATTCTGTTTAAAATCCATTTAAAATCCGTTTGAAATATGTTTCAAATATGCTAAATAATAGAAAGAAATTATTTCATATATTTGTTTACAAACTGAGTTATGAGTCAAAATTTATGCTTGTGGTGACCGACAGATTTGTATGTAACTGGAATATTCTTGTTGTACAATGTTTAAATTGCGTTTCGGAAATACGTTTCAAATACGTTAAACGATAGGAAGAAAGTATTTCAAATATTTGTTTACAAACTGAGTTATGAGTCAAAATGAATGCTTGTGGTGACCGACAGATTTGTATGTAACTGGAATATTCTTGTTGTACAATGTTTAAATTGCGTTTCGGAAATACGTTTCAAATACGTTAAACGATAGGAAGAAAGTATTTCATATATTGGTTTACAAACTGAATTATGAATCAAAATGAATGCTTGTGGTGACCGACAGACTTGTATTTACCTGGAATATTGTCTTCGCACAACATTTAAATTACGTTTCAGATACGTTAAAAGACAGAAACAAAGCGTTTCACGCATTTTACGCCACTAAGAAGGCATTCCCCATGTGTGATTCATCAGTACACTAATAAAAGCTGATAAATGAGTGGCGCGTCCCTTAATGTGTGTAATCATGTGTCACCCAATGGTGTTTTACGCTACCAGCTGAGGTTTATCGGATAAATCTGTCTCAATTAAGTGTCATGAACGCATCCCCCTAAGGGGCGTCTATACCAATGACTTAATGGGCTGCTAAAGGAGGGGGTTTGTGCAGAGACGGTGGGCGGTGCTGACCGCCAATTACAGCCCAATGAGCCGCGGCCAGTCAACTGCTGATGATCACAGCCTAGGACTCATCGCCTTGCAGTGCATATTGGGTTCAACCATCTGACCACTGGGTCACTTTATTCTGATTCAGAAGCTTACTAATGCTCCTGTGAAGTAGGTTAGTCTAATATTGGACTAATTATAATAGCTTGAAAGGGTCATTTGGAGATAATTATTTGGAGTATAGCCAAAATGTTATAATATAATGCCAAGTAATACATTTTAGATGGAGTTTACAATGACAATGTGCAAAAACATATCTTTAGTGTCTTTTTCATGAACCGGTCAGTTTTGAGATTTTGAGACTTTGATAAAGTGTTGTTTATTTAGTGGAAAGAAATGAGAAAAAATAAACACTTTTAAGTGTTTATTTTATTGCACTATGCACATGTCTATTTGTATCTGTAGATTTCAGTTTCAATACACATGTTTAAAGTCTGAGTTTTTTTCTCCTGCACTGAATCAGAAATCTCTCAGTTTTTACAGAGGGGTTTGTTCATATATCAACTGTCTGATTATGTACTACATTTTATTCATGAAAGCATGGTGAATATGTATTTATTTCTGGCTGTTGACATTATTTTTTGATGTAAAGAATGATAAAAGTGATTTCCAAAATCCAAACAGTGTTATTTTAGTATCATTGAGATACTATTATTATGACTATTATCGTAAAAAATAATATTTAGTTTTTTTTTAGATAATCCATTTTCTTTTAAATTTTTGTTAAATTATTAAAGTTAAGTAATTTTGTTTGTTTTGTTATGTTATTAGATTTTGTTCTTTTATATATTTTATATATAGTTTTTATACAGTTTCAGTTTTAGTGATTTTAGCGCATCAAATCAAACTAAATATAAATGAGTAATGTTGGCAACTAGCTGAAATAAAATTAGATTTTATCATTAAAGTATTAAAGTTTTTTATATTTTATTTTAGTTAGCATTTATTTCGTTATTTTATTATTTCAAGAATATTTTTATGAATAACAATTTTTAATATATATATATATATATATATATATATATATATATAATTTTTTTTAAATTTTTTTTTTACTTTTTTTTTTCTAGAATCTGGCTTTATCAAATGTTAAGATTTCTGTTCCTGAATTGTATGCAAATTAGAGAATTAGTGCATATTTAGTTAGATAAAGCCTTGTTTGTATATTTGAACAACATTTTTAAACAACATATATATATATATATATATATATATATATATGTGTGTGTATATATAAACCTAAACACAGCCTTTATTTTTATAAAGCAAAATATCTTTTTATTTTTATTTTTTAATTCTGGCAGAAAACATGACTCAGGCTATATTCTATAGTGTTTTTCAGTTCATTAAATTCAGACTCTAGTCCAAATGGACCGAAACGATCTGTCGATTTGCGGGAGCAATCAGAGAAGCCTGTGCGATTAGACTTAAATACAGGAACATTGATGTAGGACTAATCTGAGAGCACTTTGTCTCTCTCAAAGCTCTCCGGGCAAGGCTTCTTGAGCACCTACTTGCCTTAAAACCAGAAATTAAAACGATTTATAGACAAACCCCAGCAAAGAGGACCCTAACCCTATATTTAAGCCCAGAAGTAGCGCTTCCAGCTGGAAAGCTGTAATTAATAGGGCCAAAGACCCACTGAAGTCTCACCTCTCCGTAATCTTTGAATGTAAATGAGGGTTTAGTGCTGATATTACTGGACGTCCAGGAGACACTGCTGAATTAGGACCTCAATCTTGGTTTTTCAGGTTCACCTGATACGGGAACCACAGGACTGGTGATAGCGAGCAGTTAGCAGGCTAATACACGTTTGCTACGGCAGCTTAATATTAAATTTACTGATGCTAGCAGTTAAAATTTATCTGCCTTGGCACAAAAAACTGTCTATTCCAATTCTGCAGCTGTGATGTTTCATTAGCGCTGTGTGAAATAAGATTTTAACCAACTTTGCTGTGACTAAGCAGTGTGGAGTTGCTAAAATTGCAAACAGAACCATAAAGACATGCTGGACTGACCCTAACATGTGCTAAAGTATCAGCTGCGCGACTGCAAATAGACTTTTAAGGCCGCTCTTGTCGGGAAGTGGGCATTAAAATGAGTACAAGCTGGTCAGGTTTTAATTCTGCAACGTTTGCTATGGGGAAAAAGTCTAAAATTGACCTTGTTTACATTCTTAATGCATGTTCCTGGTCTTATTCTCAATGATATTTCAGTGTGCATTAAAAAAAATGACTCTTTCTGGCTCTGAAGCGATAGCTGACAACACAACTCATGTTTTTCATGATTCAGAAGATGACTGAAATAAAGTTTTTCTTATTTAATGTTTCAGTCTGTAAGTAAATTGAGTTGCAAACATCTCACACTGAAAATTCACAAACCTTAATTTGTAGTTGTTTTGGTGAAAAAAAAAAAAAAAAATCAGGTATGTTTAGCTGTAATAAGATTTATACGTGAATATTGAAGTTTTCTTGATCCTATTATTTATTCTATTACAGAAATTACATAAACAGTGAACACACACACACACACACACACACACACACACACACACACACACACACACGTATGTATAGTGTATTAGAATTCAGAATATTTTAAAAATAAATATATAAAAATAGAGATTTTTATATAGAATATACCATAAATATGGAGTCAATAAGGTTTTTGAAAGAAGTCTCTTCTATTCACCAAGGCTGCATTTATTTTTAACAAAAATATAAAAAAACAAACAGTAATTTGTAAAATATTATTTACCAAAATCATCAAAATGACCAAAAATTATAGAAAATAAAAAATACTATAAAAAGGTAATATTGTGAAATATCACTACAGTTATAACAAATGTAAAACAAAATTGAAATATTACTGCAAGTTAAAATAATAAAACCATCAAAATAATCAAAAATACAGAAAAAAATATTGTGAAATATTACTGCAATTTAAATAAAAAAATAACCAAAATGATCAAAAACAAACAAACAAAAAATAGTGTGAAGTATTGCTGCAATTTAAATTGACAAAATAATCAAAATGATCAATAATAAAAAAAAAATATTGTGAAATATTGCTGCGATTTAAAAATAAAAACATCAAAATTATCAAAAAAGAAAAAAAAAAAACATATTGTAAAATATTCCTGCAGTTTAAAATCGCAAAATCATCAAAATAATCAAAAATACAGTGAAAAGTCATATTGTGAAATATTACTGCAATTTAAAGTAAAACCAGCAAAAATATAAAAAATACATTAAAAACAAACAAATAAAGTGAAACATTATTGCAATTAAAAAAAACAAACAAACAAAAATGATCATCAAACTGATAGAAAAGTAAAAACAGTAATATCATGAAATATTATTAAAATTTAAAATCACATAAAATACACTTTTTTATGTGAATATATTGTAAGATATAATTTATTCCTGTGATCAAAGCTGAATTTTCAGCATCATTACTCCAGTCTTCAGTGTCACATGATCCTCCAGAAATCATTCTAATATGCTGTTTTGCTGCTGAAGAAACATTTCTGATTATTATCAATAATGAAAACAGTTGCTGTGCTTCAAAATTTTACAGAAGCTGTAATACAATTTTTGTGAGTGTTTTGATGAATAGAAAGTTCAAAAGAATTGCATTTATTTTAAATATATGATTTTTTTATGTTTAAAATTTAGTGTACATACTTCTGATACATTTAATATTTATGGTTTTGCGTGTTATTGCTCAATGTCTTGTCACGAGATGGTAAAATGCTCTTATCCTGACTGAAGTGCAACATCAGTGATTTCTGTGGCTCCTCCTCCTTTAATATCACATCATCTTTATCCATAACAGTGCTGCTTTACAGTCTCTGAAAACAACATTTGCTGATCCTAAGATGTGCATGCATTTGTGAGCGCTGGATGATGCTATTATATAAAACATTCATTAAATATCAAAGGTCAGACGCTGCCTGTCTTAGCATGATTAATATACACCATGATGGCTGTCATTTTTCCAAAAATAGGGCATGTAATGTGCAGTAATGACACACAAAACATTTTTCTTGTAGCATTTTTAAGGGTTGCACTTTGTGCCCATTAAAGGGAAGCATGCAGAGCGCAGCCGGCATGAGAAAACGTGTCAAAATACAAAATATCTGATAAACAGAAGTGCATTTATTGTGGCAGTTGTTAAATAATAATGTTGATTATAGGTTGGCTCAGCACAGATGTGGTAATTGTCTGTCATAGACGTGCGCTGCAGATGACAGCCACGAAATAACAGCCAGAACAGCAAATTACATGCAATAAACATCGGCTTGCAGGAATGTTGTAGATCAGATTTTAGTGAGACGCTTTCAGGATGACAGTTGATTTCGCAACATTTTCTATAATCAGACCTATAGATGAGATATAATGGTAATAGTTGTAAAATGTTTACACAAAATTTCAAACTGACATTTTAAAGAAGCGTTGTAATGTGGTCACATATTTTGTGCAGAAAACAAACAGCAAATAAAACAGCAGGACAAATTAGTGCGGCAGTGTAAAGGATATTATAATGCAGTACAATCAGATTCAGTGTGCACATATAAATTCACTATTTATTTGAAAAATAAATGACATGATTATGATAATATGAACAAAAAGGAATCAAATAAATAACAAATAAATAATCAATGCATTTAAACATGCATACCCCCTCCCACAAAAAAAGAAAGAAATTGTAACAACATACAATGTCACTTTTATGAAATTGTAAAATAAAGTTAGAAATCAAGTTTATAATTTCTATTTTACAAAAATACAAAATTGTCTGTTCTGCTTCAAAACCAAATCAGACAAAACAAAACAAAAAACAAACAAACCAAAACAAGCTAAAACAAAACCAAACCAAACCAAACAAAACAAAACCAACCAACAAAACAAAACAAAACAAAAAACAAAACAAAACAAAACAAAACAAAACAAAACAAAACAAAACAAAACAAAAAACAAACAAACCAAAACAAGCTACAACAAAACAAAAACTAAACCAAACAAAACAAATTAAAACAAACCAAAACAAAAAACCAAAACAAAACAAAACCAAAACAAAACAAACAAAAACCAAACCAAAAAAAAAAAAACAAAACAAACCAAAACAAAAACAAAGCAAACAAAAACGAAACCAAAACAAAACAAAACCTTAATGGTCCTAAAATAGGCTTTATTGTCTTTATGTTAAAGACATAAATATGATCTATCTATCTATCTATCTATCTATCTATCTATCTATCTATCTATCTATCATCTTTTTTCTGCTGCTGTTTTTCGCTCATCTATCTCTCGCTGTCTGTGAGTGTAATAATATACTTATAATACAGCTGTAGTAAAGTAGCCATCAATATCGAGTCCACTCAGAGTGCGCTCTTGTTTCTCTTCATGGGTAATTTGGTGTCTATCTGTCTGGCCTCTCTCAGAGCCATTTTCCCTGCTGTAAGCACTCTTCAGCCAGCGCCGCCCTCCCCAAACACATATATAATTGCACATCTTTCACCAATTAATGTCAAGCCTCTATCAGCATGTGATTGAAATGAAAGGCCGCCGGGAGCGGGATCGATCCGGGCGGCCCGTCGCGCCTTTAAATGGACTGCACCAATCACACGCCAGTCCATTTCCAAATCAAGCTATTGGCCGCTCCGGCCGAGAGGAAGTGTCACTTTCTCTGACTGCGAATACTAGCTTACTACTGACTAAATACACTATTTATGTGTGAAAAGATGCATTATGTAATGATAAACCTTCAAAATATGCTACTGGTCACATCACATGTAAGTAGCGTCCAGTTATTTTCTTAAAAACAAAGAACTACAAGACTCACCATATTTTTTCCAGTTGATCAATCAATTGTTTTGTATTACAAGGTTTCTGAAATATGTTGTTTAGATATGCAAAGAGGTATTATCTCATTAAATATCCACCAGTTTGCATACATTTCCAGAACAGAAATCGGAAGATTGAATAAAAACAGGTTCAAAATGATTTTTTTTTTTTGTTTTTAATGTTTTATTTGTTGACATACTAAATGAAAAGATAGGAATAAAACTGTAAAGTTTAATGGATGTAAGTGCTGCTAAAATAAAGAAAACCAACTCATTTTGAGAAAACAGCCTTTAAAATATAATTAAAACTTAAATGTATATTTTAGATTTTTTTTTTCTGAAATAAGGAAGCAAAATCTTAAAATTAACCATGAAAAGCAAAGTTTTTCTTATCTTGTCTTGCTTTAACTATTATAAGTCTTTAATTATAATTGTTATATGAGTAATTATTTATTTTTGACGAGATGAGAAGTTACACATTATATATGTGATATATGATATATCACTTACCGTTCATTCACACTGGAAATGTAAGGAGAGCCCTTAGTATTGTGGGATAAAGTATAATTTCTGCATTTATTACATTTTTTAATCATCTCAGGTTTCTTTTCCCTCCATAAATCTTGTGACAGCACTTTTTTTTTTTTTTTTTTTTTGTTGATGTTTTGAGATATTCTGTCAAACACCGTAAGCAGTACAGACACAAACGCAGGACTGTCAGGGTTGTATTTTGTTGTCTGATTGCTCTTGCCAGCTTCAGGCTAATTAATGAAGCTGAGTAATTAGATGTGTATTAGTATGGAGGCAGTGCCCCCTACAGTATAGACTAGAAGAAGAAAGCTGCCGTTTGCTTAGTGTCTGCCATATTCTAGTAAACATAATGAATCTGATGAGGAGTATAGAGAGAATATATGGAGAAACATATAGATAATAGTTTCATATTTTATCATCATGATTTATTTATAATATCCAAGCTATCTGTTTAAAGATGAAAGCAATAATGCATTTAATTTATTGCATTTAATATATATATATTTTTTCTCATGTTCTTGATGATTAATGTCCGGAGCCAGAATATTAGTATTATTTTTATTATTATTTATTTTATGTTTTTTTTTAATTTTTTTAATTTTTATTTATTGAATTTATAAAGGTAAAAAAAAACAAAAAAACATTTCAAACATGAGGTGCATTTTTAAAATAATATTATAAAACAATTATTCTTTACATTTATTTTACTTTTAATAACAGTAGAAATTATATATTAGTAGAGATGTGTTACTTTATCAATCTAAATTATGCCCCACTGACATATTTTTATATTTAGATTTATGTCAATAAGTCTAAATCCACATAATTATCCACTGTATATAATAAATGTTAAACGTTTTACTGTTTATCTTCTACTCCTTAAATAGTATTTGTCTAAAAATACAATTTGCTAATGTAATATTTTACAAATGCATGTTCTTATTTAGACAACAGTTAATGATAATCTAATTAATAGCTTAGGTTTCACTCATAATCACATCAGTTCAGCGATTCTGCTCCTGATAGCACTGCCTTGCTCATCTGCTGCAGATAAGATGAGCTTTTACTCCAATAGATGGCAACAAAACACTAGCCTGCAGTCAAACTCAACCTATAGCTCTGCAGAGCACGAGGCGCATCAGGAAACTATGATATATGTCTTACCTACACTAATTACATCAAACATAATTCCCTCAGCGTAAGCGCTTTATTAGAAGAACCCGGCTGAAATTGATCTTTTGATAATCCTTAATGGAGAGAAACCTGAAGTAACAGCAACTGAAGAAGAAGGAAAAGCAGTTAGTGCTTAAAATTTCTGCTGGAATCCTATTTGACTGTAATTTATTGAAAATGTTAAAGATTACAGTCTTATCTTGATGTTGGCTTTTATTAATAAATAATAATGCATTTTATTTATAATGCACTTTCTCTTTCCCAAAGTGTGACAAATAGTAAAAAACACAAAAATAATACAATTCAACACCCTTTTATTTTGAACTATTATTATAGAATAATAAAATGTTCAAAAAACATTTTAATGCAATATTTTATTTTTTAATGAAGAAACACCGTGAATGCTAAAAATGACCCCCATTTATCTTCACAAATGTTTTCTTTTCTCCCCGCAGCTCTACAACTACTTTTGTCTTTAATTTGTCTCTTTTCTCTCTTTTGCAGAAGTGTCTAATGTAATTGAACTCTAATGCATTAGGGATGGTGATTGAAATGCCAAGGACACGTATAATTTCCCTCTTTGTGCTCTCGGCCCCTGCGAGTGCTCTCTCTTGCTCTCGCACCCGGGGCCCCTCTACCTTACGGCACCGCTGACAATCAGCCCTCGTCAGTGTAATTAAATGATGGTTTATAAAGTGTGAGAAGCCACTATGACCAAAAGCAAATAGGTGCTTATCGGCGAGCTGCTGAACAACCCTAATTTTCTCCAGTGCCAATTTCCATCTGTTATCTGGGCTCAGAATCGGCCCCTTTTAGCCCTGCACTCTGTTTCTCGATAGCGAGCGCTCGCTCCCCGCTGCTGTGTGTGTGTTTTTTTTCTGAAATATACACACATTTTGCCTTTGACAGAATGACATTTTAACAGCAACGTACACTTGTCTTCACTTCCCTCGGCGGAGTGACATTTCAAAGACGAGGAAAATGAAATATTTTGAGCATGGGCAATTATCTATGTTTTTTTATGTATTTTGTTTGTTTGTTGACATGCAAGAATCACATGGCATGAATTATTTTAGTTTTTGACATCATCTGCTGTAAAGATAATGGGCGTACAATAATAGCAGATTTTGGTAAAATACCAAATTTTATTTAAAATTATGGTACCAAAATTGTATTTTACTAGTTAAATGTTGATATGTTAATATAGTAGGCTATATATTTAGGTATAATTTGGTGTATTTATAATAATATAAACATACCAAATATACAGTGTACCAAAATGTATTCAAAATTATAATACCAAAATTGTAACACATTTGTTAAATGTTGATGCACTAATATATAACATGTTTACATATTTGGATTAATTTTATACTTAATAGTACATGCAATAATTGTAAAGATAATGGGCGTAGAATGATAGTCGATTTTAGTAAAACAATATACTAACATTTATCTAACATTATAATAACAAAATTGTGATTTATTTGTTAAATGTTGATACATAAATATATAAAATGTTTAAATATTTGGTTTTATTTGCATATGATAACACATGCAAAAGTTGAATGACATTATTTTAATTTTATTTTTTATATGTTGATATGCTAATATGCAAACTGTTTATATATTTGGTTTAATTTTGCACCTAATAATGCATGAAAAAATAGCATGATATGATTTTTTTAATAACAACTTGCCAACATTTTAATTTCTTTATTTCTTTTTTTTTAATGTTGATACATTAATATATAAAATATCTAAATATTTGGTTAATTTTGCACCTAATTATGCATTTAAGAATCACATGTCATGAACTATTTTATTTTTGACATCATGTGTTAAAGCTGGTAAATTTAGGTAAAATTTGGTAAATTGTTTATAACAATATACCAAAATATTTTTACAATTACAATACCAAAATTGTAATTTATGTGTGAAATTTGCAATATTTAATTTAATTTTGCACCTCCCCGTCATCTAAAATATAATTACCATAAACTAAAGCTAGATATTTTATGCATTTTCTTCTGCAGAATTTTTCTTACTGCAGTAATATCTCTAACTCAGGTACGGTAAGCTTATAATAGACTTGCCGTGCTGCTCAGAGGGTAAAAACAGTAATATTGTAAGAATATTAGAGCTCACGGTCTGGGTTTCATTACAGCTGCTTTTGAAATGGCTAACTTTTCTTCTGTAATCTTCAAATGTTTTATGGAATAATAGGAGACATCATTCAACCTCTCAAGTTTTTGCACTTTGAAAAGAATCAGCCGGCTCGTAGTATTGGAACACAAAAGCCTAACCGCATTATCTCTGTGAAAGAGGCCGGTTGCGGCAATGATTTGATTGAATTAAAGGAAAAAAAGTACCGGCAGCATGCTTTTTAAGGACATATTGATGGAAGGCTATTATTTTTGCCAATTAATGTGTGGCTTAAAGAAAAAGAATTGATTATAGATAGACCCACACCCTCCCAAACGTATATCCACACACCTCTATCAAGATCCACTCTCTGATTATTAAAGAAACATGTGAAATCTCAAATCAAGATTGAGTGAGACACTTCAGCCCCAAATCCTCTTAACCAGATTATTAGCTCTTTATGATCACACACAATGCCGAGTGTGTCAGAGAAAAGCAACCTGAAATTATCAGCCCCGATGAAAATGAGTCCAGCCCATGTCTGTTGATTTGAGAGCATATTCATTTATTGCCACAATGCTGATATCAGCATATGTGCCGCTTCATTTTCACCAAATATTCAATTTGGATATTAAAATCAATACTAAATTAATCCTAAAATATCAATTAAAAATAATTAAAAACGGAATAATTTTCTAATAAAATGAATTAGTTTTTAATTTGAGGAAAAAAATAAGTATAAAATAATATATTTATATTATTTATTAGAATTTATAAGGACGTTCTTAATTTTTATAATATCATTAAATAAGAATAAAATTATTCAAATAATTATTTACAGTCTTAATAATCATTTTTACAAATAGAAAATCAATAACTGTACCATAATAAAGTGTCTCCGTGTGTGTGTGTGTTAAGATGTGATATAGAAGCTGAATTCTTACCCTACAGGTGAAGGGCATCAACGTTGCGCGAGGTGTTCAACACACTGAGTGTATGAAAACCATGACCTCACAGAGGCCACGGCAAACACACACACACACACACACACACACACACACACACACACACACACATGCATGAGATTTCTTTTCAAAGCCTTATCACAGACTGCATTCACTAAACACACACATTCAAAGCTGTGATAACTTCTGTGAGCGCTGATATGTGTTTCTACTTACTGTTGTTTAATGAGCATTCAATACTTCTATATTATATTATATTATATTATATTATATTATATTATGCATTTAAAACAAGTGAAAAAAAAACTATTTAAAAAATGAATATTAAAACTGAAATTAATTAAAATTAATTAAAATTATTGCATATTCCTGATACAGATTATTTTTATATCATGTTGCATTTACAAAAAAAAAAAAAAAAAAAAAAAAAAAAAAATATGACTTCATCCTTTATAATGTTTCAGAATTTGAAATTACTTAATGAATTTTGGTAGATTTATTAACAATGTTGTATTATTTTTACCATAAACTATGTAATCATACTTGATTGACAAACACAACTATTGCATTTCAAATATGATATCTTTTGTGTATTTTTGTATTATTAAACACATTGTTTGCTTCAAAATTATTGATATGAATGAAATATACTGTTAAGACAATGAGTGTAGAACAACAGTAGATTTTTGGTAAAATTTTAGTAAAATAAACCAAGTATTTCTAAATGTTGATACATGTTTAAATTAATATATAAAATGTTTTTATATTTGATTCGCTCCTTCTTTTCAGTTTTCAACTAAAGTGAGTTGCCATTTTAGTAAAATTGACTTGAAATAATATGACAGAACAAAACATTGTCTAAATTTAATATATATATATATATATATATATATATATATATATATATATATATATATATATATTTTTTTTTTTTTTTTTTAAGGCAAAAACTGTGACTAAACCAAAAACTGTATAAAAACAAACACATTTTACCATATTTAAATCCATTCTGCATATTTTGCCCAAATATAGTGTGGGAAATGTTTCTCAATCATAACAGGCAACTTGATTAATTCACGTTAGCTATTATGTCATATTTTAGTGTTTTTAGCATTAATATAGATGTAGAAGGATTGTTTTCTTGAAATAGATTTTGGTAAAAAAAAAATAATAAAAAAAAATTGGTAAATTGTTGTTAAATTTCGTGGATTGTTGGTAAAATTTGGTAGATCGATAAATTAAACCAATTATCTGTCAGTTTTTACATAGAATTTAGTGCAGTAATCCAGCTGCAAAAGAAGTTAATAAATTGTTCTTCAAATCAGCTCTATATTATACCTCATGCCGTGTGTGTGTGTGTTTGTGTGTGTGTGTGTGTGATCTGTTCATTTTCATAAACCGGTTGGAGATAAGGTTAGCACCTTCCTCCACATTTACACACCCACCCCTGTTTGGCTGGATCTGAGAGGGGTAATTTCCTCCCTCAGCCATGCCCCCATTATTGGGATATCATGGGGGCTGAGCCTCTTCTTTCCCCGCTGGAGCAGAAAGGGGCTGGATCGACCGTTTGTTTTTGGCAAAAGAGGTTAGTCCAACACTTGACTGCTGTCCCAGAGGTACTTTCAACCTAACGAGAGAGTATCCGTTTCCCCAGATCAGTCGCTGTCTTAACTCGACATCCTCCGCCATCTGCTCGAGGTTTAACGCTCAACTAGCGTCAAATCCCGATGTTTGCACAGAGGCTGATCCCAGGACCTCAGAGGAACGTGATCCTATAGTCCTCTCCTCTCAGATCCAATCCGCTGATTAATCACTTAATCTGTGTTGCAAACACAGGAACTCCCAGAAAAACATAACACATGGCTGAAGCCTTCAATGGCATGATAGTATCGTGACAATACATCATCTCCGGCTTCATTGTTCACTTCATCGCAATCTCTTTCTTTGGTGGCTTGCTAATTACATCAAGTTTCGCTGAAAAAAAAATCCTGCAGGCATAAAATTTCAAGCTTTTTCCTCTCATTAACCACAAGCCGCTTCCAGTAATCTGTATTTCATGGAGAAAGGAGGCTTGAAAACAAACTGACGCTCAGATTTCAGGCCGTGGAGTCAAATTCCTCCGCACATTTTCGCCTGCTACGTGCTATTAGCTTTGCTAGCATCAGACGGACCGAGGCTTTTAAGCTCTCACCTCGCCGTTTGAGACTTAGCTACCTTAAAAGACGTACTTCAAAGAAATTAAAAAGTCAAAAAGTGAGCGTGGGGAAGGCGTCGGGAAGCACAAGTGCACGTGTGTTTAGCAACGCTAAGTGCTTCCCAGTCTCGCATCACTTGCTGCTCATGTACTATATTATCTTGGACGATTGTTTCTCCAGCGTGACTGATCCCACCCTGGGAATAAATCATCGGAATCACAGATCCGGCACGGTAAAGGTTACTCACCTCCTCCTGATCGCCTCTACCTTTCTGGCATTTGCAGAAGGCGTTGCGTCGAGGTGTGTGTACCTCCAAAAGGACCAGAAAAAGTAAAGCGGCTACATGGCGAGCAAGAGGCTAATAGGGTTAATTGTTATGTAAAAAGTGCCACGGTCAACTGCGGGCCGGGGCGGCCCCCCTACTCCCTTCCTGTCCCAGAGGGGAATTCAAGCCCAGATGGCATTTTCCTGGAGGCTGTGACCCACAAGAGGCTGGCGCCCACAAAGAACAAGGTGCATCGTCTCCGTCTAATTAATTTACTATTATAGCACCTGTTTCCGAATAGATAGGCCGGGGAAGAGAAGCGCTCCCCAGACGCAGCGGTGGGGCTTGTGGTAAATGGGGTTTGAGCTGATTATATTAAGCTGATGCTTTGATCATCTCAAGGCGTTAAAATGGAAATATGTTTTGGCTGGCTGTGGGCCGCCGTGAGAGGGGAGCGGTGCAGGGACTCGGCTGATTAGTTTTCACTGTGGAATCGCACAAGGCCTCTCGCTCTAAATAAGAATATCCCATTTTTAAGCCTCGCCGCGGCAGCGATGCTACTTTTTCCAATCACTTTCCGAGCTTGGATCGGCTTGCTGCAGCGTTTCAGTCATCAAGAGGACCGTGCAAAATCTGCACACACAGAACTCCACAGATTTGTGATGATTTAAGTACATTTGACATATTTTCTGCTTGTTACGTGTTTGTTTACAGTTTTTTTCTTTTCTGCTAAAATGATTACGCTTTTAGCTACCAATAAGAGTCAACTCTCCATTTAACCTCCAAATCACTGACAGAAATGTTTGATTATGAAAACAATACGAAAATTATGTGCATCATGGTGAAAATTCAACTATTTTAATCGAACACTTTTTTGCGTGTTTGTTTAATATATTGTTTTAGTAAACTTTATGTATTTTAATAAATTTATTATGCTTTTAGCTACCAATAAGAGTCAACTCTCCATTTAACCTCCAAATTACTGACAGAAATGTTTGATTTCAACAACGATAATGAAAACAATACGAAAATTATGCGCATCATGGTGAAAATTCAACTATTTTAATTGAACACTTTTTTGCGTGTTTGTTTAATATATTGTTTTAGTAAACTTTATGTATTTTAATAAATTTATTATGCTTTTAGCTACCAATAAGAGTCAACTCTCCATTTAACCTCCAAATCACTGACAGAAATGTTTGATTTCAACAACGATAATGAAAACAATACGAAAATTATGCGCATCATGGTGAAAATTCAACTATTTTAATTGAACACTTTTTTGCGTGTTTGTTTAATATATTGTTTTAGTAAACTTTATGTATTTTAATAAATTTATTATGCTTTTAGCTACCAATAAGAGTCAACTCTCCATTTAACCTCCAAATTACTGACAGAAATGTTTGATTTCAACAACGATAATGAAATCAATACGAAAATTATGCGCATCATGGTGAAAATTCAACTATTTTAATTGAACACTTTTTTGCGTGTTTGTTTAATATATTGTTTTAGTAAACTTTATGTATTTTAATAAATTGATTATGCTTTTAGCTACCAATAAGAGTCAACTCTCCATTTAACCTCCAAATTACTGACAGAAATGTTTGATTTCAACAACGATAATGAAAACAATACGAAAATTATGCACATCATGGTGAAAATTTAACAATTTTAATTGAACACTTTTTTGAGTGTTTGTTTAATAAATTTAGTAAACTTTACGTATTTTAATAAATTGATTATGCTTTTAGCTACAAGTTAGAGTCTAGTCTAAATTGAACAACAAAATACAATACTACTGACAAAAATATTAATTTCATTAACAATAACAAAAATTTGATAAATTAGGCACAATCAATCAATCAATCAATAAAATCCTATTTCAGGAGCTCAATTTTCAAATATTATCTTCCCACTTGTGCCAATGTTGTTTTATTTATTTTATTTTTTTATTTTTACATAACTTGATAATGCTTTTAGCTACCAATGTGTGTCTACTCTCCATTTAATAGCAAACTTACTGACAAAATTTTTGATGGATGTGTTTGATTTTGTCAATTGCTTTGCATCATGTAATTTCAGGAGCTTTACAAGGACAGTTTTACAGCTTTTATTAAATGTTGATACTTTAATATATGAAAAGTAATTATGTTGACTATTTATTTTATTAATTTTATACCTTCTTGCCAACTAAGTTAGATGTCTTTTCAATCAGTTGAGTAAACTTAAAGGGTATTTTTGTCAAAAGACAAACCCTATGATATCTTTTGCCTTTTATATTAATAAACACATTACTTGCATCAAAATAATTGATATGTCACAGAAGGATATCATATGCTGTTAAGACAATGGGTGAAGAACAAAAGTAGATTTTGGTAACATTTGGTAAATTGTTGGAAAACTTTGTATTTGTTAAATGTTGATACATTTTTAAATTATTGTGTAAAACTTGTGTATATTTGTTAAAATTAAATTGTTATTTTCAGCAACTAAAGTTGGCATTTTAGTAAAATCGACTCCAATTTATATGACTTGATGAAGCATTATCAAAATTTAAGGGATATTTTCATCAAAGGACCAAAAACTGACTAAAACAAAAATTGTAAAAATGAACTTTTAGCATGTTTGAATCCATTCTGCAGATTTTACCTCAGTATAGCACAGAAAATGTTTCAGGCGACTTTATTAAGCCATTATGCCAAGTCATCCATTGGTTTAATCAGTGCTCACGAATACGTATAGAATACAACTTTAGTGTGATATTCGGTTTAGCTTTAATATGTTTTCACATCGATTGTCATTTCATCTATTCACACTGATGTGATGGCCTATAATGGCCCTCCTCAGGTTATGTGCTAATCCAACTCAAATATTGGTCAAATAAGCGCGAGGCTTTAAATGCGGTTTGGCGAGGTGGTCGGGAAAGAGGGGGGCTTCGTTGGGTCCGTGGCAGGTGGGGGTTGGTGAAATGAAGCATCAATGATGGAATAATAGCTGATGAAATGGAAGCCCTGCTCCAAAACACTGGCACTCAGTAAATGGATTTAGGGAATATGCTAATCTCGCCTTCACTCGCACTTTATTCATTTCCGCCCCAGTGCCCCTCAAGGATTAACATAATTTATCACCTGAGAAACACCACAAAACAATCTTGCTTGTGTAGTAAAAAAAAATGTACACCAACATCGGCATGGTGAGAAGATACTATTGGAGTAAGTTTGGAAATCCCTCTTCCTCAAGGAGCGATATGATATATGATTCAGGGCTGCTGAAGTCATGATAGCGCTAATCTAATTTGACAGTTATGAATAACGTTAGTAATTAATTGATGTAGGTCAAGGCCGTGGAGCACGGCATGTTATTTATCATCAATGTTTGCCTCAGGCTTTGCAGAAGCAGACAGGTTGTTCATATTAGCTGCTTATGGCCATGAAACAGACCGGTGTGATTCAGACAGTTTGTGCACCCGTCCTGAAAAGAGCTTCTTACATATCACTGATTAAATGAGTTCATCCTGACTGCCAACAGGTTCACTCCATATTACAGCAGATTTCCTAATTTTCCCCAAATTTTTTTTTGTATTTATTTAACCCCATATATTTTGTTGGGTATAATTGTGCATGAGTCAATGGTTTAGGGTAATCTGCTGAAAATGAAGATTATTCTCAGAAAACAGTGATATTTCTGTCTGAAATTTTTAAGATTTGGAAAATTTCTTTGGCAAAGGTTGCTAAATAACAAAAAGTCTTCTTTGCACATCTCAGGCTTAAAATATCACACCCATAACCATCATAAACACTGAGGGACAACCGTAGGGGACATGTCAGCATTCAGATTAATGGTCAACAAATGTGGATTTTTCAATGGCTGATTCTTAAACTCTTATCCTCATTCCTACATTTGATTGCTGTCTTGCAAAGTATTAACAGTTGTTTTTGTTAGGAGATTTAAAGCTCTACATTGTGTCATACTGTCACAGTAAATTAGGAATTCATCTACTAATAATATGAATATCAGTTTTGGTGTGCCTTGTAATAAATTACTTATAATTGGGATTACAATTTAAAAAAAAAAAAAAAAAAAGTTTTTTTTTTTTTTTTTTTTTTTCTAGTTTGATAAATATTTCTTTTTCAAATCATGTTTTGTGCCAACCCTGTTGCATTCAGAAGTTTTGGAGGGTGTAATGATAAAGGTTTGAAGACCTGTAAAAGATCAATAAAAACAATTTATGGTTGCACTTTATTTTACAGTACACGCAATTTACAGTGGACTTGCACAAAGAAGCGTTAAGTAATATAGAGTAGCTACTTGTTAGGTTAGGTTTAGGGTTTGGTACAGTACATAAAATACCAAAATTAAAAGTACTACAAACATTACCAAAATTGAGCAAATAATAATATTTTCTAAATAAAACAAACAAAAGTTTTTTTTTTTTGTTTGTTTTTTTTTGGATGAAGTAATTTATATAAAACTGCATATTGAAAGGCCTAGGTTTTCATTTCAGTAAAAGAAAAAAGTAGTAGAATTAAATGTATTAACTTATTCCATATAACCAATTAAAATGTAACTGTGATGAATGTAAACTGGCTAAAATTCAGATGAAAAAAAAATTTCATTTTGGGTGTATTTTGGGTGTAATTCTATTTTAATTAAAATTGAGTTAATTTACTGATATTAAGTATCAATTAATTTACTTAAATCTTAATTCACTAATTACTTAATTTTTGCATTACACAATAAATCAGTGATAAATACATTTTTTTTAAATACATTTTTGACTAAGTTCAGTAACCTGCTCATTATGTATCTTTTTTTTCTTAGAAAATATTAAGATTATGCTTTAAAAATTCTGCCTTTATAATGAAATAGGAGCCAGCTGTGATGAACAGACTATGGACTCCAGGATTAGCTGCCTCCCTTTTTTTTTTTTTTTTTTTTACAGCGTTTACCATTTATTTATTACAGTAAACACCCAGTCTATATTAGCATAGAAACTTCTGACCTGGTTTGATTTGCCTCGAGCCTGTTGGTTTCATTGACTGGAGCAGGCATTGCACGTCTTTAACAGCAAGTACCGTATGTTGTGATTGCTCACATGCATCCCGAAACGCCATGTTTTTCTTGGCACGGTTCTCTAATTTGGCGTCAAAAGGAGGGCGAGAGAATTAGACTTGCTCCTCTGCACACCCTATCTTACAAGCCACGGGAGCTGAGTACCTCAACATTCACTTTTCCAGTTTCTCCGTCTTTTGCGTTTGGAAATCAGCTCCGGCGGTGATTACAGTCTAAAGGTTTCCTCACTTACCTTGCTGTGAACAATGAGTTTGCGGTGAATAGGTGGTATTCACATGGTTAGGCTTTAATGGTCTTCCAGGTTGATATGTCGGGGTGGGGGCTAGCAGGAATATCTCTGACGCATCCAAATGCATAGAAATGAACGCATCGGTGCTGGAGGCTCGATAATAACAGGTTTCGTAGCTTTAATCTGCCACAGCAGATGGTTACTGTAACCTGCATTGGTGAGACAGTGCTTATGAATAATGAAAATATGGAGTTCCTGCTCTAAATAAAGTATTTAGTGCAGGATCTGAAGCATGAGAGGAGAAGATGAGCGGGGGAAAAAGAATGAAGGCTAAATCAGCGTGAACCACATGGCTATTGTTAAACCGCGAATGTTATTAAATATTACACTTCAATAACGTGATGCATTAACACTTCAGGAGTCATATTAGCTACGCTTATATCGCAACTTCCTTCGGATAGTTTACTCTCGAGTTTGCGAGAGCTGCTTTGTGGCCATTTTTAATTGGATATATTGTTGATAAGTGTCATTTCGACCATGTAAGACTGCGGTTTGATTGCGGTCCAGCACGTCTGTCATCTATGATATGTCTGCGCTTATCTTATTTATTGTGATTAGATGTCTCAGCGTCGTCTGTCGAACTCTTGAAAGTGGCTAATGCTCATTAACGGCCTTACCCAAAGTCCGATTTCTCCTCTTCTCGCGTTTTTGTCCAAAGAAGATTAGAACCGAAAATCTTGACTGCTGTTCACGAGGTTATTAATGTGCTTTGGGTAATTGAACAAGTCCAGAGATGTTTTATGTGGGATGTGTTTTACCACAATATCATCAGCTTGGCAGTGTTTACATTCAGTAATAACAAGTTCTATCATTCAGGGACCAGCAAATTCACGAGCAATTCGGATTTCCCGTAATCTGCTCCCCCCGGTATGTATTTGTATAGAAAACACAAGATTTCGCCTCTCTGTAATTGCCTTTTCTTAATTCCGTGCGGCCCATCAAGCCAAGATTGAAAATATCCTGATTTTTTTTGGGGGGGGGCATCTTGGGACTGTGACAGCAAAGATTTGTGGAAGCTTGAGATTGTCTGCAAGAACTTGCCTGAAAGAACTGGTGCTTGCTGGCCTGCAGAGCCATGATAAAATGTAACAAAAAATAAAACATCTCAGTTTCAACCAGCTTGTGTTAATAGATGGTGTACCAGTGACAGTGCTCAGATGCTAAGCTAATCTTCTGCTGGTTATCCATAGGCGCCGTTGGGACAGTGCCATGGTGGACTAGTTGACTTTAAAAGCAAACTTTGACTTTTCTTTTACTTTCTCTGTTCTCACAAACTCTGACAGCTCAAGATGCTGGAAAGCATAGCTTTCATTTGCCATGCAATTTCCCACTGCTAGCAGTCTAGTATGGAGCACAATGTGATGCTGTTTTTCTCAGTGGAGAGCTAGAGGACAATCGCTAGACTACAGATTTTTGAAGAAGCCTTGTTTTTTTGGCCTGTATTTCATCAGCTAGTCAACATAGATGGTTGTTACTCTTCACTTCATTCTGATATGATAAATGGGTCAATGGGGTGATGTTTCATATACACTGAAAAAAAAAATGACATAGGATTTACTTTAAAACAGTTTTCAGTCAGAAATTGCTAGTATATATCATGAATAATTACAAGGAAATTACCAAGAAAGTAACACAGTAACACAATGTGAAATTTTGAAGTAGAAAGACTGAAATAATATTTTCTTGTAAAACAAACTTCAATAATCTGTTTTATTTACAACTTTCAAAAATATTTTAAAATATTTTTAACCCCAATAATCTGTTTTAATTACAACTTTTAATTTACAGTGTATATTAATTTATTAAGATACATTAAAAATACAATTCATACATACAATGACTTACCTCGTATATGAGAATGTTTGTAATATCTGAAGTGAAATTAATTTATGCATGTTTTTTTTTTGGAATAATCTTTTACTATTATTTCTTAATAATAATAGTTTCTTTAAACAAAATAAATATTGTCTTATTAACATAAAATAAACTTTTTGTCTGACAAATCAAAGTCATGTTGTGTGACTCTCCAAAAATTTAATGATATTTCTATATTAACAATTAAAGCTATTAGTAATAAGTAAATAAATAAATAAATAAACAAACTTTTTACCTTGAAAAATACATTAAAGCTTTTTTGAAAATAATGATCAATATTTGTGCACTCACTTGTATTCAAAGTTTTTGAAAAATGTGTTATTACTTCATGATTACATCAAATACATATACTAAATGTTTTATTGTAGGTGCTCTTATATATCATTGACCATTAAAGTCCTGGCGATACAGAACTTTTTTAAGTGTCTGAGAATTTGATGGCATTGGCGCACTGCTCAAGAGATGGAGGCCTCAACTAAAGAATCATCTTTTCGTCAAGTGTACGCAAAATGGTGCCATTTTCTTTTTTGATTTGCTCAATGGCACGCTTTGTGGGCCGGGTTCCAATCCTCCCTTATTATGTCTCTGTCTATTTTTCATCACACCTGTTAGTATCACACAGATGTGGATTTAACGGGATGCAAAAAAACGAGAATGAAACAAAGCAATCTGAGACAGAATTGAAACAATTACAGACAATTTTGCTAGAAAAAAGGCCATCTGGTGTATGCATTACCTCTATTGAGCAAAGTCCTTTTGTGGCTTGCCAGCTTCTTTTTAGAGGTTCTCATGAAATATGTATGTTTTCATAAAGTGTCAAACATTTTCCTTTTTCGCTCTTCTTAAGGGTAAACTGGAAGTGGCCAATTCAGATGAAGTTAGCGATATAAACTTATCCAAAAGCAGCAAATGAGCTATAATCACTTCATACTCTCACAAGTAATGATGTAAAGTCAAAAGTAATCTTGCTGTATGAAGAGATTTTAAGCTTTTCCGGACAGTTGATTGCACGTTTCATTGGTTCTTCATTCATTTTACCTGGAGGAAAACAACACTGATTAGTATTATGCTCTCTGGTTAATCTAGAGCGATGGCCACTTGGATAAAACATCGGAATTTTACAATTAAGCCAATATTGTCATTTTGAGCCAAATCATTACTATTTGTCGAGTCTGTAAAGTTATAGAGAGTATGCCATTTGCTTTCACGCTAAATCTTTTGGCGCAGTCTATTTGGCATGAGAATTTGGTGTGACTCATTCAGGACATGCGCTAGGGCTTTCCTTACCGTAATACAACACGGATTGGCGTAAAAACTCGTCTTTGGCGGGGAAGCGTTGGCTCTTAATTGACGAGATATCTCGTCTTTGGCGGGGAAAGAGTTAATATATCTGACCTAGTCGAATATATGTATGTGAAAGTGATGCGGCAGACACATTGCGAATGAAATGTTGTAGCATTATTTTCATTTAAATATTCATAGTAGTTTGAGAATTCCATCTGGTGCAGGCATGAATACTCTGAGACAAGCAATATTATCTTCTCCTCCTTTGTGGTTCAGTCATAGTACAAACACTGTGATTGGATGGCTGGGCAAAAAGTTACAGTGATGAGTGCTGTGTTTTACCCAAACTTGAACATTCTTCAACTCCTGGTGTCAAGAAATATACGCTTAAAGCCTCGTCACATTTTCTGGCATTTAAAAAAAAACACGGCACTTCCATCGAAAACAAATTTGGGATAAAATAGCCTCAGGAAAAAAAAAAAAAAAATGCTTTGGTGGACAAATGGCCTTACTTGTTTTTCAAAGCTGTTTGTCTTCAAGTAAATTGGATCTTGCATTTCTTGCAGCTTACAATGCATTCAATACAATCTCAAGTCAAACTGAAGGGCCAAATTGTGCATGTCAATTTTAATGGTAAATCTCAAGTGCTGTTGCCAGTACTCACAGTATTTCCAACATGCACAAAGTCCCAAATGATGGAATTCAGCTCTGGTTTGGACCATCAATTAAACCAAGTTTGAAAGCCCCACATTCAAGAGCCCTAAATTCATCATCCGAGAAAGAAATGTATGTCATATAACACAACCAAGATCATAACAGAGGCATCTAAGCTGTGCTAAAATCAACATCTTCTTTCCAGGACTGTTGGAGGATATGGTAGAGTGGGTTTTATTTTAAGGAATCTGCTTTTGTGGTGTGTCCAAATCCCAACACAGCCCACAACGCATTCCCTCTGGGAAATTGGCTGGCCGTGATGCCTTGTGCATGTCTTTCTCCATCACTGCCCCTTTGTTGGGGGCGTCCAGGTGCCCCCAGATCAGTCTTAACATCCTACACCTTAATCAAGCCAATAATTAATTTCATATCTCCGGCCTAGAAAAAGGAAAGGGTATTTGGTGTTTCCCAAAACCGACTGGCTCATATAATTTAGATGGTGACACTATCTGCAGAGTTGACCACCTTTGGTAAATTGGAGGCAGTGGAGTGGAAGCACTGACTAGCTTCTATTCTCAAAGGACACCATTCAGGGGTTTAACTTTTCACAGCAAATTGTGTGGGCTTGGAGGTGGAAGCGGATACAGTTGAAGGTCAAGCATGCAGTAAGTTTGAAGTGTTGATTAACTCTTCATGCCCAAGCTGATGCACCAAACTGTCCTTTCTGACCAAACGGCACAATTCAATGCTTGACGTCTTTTGATGGCTGTTTTGATCAATAGGAACCTAAATAACATGCCTTTCCCATTAACTTGGAGATGAAGTGTTTAACTTCGTTTGATGTGACTTGACTAGTCATTACAAGAGGGATCTATTTAATATGTACAGTCGGTTTGTATGTATATGTGTGTGTGTGTGTGTGTGTGTGCATCCAGCAGTGAGTTTCAATGCTGCAATCACTACTCAACAAGACCTTTTTTGCCTAGCTGTTCAGAAAACCATCTCTGGTGCATTCATGAAGCCAAAAAGCAATATGTTGATCCGAAGAAACCATAATGTAGAATGTAGATCATGACAGTTTTAAGCAACACTGCCTTACATTCAGCTCTACCGCTAATCAAATACACCTGGACAAATGCATCAAGGTTTCCAGGATCACTTGGAATTTACATACAGTTGTTTTTCAATTATGGTTAAATGCTGCAGGACTGTCATTCTTCAGGACCAGCAATGAAGAGTAGACCTGGACAACTACATAGCAACTTGTTTGAGTATTGAACTAGGTCATCTGTGGCTTTTTTTTTTTCAGTGAATCTGACAATCCCAGTCCCAGTCTGCCCTTAGAAATTTGTATGTAAAAGTGTGACTACATATGAGGCCTACAACTTGGAATCAGTTTAAAAAATTTGCTTATTTTAATGCATAATCAATTAGCATTTTGCAAAGCTAACACATGATGCTCTAATTTAGACACAGATTGTAAGTGCACTAAAATGTGACTGAGTTACATCTTGGTATTGAACTTGGTCATCTGTGATTTTGGTGTTTTTGCAAAGGTTTCGACAATACCAGTTCCAGCTTTTAAAAGTTAAGGATATATTAGCATGTTGCTAAACTAACAACATGATATTATAATTAAAAATAAATAAATGACCTACATAGGACACACATTTTGGGTTAGTGGATTGTAACTGAACCAAAATATTTTTAGTATTACATAAAACATGTTAGTAGCACTTTTCAGTATATGTATATGTAATATTTATTTTGCTTCATCCAGCATGTTGGATGTATTTTTTTCATTGGTCAAAAAAGGTAATTGCTTGTCTTTTGGAACAGCATAAATACCAAATACAAAATGGATTTGTGTGCAATATATATCTACACTGTACCTAGTAAGATTTAATTCAGTGTCAAAAAGTATTGTCATTATTTTAGACTGGTTTGATTTTTCATCTGACACCAACAAAATCTTGGTCACTTTTTAATGTAAAAGCATTTGCCATGTTACTTTTCATCAAAAAGTAACAATGTTAGGAAATGAGTTACATTGCATTATGGTGCCACATTCATTTGTATTTATCTGCTATCAGCAAGTTTCTCATTAAGAAAGTAATTCCCAGGGTCTGATCTTAGCCTCAGTGGGGATGTACGTGTGTGTGTGTGTGTGTGTGTGTGTGTTTGAGTGTGGTCCACAGGATTCTCTATTCACATTTCCACCAGAAGTGGAGGCTTATTTTCCACAGAGCAGCTCAGCCTTTCTTTTTGATGGATGAACTCTATTGAAGTGCCGAGTGTAAAATGGATTTTGTTCAGGTAGTCACTTTGTTTTCATGCTGATAATATTCATTTAAGCCCAGTTTTTTCTCTGTCACTTTTCCCTTCAGATCCTCAAGCAGGGAAAATGCCGGAGAAAATGAGTTCCCTCCCTCGCCTCAGAGCATTCGCCCGCTGATTCGATCCTGTTTATAGAATGGCTCGCATAATGTACTTAATTCCCAGAAAGGCATCTTCGAGCCTATTACTGTTTATTTGGAGACCCTCGGAAGACCTCTTCAAGAGACTAGCCTAATAGCCTAACCTTCAGGAAACCTGGAAACTTAGTGGCCATCTGAAATATATTGGATGCTGCTGTGTTGAATACACTTTAGTTTTATGTTGTCTTTTTTTAAGGATAAACTTACAGTCCATTTAGTATACTGTATTAAAATGAAAGTGTGTACTTTGTGTGTCACTAAAATAGTTTTTAAATTTTTAGTTGTCTAATTAAATGTGGGATAATCTGTCTCAGGTCCAAAACAACAGTTCATCTCACAATTCACAATTCAGCAGTTCAGATCTTAAAACTGACATTTAAAACATTCTGGAGTACTAAATTAAATATATTTAAAAATGGGTGTCTGACTGAGACCTTGGGCTGGAAAATGCTAAAATTGTATTTCTAAAAAGCTAACAATAGAAATAAATTCAACATATTTATCTATATAAACAAAATTATTTTAATATATGTAGAGTATTTGATAGTTTCATGGTATTTTTTAACCCAATCTCATGTATGTGCATTTCGATGGCACGATTTTCTGTTTTTATTTGGCGTACTATTTATATGCAGAAATGGACTTTGGCGTGCTTATGATATGCGATTGGAAGGTTTAGGGGTGTAGGGTAGGTGCGTATTATATGTACGCCAAAATGCGTATTATATGCACGCCAAAAAAGTGCATATCATATGCACGCAAAAACTGCATATTAACGCCAAAGTCCATTTCTGCGTATAAATAGCATGTAAAAAAAAAATAAAAAATAAAAAATAAAAAAAAAAATCGTGCTATAGATACGCATTTTCATGAGACCTCTATTTTTTGGTGATGTTCAAAGTAATATAAAATCAAAATTTTCATTAATATTAATTAAAATTTACCATGGATGTTGGAATAACAACACATATATAATTATTTCAATTTATGTATTAGATAGCGTTGTTATTCATATGTCCTAAGTAACATAAAATCTAATTTTTCATTAATAATATAATGAAAAGTTACAACGGACAATCAGAATAACAACATATTTCTGTTTATAATATTATTTCAATATATTCATTTGATAGTTTTCATTAATATTTCCTTAAATTAACCTACAGGAATTAATTTAGAATTTATTTAATTTAGGGTTTTTAACATTTTCTGGCCAAAGATCGTAGCCTAACACCTATTTTTTTATTTATTTATTTTTTTTAATTCAACTAACTAATACATATTATAACTAGTTAATTAACCAGTTGTATTTCATATATATTGCTATATTTAACCATATTTTGATGCCATCATATGGATTTCTACAATTTCATCAAACTTTAGGAAAATAATTTAGGAAAATAAAAAATAAAAAATACTAATAGCGTGAAACCTCACAAAATTCATCTAACCCATTTCCAATGCTTACTAATGTTTTGCTCTTCTTTTCCCACCAAAATGATGCCACTTCCTTGAGGATGATGTCATAAAGGAACTGGCTTTTGTTAAGTTAAAGTTGAAACTATATGGAAAACACTAGAAGATTATGGAATTTGATTCCCAATTGAAACAATATTTACTAGAAAACATGCTTGAATTTAAATATTATGATTAGAGTAAGAAAATTGTGACACTGTGATAAAAGAAAACTAATTAATATGATTTTCATCATACAGAATTTTTAATCAAATATGTGAAGCCATATACGATGGAGATGGAATTTTTTATACTTTTGTCTCTCAGCCTGAGTCGTATTGAAAAGTCAAGGCCCCTCACATTTTGTTATTCAGTGGACACAGTGTCCATACAAGTCAAATATGAGTGCGATCTCAAGGATTTTCTTTCAGACGAGCTTTAGGAGGTTGTGTCAGCTTGTCGAGGCTCACCTATCTCCTCTAGTACATTACCAAATGCTCTAATTTCCTTGGCGAAGCTGATGTTTATTGTGAGGCTGAAATTGAAAATGGTTGGTAATGGAGAGAGCTTCACAGCCCCGAGACCAATTCTGAATCTAAATTACTTGCTTCTTTTCAATGGCATCGACTGAGGAGAGCTTTGTGCTCCTCGTACCTAATCAACCCCCAGCGTGACCCCAGATCCGCCAGCCCTTCTGGATTAATGATAAAATCCTTGGTTCAAACAATTATTCGACCTGAAATGGCTGTCCATTTTACTCTGAAAATTAAAGAATGTGAAATTATTTCTCCCCCCCCCCCACTGAAGCTTGCCGTGGCGCGCAGCATCACTTATTTTTGATCTCTGCTCCATAAACTCTTGAATATCTTTTTTTTTTTTTTTTTTGTGAGGTTTTTTTTTTTTTTGTAAAGGTGGGTGTCGGAGACCTCTTGGTTGTCTTTGACAGAGTGTGATGGGAGGTTGGGCAGGAGACACTCTCATGGGAGACAGTATTTGCTTCCATTATGAAGTCTCATAATCTATAGATGCAGAGAGAGAAAGAATCGTAAGGTTAGAACAAGGCCATGCTCAAATGACACTAATTAGTCGATGCTCGTAAAAGCATTATAAATGCTCCACACCTCCCCCCCGCTCTCTGAGTGAAACGCTCCTTCCTCTACGCACACCAGAAGTGTTTTACTTCATCTTTCAGGCAACATTGGCTTGTTATAAGCTGATTATCGGAAATCCTTCCATTTTAAAACATCCTTTGTGAGTGTGACAACTTGCTCACATTCATGTGAACTACAGCTGATGCTTTCTGATAATGTTGTAGTGTAGTATTACAATCTAGTTGAATTAATTGACTAGTTGAATCTCACAAAACATCACATTTAACATTTTGGATAAATAAAATAATTTCCTAATACCATTTTCAGATTTGTTTTACATTGTAGCTTTATTTTCATATCAGTTAAGCACATTTTCATTAAAAGATGATTCCAAAAATATTGTAATGCGATATTTTACTGTATAATCCCTTACGAAAATTAACCATGGTTTTACTACAAATAAAACCAAAAAACCGTGGTTACTCTATAGTTAAACCATGGTAAACACAATTTAACCATGGTGTTGCTACATTAACCATAGTTTAAAGGGGTCATATTACTTTGCTAAAAAGATCATCTTTTTGTGTATTTGGTGTAATGCAATGTGTTTATGCGGTTTAAGGTTTAAAAAACACATTATTTTCCACATACTGTACATTATTGTTGCTCCTCTATGCTCCGCCTGAAACGTGACGATTTTTACAAAGCTCATCGTTCTGAGAAGCGAGGCGTGCTCTGATTGGCCAGCTATCCAGTGTGTTGTGATTGGCCGAATACCTCAAGCGTGAGACGGAAATGTTACGCTCCTTACCGTGTTGTGATGCCGTGTCCTGGCATGATGACACAAAAACAATAAAACCCATTACAAACGAGGCATTTGTTGCATCCAGTGGGGACATAATAACTGATTATAATGACTTATACTGTCTTTTTACGCGTCGCGTTGCATCGCTCCGCGTAAACATTACCATGTCTGCATTTGTGATCAGAGAAACGAAAAACAACAAGCACTACTCTACACTGCTCAAAACTCGCATTTGAATAGTCAGTGGCAAATTCTTTAAATATGAAAACATACTTACAGGCTGTGAGTCAGAAGCACCAGACTGTCCTTGCAAAGTTGGAATTGTCCCTCTTTATAGAAACAGTCTTTGAGCACAGCTGGCAGGCTACTCACAGGTTCAGGAAACAGTCCTCCGTAAAATGCATTGCACAAACTTTAATATTTGGGTTGAACTGTTCTGGAACAGTGTTGTAAATACAACTTAACCACTTATTTCTAGTTGTGTCCTCTTTTGGAAGCCAAAACAAAGTAGTTTCTCTTTCACAACGAAACACACAGCATTTCCAGGACATGGCGTCAGCGGCAGCAACAATACTACAGCGAGAATAATAGTTCCGCCTTCTTTCATTGCGTATACGTTTGGGCGGTGTTTTTTAAATCTCCCCACACAGTGACGTAGACATGTGGGCACGTGTTTGAAAGAGCCATTTTAGGTGGGCGTGGTCAAGTCTTAACTTTTATAAAGAATATCTCTTTGGTTTTGAGAATTTAGTCTTTTCAACTTCAGTGATCTTATCTATGCACAAACAGCTTGAAACACTCCAAAGAGAAAGGAAACTTGAAATCGCATCATATGACCCCTTTAACCATGGTATTTGTAGTAAAACTATGGTTATACAAATGATAATCAATGTGCTAAAAAAAAAACCATGGTTACTACACTTTTACTATAATAAAACCATGGTTAATTTTCATAAGGGATAGTAAAAATAATAAAAAATAATGCCAATTAAGCACATTTCTCCCTTACATTTTCATTAACACAGTGCATCCATATGTTTTACTTATGTATTTTAGTCATTTTAATTATTCCAAAAAATGATTGTCCTTCCTGTAGTTTTACTGTATTATAGTAAAAATAATAGTGATACAAATAATGCCATTTAAGCACATTTCTCCCTCCCATCTTACAGTAATTACTGCAATGCATCCAGATGTTTTACTTGTTTTTAATTTATTCTGTTTATTCCAGAAGATGATTGTCATTATTGTAAAGCAATATTTTAGTGTATTGTAGTATTGAATTGTAAATTAAAATGAAATACAACAAATAATGGTGCAAACTGTCAATTAAGCCTATTTTTCCTTGATATTTTCATTATCATCTAGATATTTATACTTACGTATTCTTAAAAATGTCAATTATTTAGAAAAAATATATTGTTATTATTACAGTGCTATATTTTTAGTATTTTAGTATCTGCGTTATAGTAAAAATAATACAAACAGTGATACAAATAATATCAATTACGCACATTTCTCCTTCACATTTGAATTATTGCAATGCATCCAGATATTTTAACTGATTTTATTTGTATTTCTAATTATTGAAAAGATTAGCATTACTGCAATGCAGTTTTTTTTACTGTATTATAGTAAAAATAATACAAATAATAACACAAATAATGACAAACAATTAAGCACATTTATCAGTCACATTTTTATTATCGCAATGCATCCAGATATATATATATATATATATATATATATATATATATATATATATATATATATATATATATATATATATATATATATATATATATTTTTTATTTTTTTTTATTTCAAATATTCCTATAAATGATTGTCATTATTGTAATGCAATATTTTTATTGTATTCTAAATAAACAAATAAAATAAATAAATAAATCTAAATCTAAATCAGCAATAATACAGATAATAGTACCATGATATATAAATGTGTATATTTATATATTTCCCCCCTCATATTACAGCAATGCAAATTCATGCTTAATTGTTATTAACTTAATATGTCACAGTAGCAAAAAAAGTAGTGGTTCTATAAAGGGGCTTCCTTTTCATTCATAATTCATTCAGAATTCATTCATTTTCTTTATTCTTTTCTTTTATTTGGATTTTGGGGGGATACATGACCCAAGCCTGTCCTTGACATGTTTCACCCACCAAAGATCACACTTGACCCATGTTGCTTTCTATCTTTCTGCCAGATGGGGGCGTCTGCAGCTCCCAGACTTCCAGTCAACTTTCCCACTCGTGTCCACATGTGAAGCTTCAGATTTCTCCCACAGTGCATTGTTAATCACAGCTGAAGAACAGGGCGGCAGTGACATGTCATTGTAATGCTGGATATATAGATCTCATTGACCCGTCGACTTCAGTCTTTCCCCCCGAGACCCGGCACAAGTGGTCTTCAGCCCATCATTTCATAATAAAGAGAGCAGGAGAGAGCATGTGAGCGTTGAAAATGGCCCATATGCAATTTGGCCAGCAGCTCCTGTAATAAAATAACAGCTGCAATGATGTAGGTTACAATTCACCATTGATTTACACGTATTAGAAGATGACGCTGTGATTAAAAAAAGTGCATGTCAATCAAATCCATCCTCCTAATAATCCATACACACAGCAATATGTTTGTGAAAACCAATCCGTTACTTTTACCCCGAAGAAATCAAATTTCTAAAGGACGCTCTTGAGAGATTGATTTGATTTTACTCCCTTTTGTGTGTCTTGAAATACAAAGCATGATGGGAAATGTGCTCAGGGTTCAAGAACTCCAGGCGTCTCAAAGAAAGAAAGAATAGGAAGTGCATTACCATGGAAACGACATGGGTGTCTGTCATTGGGGAAGGGATGAGTGCGGATACATGTCGCTTACAGCTGTTGTCTTCAGTCATCCATTAGGAAGCCAAACACATTTCATTCCACATTTCAGTAGTGAATGATCGCTGGAGATCTCTGTCAGTTCAAACAGCTTGGAGATGATTTGTTTTCAGCTTTGATTTTAGGTAAAACAAATCAACAGGAAACACTGCACATTTTGTTGTTGTCATTGATATTTAACACGGTTAAGTGTATTAAAATGTTAACTAAATAAAGTTTGTTTTATATAGTGGGTAAACAATCAATAATTCTCATTCTCGTAGATCATTTTGTTTCATATTTGATATGCAGCTACTAGAATTTCCTGTATTATGACTATAGAAAATCATCTTGTTGAAAGACACAATGTTGTCAAAGGTTTCAAGGCGAACACAAAATAGGTTGTCATTCTTTGTTTGAAGGTTGTCCTTCTTTGTCCATATAAATCCATTAATATGTCACATTAAGTGCCATACTTCCTCATGGATGCTAAATGTAAGTTTATGGGAGCACAACTGATCATGTTTTCATGTCGTCTGACTGAATACTGAAAACATGTCATGGTTTGTCAATAGAATTGAAATAACAATAAATCAACCTCTGAATGAAATCCACAGATTTCCACACATTTGAAAGGCCTGTCATTCAATTTCTAAAACGCCATCTTTCCCTTATATTTTTAAATATAGAAATGGTATATTCTTTCACAGTGCATAGTGCAGTCACCTTTCTATTTTACAATGTTTAAACCTGTTTCTGCATCTTATTACATTTTACCTAAAAAAAAAAAATAAATAAAAAAAAATCAATGCAAAAACTAATTTTGTATGGGCTTATCAAGAAATAAGACATTAGCTGCTCTTTGGATGTTTTTTTTTTTTATGTATTTTTTTACTTTAGGATCTTATTTATTTATTTTTTATTTTTTATGACTGACTGAATGAATAAATGTATGACGTGATTTTACCATCTTACAGGTGCATCTCAATAAATTAGAATGTCATGGAAAAGTTCATTTATTTCAGTAATTCAACTCAAATTGTGAAACCCGTGTATTAAATAAATTCAATGCACACAGACTGAAGTAGTTTAAGTCTTTGGTTCTTTTAATTGTGATGATTTTGGCTCACATTTAACAAAAACCCACCAATTCACTATCTCAACAAATTAGAATACTTCATAAGACCAATAAAAAAATAAAAAAAACATTTTTAGTGAATTGTTGGCCTTCTGGAAAGTATGTTCATTTACTGTATATGTACTCAATACTTGGTAGGGGCTCCTTTTGCTTTAATTACTGCCTCAATTCGGCGTGGCATGGAGGTGATCAGTTTGTGGCACTGCTGAGGTGGTATGGAAGCCCAGGTTTCTTTGACAGTGGCCTTCAGCTCATCTGTATTTGTTGGTCTCTTGTTTCTCATTTTCCTCTTGACAATACCCCATAGATTCTCTATGGGGTTCAGATCTGGTGAGTTTGCTGGCCAGTCAAGCACACCAACACAATGGTCATTTAACCAACTTTTGGTGCTTTTGGCAGTGTGGGCAGGTGCCAAATCCTGCTGGAAAATGAAATCAGCATCTTTAAAAAGCTGGTCAGCAGAAGGAAGCATGAAGTGCTCCAAAATTTCTTGGTAAACGGGTGCAGTGACTTTGGTTTTCAAAAAACACGATGGACCAACATCAGCAGATGACATTGCACCCCAAATCATCACAGACTGTGGAAACTTAACACTGGACTTCAAGCAACTTGGGCTATGAGCTTCTCCACCCTTCCTCCAGACTCTAGGACCTTGGTTTCCAAATGAAATACAAAACTTGCTCTCATCTGAAAAGAGGACTTTGGAAACTGAGAGACCATTTTGAAGGCTCAGGAAACCTTTGCAGGTGTTTTGAGTTGATTAGCTGATTGGCATGTCACCATATTCTAATTTATTGAGATTGTGAATTGGTGTTTTTTTGTTAAATGTGAGCCAAAATCATCACAATTAAAAGAATGAAAGACTTAAACTACTTCAGTCTGTGTGCATTGAATTTATTTAATACACGAGTTTCACAATTTGAGTTGAATTACTGAAATAAATTAACTTTTCCACGACATTCTAATTTATTGAGATGCACCTGTACATACATACATAAATAAATAGATTTTTAATCAATCAATAAATAAAATTGATTTTAAAAAATGTATTAAAAAACAACTAATTTAAATGACAAAATTGCATAACAAAATTACTAAAACAAACTGAAATAAAGCTCAATAGAAATGAAAAAATAAAAAAACCATATAACAAAAATACTAAAACTTAAACTAAAATGAAAAATACAAAGCTAATTCAAACTATTAATAAAGGCCGTAGTACTATATAAATGATATTAAAAAAAATATATATTAAAATTTACACAAAAGATATAAATAGAGAGAGAAAATATACATATTGTCTTGGCACTTAAAGTTGAAGTTTAAGAACTAAAATGACAGACTAAAACAGAAATAAACATAAATAAATTAATTAAAGATGTGTAAATATTTATAAAAAAAAACAAAACAAATCCATTTAAAATAAAAGCTAATTAAATGTCATAAATTGAATAATAAATTTAAAAATAAACCGTATAATATCCTACCATATGGCAACATAAACGAAAGGTATCGTATAATAAAATAATGCATTGTATCATGTTATACAGCAGTGGTTCAACAAAATTATAGTTTCAGAACCAAGAATTTACATTGGACATCAAGTGACAACGCAACCGAACTCGCCTCGTTTGACGAGCTTCTGCGAGTACCAAAATGCAATTTGATTGGATATACAACATTTGAGGTCATATCCTCGCTCTTAAAAATAGATATTAACAATTTTTTTAAATGATATTATTAAGAGAATTAAAGCATAAAGGGTGCAAGATTGTCGCGCTTATCAGTGTGTTGCGATGTAATTGTACATCGACCACAGTAAAAACAGACCTACTTTCCAACCTGTTATTATAGCTGAAGTTTTTCTAAACGCCAGCTCCCAATCCAGTCTCTTTTTTCAGTTACGCGAAGGCAACAGCCAGTCGTCACATGCTCAGAAGGCAGTTCCTTCATTATGCAGTGGAAACAATAGTATGTTCATGGCTGCACTAATTATTATTCTGAGAATGTACCAATTTGTTTGGTCCAAAGTGACTGTCAGCTCAGGCTCTGAAAGGGGCAGCATGCCAGCCATTGCAGTCAAGTGAAAGGAGTCCTTTCATTCAGACTAGTGGGACAGGAATGACCCTCTCGCATATGTGGGCAGGAGACAGGCGTCATGCCAGCCTTGATGGTCTGCGACCAACTCACATCCCTCAGCCCATTAAGACTGAGTCCCATCATGACTTCGGTTAACGTCAAACCACGGCCGCTTTAATAACGGTCGCTGTTGCTAGGTTCGCCAAACGCGCTGTCCGATGAAGTTCCAAACCTCCAGCTCTGGAGTTTGGCGTATGTTTATGCTCTCAATTGAAATATGAATTTGGTAGGAGTGTTGGGGGTTTTGTGTGGATAAGGCCTTGTGTTGTCGTCTTGGTGACTGTTCAATGGTCTGTAAACTAAACCTGTTGTTGTTGCAGGTCCGTTATTTTCGTCCTTTTTAAAGATAGCTCATGCAAGAACCTCCCATAATGCTGCTCTTCTCATAAGATGTTGCGAATAACATCCGTGTAGGTGTTCATAATTATCCTTCAGGCATGTGGCTGGGAATCAGAACAGGTGCTTTTACTGTAGGTTTCATCACTGATGCACAGATGTTTGCATGGCTGCATTGTGTTACAGTAAAATACTTGTGTGTGTTTAGAATTTGTAACCTTCTTAAAATTAATTTCTTCCTCTTGATTTTGTTCACTGCTCATAGGGGGGATATTAAAAAGGGATGCACAAAATATTGGTAGTTATATCCATTTTGGCTGATAAATGTAATATTGTTTCTAGTTGGCAGTGTTTTTATTGTTAACTAAAACTAAAAGTATACTTAAAAATACCCTTAACCTTAAAAAGATGAGCCTTATTTTATTTCAGTTAGTTGCCAATGCAACATTTCTAATTTTCATTTAAGTTGAAGTACTAAAATTACTAAAGCTGAAATAAACAAACAAATAAATAAATAAATAAATAAATGAACGCTAAGTAGAAATAATAATAATAATAATAATAATAATAATAATAAAAAAACTAATTTTGACAAAGGCCCATAACAAAATTACTAAAATGTTAACTAAAATTGAAATGAAAATTTAAAATATTTAAATATAAAAGCTAATTCAAAATAATAATAAATACTATAATAATATATAAATAATATTAAAATAACACTCCTACTTGGCCGACCTACACAGATTTAGTTTATTTATTCTTTCTTATATTTGTGAAAGTTTATATATATAAAAAGCTAGCTATAAGTACTTTAAAAAAAAAAAATCCAATGGTCCAAAAGAAATGGTATTTAAGGTTAAGATTTATTTTTCTTTTTTCAGTTTTACCTGTTATAAAATAAAAAAGAGGTCAATTAAAGTATTTCCTGTTTTGTGTAACTTTTATTTTATTTTATTTTATTTTATTTTATTTTATTTTATTTTATTTTATTTTATTTTATGCAATCAGTCTCACAAAATGTAGCTTGATATCTAATATTGACCAGTATTGGTTAACAGCTTTAAAATATAAATAATTATCGGTTATCGGGTATTGTGTATCGATATCGGCCATCGATATTGGTATTGGTTACCAGTTATTGGTAATCGTTATCTGTCATTGGTTATCGTTATCAGTTATCCATATCTGCCAAAAAAAATCATATCGGTGCATCCCTATTTTGAACAATAAAAATCAGATACTTCCAACTCTAAATTCGAATTAGATTTCCCACAATCAAAGAAATTGTAAAAAATTGACATAATTGCTACGATCTTACATAAATTGCAGGATTGCTTGAAAATTGTAAATGATATAATTGTAGACAAACTTCCATTAGCATTGTACTAATAAAAAAACCCATGAAGTCATTTGATGAGTGCAGTTTTTTTTTTTTTTTTTTTTTTTTCCTGCGCTGACGTATTTCCTGTTGAAACAGGAAGTTTGGGCGAAACATATTGAATAGCCAGCAGGCTAAGTTAGGATCTGCTAGTCAGGTGTTACTAGGAAGAGGAATATTCTCAATGTAGAGAGCATTTTATTGCACAATAATCTGTTTAGTGCCGGATGAGTCATCTGTATTTGCTGTCAGTTTTCGACTGTAAGTTACTTTTGTCAACATTCATGAAAGTCTTTCATAGTCATTTCTTTGGGACACGTCCCACTCAGCTGCTTCTTCAGTCGTGATGTATTTTAGACAATATACATTGGGTTCTGGTGGTCATAGTGACACAGAAGTATGATGCTTGGCTGAAAACAGAGGCCCGTTTGTTGATCTGGCCTGCTCGTGAGACAAACATTTCTCTAATGAGGCCGTAGAGGGCAGTATGCAGCAGCTCAGATAATTATCTGAAACACTGCTGTGACCTATGACACAGTTCAGCCCTCATTAATATTCATAGAGGGTCCTGTTTGAGGGGAGCCGCTCTTTGAGTTCTCACTGGCAGACATTGTTAGCTTTGGTTTGAGGGAAGTGTTGTCGCGGTGAAGCAACTCGAGCTCAAGTCATTCCTGAGACCAGACTCATGATGACATAATCCCACATTAATCCCGCCCACTATTAACGGTCTGTGACAACGGCTGTGATTCAATCAGTGACCCACAAAAGGTTAAACTGTTCAGAATAACTGACCAGTTTGTAAGTGGTTTCAAGATGAGAAAGTGACATGAATTTTTGTGAATACACAACAGTTTATTTGGTGTTGCACTTTGTTTTTATACTATAAAAAAAGAGAGAGAACTTTGAGTGAATATTGTTTGAACTACATGTTGAAAAAAATAAATAAATTCGGGAAACATTCAAGAAAGATTATTTATTTATTTATTAATCAGAAGTACAGAAAAAATGTACAAAGCATTATACATAAAATGATTTGAATATGCAAATATATATATATATATATATATATATATATATATATATATATAAAGTGATAACTGCCTCGATATCATAATGAAGAAGAAAAAAAAACCTCATTAAATGAAAGAAATTCTTGAAAAGAAAACCGTATTGAATAGATTGGCACAATTTTGGTTATTATTTCTTAAAATAATACATTAAACATTACAAAATGTTATTATCTCCAGTTCAAAGGCCTGCAGTGTGACCAAAGTCAGATCATTTGAAAAGGGCATGGCTAGTTTAGGTTGTAAAATGCCATGTGGCACGACGTCCCAAAAACAAAATGTTATTTATGAATTAATATTAATTTGTAAAAATAAATAAATAAATAAATAAAATAAAAATTAATTAAATTAATTATAAATAATAAAAATAAAAAATGCAAATAAAATAAGATAAAATGAAACAAAAGAAAACATTGAAAAAAAAGCTAAATAAAAATAAAATAAAGAGAAAATAATGAAAATAAAAAAGAAAATAAGTCAACTTCTTTTTCCAGTTTTTATTTTTTTTAATTTATTTATTAATAATGATTAAGATTTTACACAACATGTAATTTTTTAATTAAACTGTTTTTTTTTTCTTGAAAATGTTATAAGCATTTTTCAAAACAATATAAAAACCAACATGAATACAAATATATATATATATATATATATATATATATATATATATTAAGAGCTTGGTGTCCTGCATTAAAAAATATGGACATCTAGTGCCATTAATTAAATGCCGTTTTTTTATGAAGGCTTATTATTTCTCACATAAAGCACAATGTGTTATCCATATATGTCAGAAACTTCTGCTTTATTACTGCTCTAATCTCTCTCTCTCTCTCTCTCTCTCTCTCTCTCTCTCTATATATATATATATATATATGTATGGGTAGTTGACAAATAAAAATTGGACTGTGTCCTATGGTGTGACAGCAAAAATTTAGAAAAAAAAAAAAAAAAAAAAAAAAAACTTAACACACAAATAACATGAGAAAAATGTTATCTTCAATGTTAGAGGTTATTTATTTATTTATTTATTTATTTTTACATTTTTTCCATCACACCATAGGACACATTGATATGTCAACAACCCATATATATATAAACACAATATATAAGTGTAATTCTCTACAGGGGCATTTTTTGCTTCCACATTTGAAAAATCTTGGCATTTCTGTCACTTTCGCTGTCATTGTTGCCTTGAGCCCTGATTCATTTTCGGTCCCTTGACCCAAGCTGTATCTAGAGATCATAATGTCATAGAGAATGAGGTTTGAGTCACAACCCTACCAGAATACGCTAGGAAGCGCCTTGCAATAGCCTCTCAATCATTCACAACATTCAAAAATGTCATGGTGGCAAGTTAGTCGTCCGAGCACCACTAACATTTCTTCAGAAAAAGTAAAAGTATAGTTGGCAAATGTTTAAGGCACTCATATAGAACAGTGGCAGTGAATCTCGCACTCAGTTGTGAGTAACTGCTGTCATGTGGGTACGGTTGTAAGGTCAGTGATTTGGCACTAGAGCACATCCCCTGATTCACCGTTTCCAGTAAGTTCCGCTTGTCTCCTTCCCATCAACACGTCCAATTCAGTTTATGGTGACCTCACTGCCATCAGCGGGCGAAAAAAAGCGAAAACATGTCAGAAGCCTCAAGCTGAGAAGAGTTGTTAGCGAGCGACTGGCCCGAATGCCCCGTCATCCTTCACGTTCCTCATCATACGCTCGGCAGATCCAGAGCATTCCTGACCGCTGAGGTTTTGAGCGGATCCGCCGGTCGCTGGTGAAGCGGGGCTTTTGTTCAGGCGTGAGTCAGAGGCAGACAGAGGAATCTTTTATGGCGTCCCCTCGTGATGTCTTCCGCCAAAGGGGAGGAGAGTTACCACTGCATTGATATCAGAGCACAAAAGTCTTACTTCATCAACCGGACTCGACTCACAGTCTTGAGTTACACCGGGTCAACTGAGACTCTGTGCTGCAGGTAGACTGACATATTGCTGTAGGTACTGTGGCATTTACTGCAAAACTGAAGTTCATGATTGCGTTCACACAGCAATATGGTGTCAGTCCTGTTTAGAGCACTAAAAATTTATATATTTTGTCAAGAAAGATAACTGTGTTGTATAACCTGACATTTGAGTGTGAATCCTGTTGTGAAAAAGAAGTACACTTTAGCATACTAGAGTACTGAATTACTGTACTGGAAAATAATATACTTAAGCGCGAACTGATTGCAATTTTTTTCAGACACTTAATAGCATATTAATTGCAATTAAATTAACGTGTTCAAGATTACATTATTATAATTATTATAGTAAAACTTAAATAGAGTCAGCAGCATTAGAGTGTTTTTGACCAACTTAAGTAGGACTTAAGTACATATTTATATGTAATTTCATAATTACTTCTATTGTTTTTGAAATGTGTTCAAATTGTAATTGTAAACTAAAATATACTGCATATATGGCATATAATATATGGCATTTCTATTGAATCATGTACTGTATTTGAATGTATTTGTAATTACACATATGAAATACTGATGAAGTTGCATTTTAGTACATTTAAAATATATTAACTTTAAATGAAATATCAAATAACACTACATTTAAATTTATAATCAAATACACATGCTTTAGTATGTTAGTTAACACATCAAAATAAGTGTACTTCTTTAATAGGTAACACTTTATTTTAAAGTGTCCTTGTTACATGTTACATGTACTTACTATTATTATAATAACAATAAATTATGCATAATTACATGCAAGTAACCCTAAGCCAAACCCTAATCCAAACCCTAACCATATATTAAGTACATAGTTAATTAATATTACTCAGTACTTAAATATATAATTACACTGTACCAAGGACACCTTCAAATAAAGTGTAGCCGCAAAATATTATTAAAATCATTTAAAATATACTTTTCAGTAAAACTTTGGTAAAACTTTATTTTAAGGTGTCCTTGTTACATGTTATATGTACTTACTATTATAATAACTATAAAGTATGCATAATTACATGCAAGTAACCCTAAAACAAACCCTAATCCTAACCCTAACTATATAGTAAGTACATGTAGTAATTTAATACTAAAATAATTAAATATGTTATTACACTGTAACAAGGACACCTTAAAATAAAGTGTAACCACAACATTTTGACATTGTTACAAAGGCACTTTGTAAAAGTCTACTTAAGTTTGTTTAGAATCAGTCATGAAAGTCTCTCTTTTATTTCATTGAAGGGGTCATCGGATGTCCATTTTCCACAAGTTGATATGATTCTTTAGGGTCTTAATGAAAAGTCTATAACATACTTTGGTTAAAATTTCTCAATGGTAGTGTAAAAAACACCTTTTTTTTCCCCTGTCAAAATCAGCTCTGTTTTCAGCAACCCGTTTTTAGTGCATGTTGCTTTAAATGCTAATGACTCTGCTGAACCCGCCCCTCTTTTCCGTGGGGTGACGAGCAGACTGTACACTTCAGCCACGAAACTGGCTAACTAGCACATTATTAGGAAAGGCGATTTGCAGAGATTCATTAAAAAAAAACCATTATACTCACTTCTTCTGTATGAAGCTGGATCACGAATGATTCGTGCGAACATAGACGCATTTAGGCAGATCGGAGATCGGCGCATTCCCTTCAAAACGAAAGTGATGTTAATCCTCTGCGTCTTCAGTGGCTCAGATGTCGGGAGTTAATGAAGACTGTTATGTTCATTATTACATCCAACAACAAAAACACCTCAATCGCTCAATCAGAGACATTCTTGTCTTCCCCTGCACCGAAGTCGATACAATGGCGGAATGATGACAGCTCACTCAGGGCGGGTCTAAGGTAAGAAGGTCTTGTCAATCAACTATCGTGGGAGGGGCCTGTACAGAACTACGTCATTCTGACAGGAATCTCAGAACAGCCTGATTTGAGAAAGGGGATTTTAAAAAAAATAAATAAATAAAAAATACACTGGGTGGATTTTTATCATTATGGGATGGATGTGTACACACACTTCCAACACACATTTATGTTCAAACAACTTGTAAAGTGAATTTTGCATCCGATGACCCCTTTGATATTACATTATCTGCAAATACAGGTTTTTAAAAACATACTTTTAAGATTTGAAGTACACCACAAGGAGACATTCAATATAATTAACCACACTTCTTGTTAGTGAAATAGTTTAATAAGTATTTGAAGTACAGTTTGACAGATAAACGTACATCTTTGGCTGTTGTATAATATGAAAAGTGAAATGTGGGCATTTTGGACAAACAGCTACCCCTAGGTATTGAGCCATTGACTGTGTCATTATGTTTAGCAAGTTAAGCCACTCTGATAGAAAATCTGTTTGATTCACCTAGTGCTATATACCTCATTACAGTGGTATATTCTCTAACATCAGCGCTGCCAAGTCTGCCGATTTACCACAAAATTGGCCTACTTTTACACAGTTGCTGTGGGTTGTTTTTGAAGTCCATGGGTTAAAGTGGAGGGGAACCCCGACTAAGTGGAAAACAGCAAAAAAAACAAAAAAAACAAAAAACAAAAAAACAAACAAACAAACAAAAAAAAAAACCCAAAAAAACAAACAAACAAAAACCTTAATTGGGATAGTTTTGATTAGCAATTGGGCTGGGTATTTTTGGAGACCTGCCAACCCTGCCTATATATATATATATATATATATATATACACACACATATATATATATATATATATATATATATATATATATATATATATATATATACACACACACACACACACACACACACATATATATATATATATACCAAATCGAAGTCATGTGGTGTGAACAACATGTAAAAAACTTAACATAAAAGAGTAAATAATATTATAGAGGAATCCTGTTGTTGTATACCATGAAAAGTGAAATGTGGGCATTTTGAAGGAATAATTGCAAAAAAAAAAAAATAAATAAAAATCACTCACCCAGTTTTACACAGTTTGGACAAACAGCTACTTCTAGCTATTGAGCCGTTGATTCTGTCATTATGTTCAGCGAGTTAAGCCACTCTGATGGAAAATCTGTTTAATTCACCTAGTGCTATAGGGGAGAGTGGGGCACAAAGTAACACTTTTTGACTTTCTCAAATTGTGTAAATCCACATGGGGTTCAGAGTATAATTTCTTTTTTATCCACAATAATTTCATCCTTGTCTAGTACAAATGTTTTGCTTTGTTTCATAATTACAGTGTATACGTTTTTCTTCATTTACCCTCAAAAATTGGAAGTGAAATGTGACAACATGCCCCATAGGTGGGGTACATTGTAACACCTGAGGGGTACATTGTAACATGACCATATGACAGCTTAAAATGTTATCTGATCTCATGAAAAACATATACAAGACAAATTAAAATATTTTGTCAATAAAATAATATAATTATTTAAAATAATCTGATTTTTGAGTTTGACAGTGAATACATTGCAACCATGCTTGGGATGGCCCACATAAACGAGCCAAAATGCTTTACATGTCTTGAAATAATAATTTCTGAACATTAAACATTGACTTTCAGTCTTTATTCACCTGTTTCACGTCATTTCTCATTAGAATGTATTAAAATAAATTGTATGAATTACATCGCTTATGTCATAGAATAGCACGGCAGGGCACACTGTAACGCAGTATTACAACATACCCCATTTGCGCAACTGGAATTTAAAGCATTAAAAAATAATTTAAACTGATAAATAACAGATTGGAGATTAAAATAATAGCAGATTTGTCTCATTTTAACTGAGTAATAAAAACTGAGATGAAAAATTTACTTAAGCCAGAAATATAATTTTACTATGGTAAAATAAATGTTCGGTGATATCTTCAAAAGAATTTTGGCGCACTTTTTTCTGTATATAATGTTGATATGCTAACTAGTAAATACTGTACATTTGGTTATACTAGCATGTGTGAAAATATTTAAACCACGTGTGTTACAACTAACGCTGTGCTACTTTGTGCCCCGCGCTCCCCTATACCGCACTATAGTGGTATATTGCCTACTATCAGGGTTGCTACATCAAAATTGTGCTACATTTACACAGTTGCTGAGGGGATCCTCAACTAAGTTGAAAACAGCAAAAAAAAAAATTAATAAATAAATAAATAAAAAAAAAAATAATAAAAAAAGATTTGGATAGTTTTGAAGACCTGGCAACCCTGCTTCTCTCTCTCTCTCTCTCTATATCAAATCAAAGTCATGTGGTGTGACCAACATGTAAAAAACTAAACATAAAAGAGTAAATAATATGATAGAGGAATCCTGCAGACCCACATAACTGTGTGTTAACTCAGTAAGTCTCTTAAAACATCAGTTAATTTCACTTAAAAAAAGGCAAAATGTCATGTGGTGCAACTTCCAAAAAAAAAAAAAAAGTATATATATATATATATATATATATATATATATATATATATATATATATATATATATATATATATATGTGTGTGTGTGTGTGTGTGCATGAGATATTAATCCATAATATTTGTAAAAAAAAAAAAAATTAAAAAAAATATATTACTTTATTAAACATTAACTTTATTAAAATATATTTTAATTCACATGTATTCAAAGAATAAACTTTTAAATTACTTTATGGTTATACTTCTTTAGAGTCATTAAATTGAAACTTTTCAACACTATAAATCAACATAATTAGTATGTTTTTAAATACATTTTACAGAAGATTTTTTTAAAAATATTTTTTCCTTTATAATGAACACTCTTTTACATCACTGACCCAAATAAGACAAACTATGAAAGTAAAATGGGTTGTGAATGACATTAATGAATTAAAGTTAACTATTGTTGTTTATAACATGACTTCACCTTGTACAAACCTGGATTGATCACGGCTGAACCATGTGGCCCTTTTTCTTGCGCGAAAGGCCAAATTTGAAAATGGCAACACAAGTGCTTAAAACACTGATGCCTTTTTCGTTCACAATCTCTTTTTTGATTTGACGGCCGAGCTTAAATGTTATTGTGCCTCATTTGGGGATGCATTTAAATGCAAGAATTATCCAGGCAAAATGTTGACTGATTATTAGCATGCCACTAAATCTATGTGTGCTTTACTGTCAGCTTCTATCAGAAAAGCCACACAATGGCTACAGAGGGGAGCATCTGTCGGTAACGCGGGCCACGTGAGCATAATTTCACCAGTGGGCCGCTTTTGTGTGTGTGGATGAAGCCGCTGCCGTGGCGAGAGGGAGAGAGAGAGAGAGAGAGAGAGAGAGAGAGAGAGAGAGAGAGAGAGAGAGAGAGAGAGAGTGCCGTGTCGGCAGGTGCATGCCACCAAATTACCGCCTGCAATTTGCATTTCCCTTCGCTAAGAAGCATGCCATTATCATATCAAAGGGAACTCACAGCAACGTCTAGTTTGGAGAGATGTGGCACTGCTTCAATTTGAGCAATTAATGCAGGATGAAGACACTTGTCATGCGTCCCAGAGTCCCGCTGCATCCATCTGCATTGTTCCCGGCTGTGGAAGACGAGGCATTCTCCGAGGATACGCACACACTCGCACACCTTCGTGCTCATAGTATAGTCTTTTACTCAACCAGGCATCAGAAACAAATGCATTTGCATGATCTTTACCCAGACCTCTCTTCTCCATTCCGAGGCCTTGATATCTTTATATGCGAGCGTCTTCCGATGGTCTTTATTTCATGAATAATGAAGCCATTGAGTATCGCATTAATGGCCTTGCATGGTCTAAAACATCACTAAGTGCATTCAGCATTGTATGAGCCTAATGAAGATATATTAGGACTAGTTCCTCTTTGATGCGTCGGGAATAACATGCTCATGTTGTCATCCGTCACCAAACGGCGACCGTCCTTCATTTGTTTTGCCACCGACTCCAACGTGCCACACAATTTATTTGCCGTTAAATTCCAAGTACGCCTCAATCAGGCCTATTATTGCACACCTCCTACCTCCTACTCCTACAGTCCGTCATTTAGCTTTTGAGGAAAATCTCCTTTTTCCCCGCGTCCTCCTCCCAGCTCTCGTCAAATTGTTCTGAAGCACTCTACATTTTCTTTGGGGTCTAGCACTTACAAGATGGTATTAGTCACAGCTGTTCACTGTGATTTCCATTCCTTCTCTGGCACAGGAGGGCTTGCCAAGTGTCTTCGAGAGCCTCTTCCCATTCATCCGAACCTCCTGTCGGATCGCTGCCTTATTTCTATGACAGTCAGCTGTTCCTAACCAGCACTAAATTGAATTTGATGAAGCCATTTTTTTTTTTTTTTGGATTCCCTTCCAAAGCTGCCTGAACGGGATAATAATTCTTGATAATGCATTGAACCAGGATGTGGCATATTAAGAACGGGCGTGCAATGGTGATTAAGGGTTACTGAGGCAGAAAAAATTGTGGGAAATCCAACAGGAGCTATTATTTGCAGTCTAACAAATGTATTTAGGGATTTATGATGTCACAACAAATATACCTTGAGCTAATGGACCCTGCTCCCATTCGCTTGGTCATCTTCCACCATCAGAAGGCAATGGGATTGGCCCTAAAAAAGATGTAAGATGACTGGAAGAATCGTTTATTTGTCGCTCCGTGGGTCTCCATGATTGCTTGTCACAAATGGCATTTTCTGAACTTAACCACGCGGGGAGCCCCCCAACTTTTCCATATGATTCCCGTCTTCCCCCTGGTCTTATCTTCCTCACTGACGCTCTCCTTCCTTCTTTTCCTGTGGGTTCACAACGATCCTTGATGTTTGTGACAGGCCACGATAGGTGGAAACCCTTATCGCCACGGGGTTCGGAAGCCTCGCTAAATTGAAAATTGCAAATGAAATCCGTGGGGTTTAAATTCATCAGCTATTATGCCAGATGACCTTTGGCAGCTGCTGATAAAAATGAACGAATGTTAGCTGTGATCCAATTTTCGACACTATCCACTCCTTTGACTTTATTCACAGTCAGACAGCCGACTCACAGGAAGTGAAAATGATAGGGTTTCAAGAGCACGGCATTGTGTTGCAGATTAAGATTTTTTCTTCCTATTTGCTGGGGTCGGCCTTGTGCTACGCCCGTCTGGTATTCCGCCATTGTCCAATCAGTTTCAATATCTGCTCCGGAGGACATGTAAGTCTCCCTCCTCAGATAAACACTTACAGGGGGGAATGTTGGACTTAATAGTTTCGCCTCAGAGGTGATGGTGGTCACTGTGTAGCGAGATCGACTGGCACATGTTCACTTAATCTGACAGTCTTATGGCATGTGGAAGTCTCTTCTCCTCTGAATCTGGGATGTTCTTTCTCCTTTCAACATGTCATCTCTCGGCTATTAATTTTCCACGGGTTTGACAGAAACCGTGTTACTAGGATGTATCGCAAATAAATCCCAGTTACAGAAGGATGACTTTACTATTTAGATAGGATAGAAAAGAATGCAGTATGAAAAAAAAAAAAACATAATAGAGGACAGCAGAATAGAATAGAACAGAACAGAATACGGCACCACAGACTAGTGGAACTGAATAGAATAATACACTCAAAAATATTAAGATCGGCATTGAACAGAATAATGCATAGTAGAAAGTTATAAAATAATTCATAGCAGAATAGAATAAAGCACCACAAAATAGAATACAATAGAATATAAATTAGCCCAGAAGAACAAAATAGAATGAAGTACTATAAAATTAGAATGGAATATAGAAATATTAAACAGAACAGAAGTATAGAATAAAATAAACAGAGCAGAATAGAACAGCATAAAACACAGCAGAACAGAATAATGCACATCAGAAAATAAAGCACAGAATAGACCAGGAAAGAATAAAATAAAGCACAACAGAGTAAAATAGAATGTAAGAGACTAGAGTGGAATTGAATAGAATAATAAAATAAAGAGCATAATAGATCAGCATAGAACAGTTGAATGCACATTTGAAAGTCATATAACAATGCATAGCATAATAGAATAAAGCACAGCAAAATAGAACACAATAGAATAGAAATTAGCAGTATAGAATAAAATAAACAGCAGAACAGAATAGCATAAAACACAGCAGAACAGAATGCACTGTGGAAAATAAAGCATATAATACAATTTAAGGAGAATAAAATAAAGCACAACAGAATGAAACTGAGATTGAAAAAAATAATACACTGACGAATACAATAGATCACAATACAATGAAATAATACAAAGTGTTCTAAAATAAAACACAACAAAATAGAACACAATAGAATAGAATTTAGCCCAGAAGAACAACAAGAGAATGGATGTAGAATAGAATATAGTACTATGAGACTGATTAAAATAATACACTGAAGAATACAATAGATCACAATAGAATTTAATAATGCAAAGTGTTCTAAGATAAAACAGAACGAAATAGAATAGAATTTATCCCAGAAGAACAAAAGAGAATAGATGTAGAATAGAATATAGTACTATGAAAAAAGAGTAGAATAAACACAGCAGTATATAACAATAATGTGCAGCAGAATAGAAAAAAGAGTGCAACAGATTAGAGTGTAGAGTGGAACAGAACTGAATATTACACAGAATAATAGATCACAAATAGAATAAAATAGACCAATGCATATAAAAATAGTTAAATAAAGCACAGCAAAATATAACACACAGCAGAATAAACTATTACAGTAGAACAAAACATAAAAATATCAAAAGAGAATTGAACAGAAGTACAGCAGTACAGATTAGGATAAAAAAAAACAATAGAATATAATAGAACAGAATAGAACAGAATTGGACAACACATTTAATAGAATAAAACACAGCATGGTAGAATAGAATAAATCATTATAGAATAGCATAGAATAGAACAGAACAAAATAAATCATAATAGAAATATGCATAAAAAGAAAATAATACAAGAAAGTACAATAGAACATGATGACATAGAGTATAACATAATTAAACACAATAGTTGAACTTGTTTTTCTTTATGGTAAGTGTATATTTTGACAATAGAATTGAATATATATATATATATATATATATATATATATATATATATATATATATATATATATATATATATATATATATATATATATATATATATATTTTTTTTTTTTTTTTTGTAGTTATATGCTATATTGTTGTTATTATGGACACAATTTAATATTTTTTGTGGTTTTGTGATTACATTTAATAATTCATCACGGTTTATGTTGTTTCAACAATTACAGCAATTTTGCAGGTTCTGACGACTATATTCATTTATCATTTCTTGAATTGCAGTCAGAAGAGACCTGTGCCATTTGCCCTATAGCCTACATATCCATTATCATTTGTGAGGATAATATATAGTGTATTATATACAGTATTTCCTCATCTGGTTATCTGATATCGGGATGATTTTTACCTCTATCCGTGCCGTTACCTTCCCTGAAAGCCATGATAAAAAGCCTCCATCCTTTCAGGACAGATAGAGTAGCCGTCAACAGGTCAGGTTTGACCTCAAGAGTAAACACAGATCCATGAGAGACGGTCCCAGGACGACACTGTGTGATGTGATTAAATGTGTCATTTGTAATTGTAGCACGGTGAGAAGCGCTCGCAGGAAAGGTGCAGATGGGATTTGGAAGAAGGACAATGCTAGGTCCCTGTAGGGCCCGCAGGGGTTTGGCAATGGATCTTCCACACACACACACACACACACACACACACACAGAGACAGAGAGAGATCTGTGTCACCAAACCAGAGGAGACACTCAGTTACAAGAGCTTGTCACGTAAAATATGTTTGGTAACAAGCAAATGGACTGGAATAGTTTTTGCGTGTCATTCTGATGTGAGCCTAGACCTATTTTGGAGGACACCGGGGCTAGTTGTCACACTTTTTACCTCAGTGAACATTTGATTTTTGAAATACGCAATCCGACGAAGCACTAAATTCTAGTAAAGCATCGTTTTGGGAATGTTTGCGAGTTGTTTTCTCCACGGCACGTCTCCCGACGCACACCTGTCACAGGTGCTGCTCATTAATCAGTTATTACGCAGGTTATTCGGCGGCTGACAAGTTGCAATTTCCCCCTGATTTTCGGACGTTTGTCAGGTGGGAATTACAGCGAGGCGCACGTGACAAAACACATCGCCCCCCCACCCCCCCTCGCCGTGCCTCTTGGCTTCTCCCGCTATCTCCTCTCTCTCCCTCTCCAGTTTTTCCACAAACAATATCTGGGACTCAGAAGTAATAAGGCGGAATGTATAATTAATTACCCAGCTTGCTCTAATTAGGGCTGAATAAGTTGTGTCCCTCTCATCATCACAAATGTGGTGATGGGTAATACCAGTTTATGCTATATTAACTGCAAATATGCAATCCTTCTGAGAGCACTTTCCTTGATGAATTTGATGAATGTGACAATAATTAGCAGAGACAGATGAGAGCTAAATTACTACTGACAATGTAATGCTATCCTGCTTGAGGGCTTGGGAACATGGCAGAGACCAGGGCCCGTTTCTAATTAATAGTCTTTCTGCCAGCGAGGAGAAAAAAAAAAAGAAAATAAAGAATGGTAATTGTTTTCGTCAAAGGCTGTAGGGAGCTATCAGGGTAATAAAGTTAATTAGCAGAACAAACAACCGTTCACCGCCTTACCAGAGTGGAAAAAGTGTCATTCAGACTGTGGCAAAGATATGAGATTAGATGATAGCCAAAGGAAATTTCACACTGGAGAAAAACACGGAAATGAAATCAATTATTCGACGCCTTTTCTTTTGTGATTCGCGCGCGGGAAGCGCATTATTTCGCGCTTTGTCCTCGTTTCCCGCGCGTGACTCGTTCGAAAGAGTGTTTAATGTTTATCCGTTACTCGAGAGCGCGGGCGGGTTTATTTTCGCGGTTCTGGATGGCTGAGTCCAGAATTTCCGAGCGCAATCAACTCTATAATGATCAGAAACGGTTACAATACCGAAGTTGTTGAAATGAATTAGAAAACCTGGATGACAATAATTCGAATACTTGGCGGAACTGAGACAATCTGACATTTTTGCTGCGTCGAGATGCTCCCGGGCAGCTCAGGTAATGAAACGGTGTACTCAGCCAACCTTCAATTTATTAGTGTGTCAGAAAAGCAGCGCTTGTTTTGACATAAAAACCTCAAGTCGCGGTCTGAATGAAGTAAACTCACCTCAGCGGTCTGCTAACGCTGTTAGGTGTCATGTTTCTATCCCGGCTGATCCTCAGCCGCTCTGCAGGGAGATGTTTGTACACAAGGTGGTGGTACTTACGCTTATTTTATGGGATTGAGGGCCATGAATACAACTAATTAAAATCAAATGAAATGTTTTTCTGCCAGCCTCGTGTAAGTGAATGACAGTCAGTCACACTCCTGTCAGATTTTCACCGGGAGGAAGCAGCGCAGGGTTAGAGGAATCATTATATACTGCATTGATCTCATTCGTATTCACAAGATATTCGTATGTAAAGTTCAGATAGACGCTGAAATGTACTCTGAATGCATGCATGCGTGTGTGTGTGTGTGTGTATATATATATATATATATATATATATGTCACATGATCCTTCAGAAATCATTCTAATATGCTGATTTGCTGCTCAAGAAACATTTCTGATTATTAACAACGTTGAAAACAATTGTACTTGAAATAGAAACCCTTTGTAACATTATAAATGTCTTTACTGTCACTTTTGATAAATGTAATGCATCCTTAATAAATAAAAAGTTTATTTATTTTTTACTTTTTTTTTTTACAAAATAAATAATTGCCTATATATGTAGAATATATTTTTTTAGATTCACAAACATTTAGTATAATAAATACTATGCTGAAAATATATAAAATTCTTTACAAATTACTTTTTGTATTCACATATGTATAATAGTTTTAGATTCAGAAACATTTAATATAATATTATGCTGGATAAAATATTAATTTAATAAAAAATAAAGAAAAAAATGATATTAATATATGTATACATTTTAAGATTCCGAAACATTTAATAAACAGTATGTAAATAAAATCTTCACAAGTTGTTCTTTGAAAGGAAAATGACAAAAAGCAAACATTCCATAATCCATGTTTTTGCAAACTAGAATTATTGAAGTATTTTCACAAGTGGTCTCAGAATATATATGTAATCAATAAATGTATGAATGTTTGGTGTTGAATTGGGAAAATGCTTGGCCTGTTTAAAAAATAAACACTGAAAAGTAAACCGAACATATGTTTGAATAATCTGAAATGAGATTTGAAAAACCCCAAAGAGATTTTTTTTTGGATTTCCAATAAATGATCTCTTCAGATTATCCGCATATATAAATGTGTTAAGAGCACCTGCGAGATGAACCCAGAGTGGCTCTGCGCGCCGCTGGCCGATAAAGACGGCCTATTTCATTGCCAGGCGTTGTTTTGTCCTGATGTGCTGTTAGCCGGCTCTCACCTGGGACCGGTGATAGCTTATCAAAGCCCGAGCAGTTCCTTTCCAGCTCCGCCAGATAATAGAGGCTTTCAGCGCTGTTGAGTGGCAGCGGGGGGAACCATGGGAACCAGCGGTCAGCTGACAGCTAGATGGACAGCTTGACTGCTTTTGCAGCATCATGGGAAATAGCTGTCACCTGGGTTGCCATTGCCCGCAGAGATAACCTTCATTGTGACAGCATATACAAAGATTGTGTTTGTCCCGGGTTTAGTGGAAGCCCTTGACTGGGAAGCTAATGCAATTGATCTTTCATTAGGGATGATCAATGCTTTCATTGATTATTGAGCCTTCTTTGACACGGAAGCAAGAGTGCAACAGCATCTCTGTGAATTGTCGATCGTAACTGGTGACTTAGCATGCTAGGTGCGAATTTAGCAGCGCTTTTGCTGGAGTGTACTTTCCAGAAGGAAAAAAAAATAATAATAGACTTTTCAGTTAAGTTTATATAATGGATAGTTGTGCACCTTAAAGCTGACTGGAGAATATCAGCTGCGCTAAAATACACCAGACAACAGCATCTATGTAGGGGTGCTCCGATTGATCGGCTACCGATCACTATCGGCCGATAATCGCTTGGGGATGTTTGATCGGCGGTCTCTAAAAAAGCCGATCTCAAAAAACTGATGTCAAGCACCGTCTCAGTCTGGCACGGGTGAAATGAGTATAATGCTGAAGTTGAGGTGCAATTCATATTTCTTCATTAAATATCTTATAAAGTAATTTGAAAACTTTCTGTGAGACATAATTTCACAAACAGCGCAAGTGAATCACCGCACGTGCTCTCTTTCTCTCTCAAAATGCGCAAATGGCTTCAAATCACATCGAGTCTGCACTATAAGCCAGCTGCAAGCTGCACAGTTGACAGGAATTGTCACTTGCACAATCGAGGCAGTGTCGCATCCTCACTAAAGTTTATAAATTGCATTTCTTTTTAATTCTTGCCAGTGTTTAAACCATTCAGCGCTTGCGCGCTCTCCTGGAGACCGTGCGCTCATGCACACTCGCAGCGCACACACATAATGCCAGATTCACATTACTCCGTTTGCAGTGCGTATGTGGTGCGTATTTTTTCCGCGCTCATGTTAACGGTTTAAAGCGTTCACACTGCACACGGTTGCGTCCGGCAGTGCGTTCCAGGAGCGGTGCGTCTGCAGCAGTGCAGAGATTGTTTCTGCACGAGTCTATTTTTGCTGTGCTGCACGCCTGAATTAAAGTGACAGCGCATTGTTTGTGGTAAATATGAACATGGATTGACACGAAAATGTAGTAATTACAACATATATGCTTATAATTAAAGTCTGCTGTGTTTCACAGTCAACACATAGCCTGTTTTTTATTTTTATTTTTTGGCTATGTTTAAAGGAAAAGAGCACTTTTAGATAAATAAGGCAATAATAGATGGCACTCGTGGAGGTATAGGAAAACAAAGTTCTTTAGGAACCACAGGATTGTTTGTAATAAAGATTTAAATGCTAAAGAAAAGGCAGTAGAGCTGACTTTCTGTCAATGGTAAATTTTAACTTAGAATGTTTGTGATAAATGATAATGTAAGAAAAGTAGTTTAAATGTTTTACCAGTTGCTTGAGCAACTTAATATATAAATCTAAAGTGCAAAAGTAAAAAGCATTGAATAATATGTTTCTTATATTTATTGCGGTTTAACATGTCTATGAAAGATTGTATTACTAGACTGTGTAAAAAAGAATCACATTACTGAAAAAGCATTTTAAGTAGCAATGTTTGGATTTGAAATCAAAATAATGGATAAATGTTGTCTGTAGTAAACAGCCACGGATCAGTTGCAGACTTCTGTGTGAAAGCTGCTTCTGCACTGCTTACGTACCGCACATGGACTGCATACGCACTGCAAATGGAGTATGTGTGAACCTGTTGTAGGCCACTTTACATACAGCTCATGAAATCGGGCTTGTGCTGTGTGTAAGCTATTGTGCAACAATTGTACGATTGTCAAAATAAAAATGCAGTGCATGATCAAGCATTTAGGTGAGACAAATATATATTTTTGAAAAATGTCTAAAAAATGCCCCCCTCCACCCCTCAAATTAAAAAACCTCTACATAATAAAAAGAAGGCTTTAATCAGATCGGTATCGGTGATCGGATTGGCAGATACTGCTTTCTGTGATTGGCGATCGGTGATTGGCCTCAAAAATCCTGATCGGGGCACCCCTACATCTATGACATGAAACACACACTGAAGCAGCAGCATTGTTTTATTATACAATATTTTTTTGTATATATACATTTGCACACTGTAAAGGGAAGATAATGTAAAATTTAAGGTAAATATTTGTTAAATTGTTAGTATAAATTTTAAAATATTTGTATTCTATTTAGTATGTAATATTAAAATGTACAAATATTTTTAAATAATATAAAAATAGCGATAAGGTATGAGGCCTTGTGAATATATATATATATATATATATATATATATATATATATATATATATATATTAGTAATTTTAGTTTTAATATTAGTAAGTGTTTTTGTTTTATTAGTAAGTTTTATTTATTTATTTATTTATTTATTTATTTATTTATTTAAGTTTTAGTAAGTTATTATTATGAAATTATTAGTTAATAATTCAACTCCAACTTAGTTATTTTGGTTGGCAACATTTCTAATTTTTAAAATGCTTAAAGTAATAAAGTGTAAGCTTTACCTAATATTTATATTTTATCTTATTTCAGCTGTATTTCAAATACTGAAAATGTTTTTTAATAGTTTTAATAGTTTTTTTTTTCTTTTACAAAAAGAGTGTCATGCATAATAAAAACTTTAATAGAAGCACATGTATATGTTTTTAAATATTAAATGAATAATTTTGAATAAATTAAATTATATTTAAAATAATATATTTTTAAAATTAACTTAAAATATATTAAAAATATATAAAATTACAGTATAGGCTGGATAAACTTTTCATATTATGGAATTGTAATTTTCCACCAGTAAAACAGCACATTCTTTAAAGGCTCTTCCTCTCATCAGCGCCCTCATGTTTAGCAATGACTCATTCACTCTTTGTGGCAATATTGGGATTCAGGCTTGATTTTGTTACAGCTGGTATGTGTGTTATAGGGGCCGTGTGGACGGATGCTTCTGTAACCAGCTGTGGTTCTAGTTTAGATTCCTAGCCTGTTTTCACTCGATCGTGCTGCGGTGAGCATTTGTCTTTGATCAGATCTGTCAGCCGTAATCAGTGGCATTGTACATCCATGACCTGTCACTAGGGGCATCTGAACTCTGCCGTGGAAGTGAGTGTGGTTGGGATGTAGTCAAAATACCACGCTTTGTTTTATTGGAGAACTCTTTGATACTTTATTTTGTAAGTATTTTGTTGGAAGTGTGTTAGCTGGAGTATTTCCGACATGCCAGTACTTCAATGCACAGCGGCTGATGGAGAGCAGGAAGTCTGAATTCTTTGAAGTAGTGGTGGCCGATATGACCAAAATACTATATCATGCTGTTTGAGTAATCGTAATTATGGCAAAAAATACACTTGTGAGAAAGAAGTGTGTTTAAATGTATTGAATGTGCATTTGTAGTGTACTTGCATATATACAAATGTGTATATATTAACCATACAATAAAGCCTGTTGAAATTTTAAATAATTTAAAATTGAATGGTATGTCATCCTAATTTTACATTTTATTACAATTTTTTTTTTATGGAACTTGATGGTTATGAATAAAAAATAAGTTTATTGAAATGAATAAGTCATTGTCATTGGTGTATATATTTATATACTTGTAACGGTACATCAGTTAAGTATATTAATTTACAATAACCTACAGTTACACATGTACAAAATTCTAGATTGTTCTAGAATTCAAATTGGTTTCATATATTTTTGAAGAACTTATAGTAATTTCAAGAGAAGTTTAAATCGAATGACTCTTAAATTTAATGTCATTTGGTGTAACCATGAGCTATATTTTCCAAGTATCTTAAATATAAAGGGAAAAAGATTTTTTTTTTTTTTAAATATTATTTTATGTATGTATTTATTTACAAATAACATGTCTCATTAATTCATATGTTTTTCACACCATATGACAATTTACAACATTAAAATTTTCAGAGATATTAACCTTGACACACAGTCATGAAGGTCTGTGGGGATCTGTTCTATGATGTCGTTTTGTCGGTTGCACCAGATGACTTTAATTTGGCAGACAAAAGAAATGACAACTATTTTGACTTTTTAAAAGAATAATTGTATTCTTTTAATGAGGCCTTGTTCTTCATTATTATTATTATTATTATTATTATTATTATTATTATTATTATTATTAGTATATTACGAGAGTTGCACCATCCTGACATTTTTTACTTTACATCCTCCAAAGTATGACTGTTTTAAATGTAATAACAGTGTCAGTCAAAAACTGAGCATCATATCACATTTTTTACACAGGACACAAGTAACATGTTGTAATGTATGAAACTAAATTGCTCCCATTACTATGGTGAAAGCGCATTCACAATAGTAGGCCGTATTTGTCCACTTGGTATCAAATTCTTTATTTTTAACATCTGAAAGATTGCAAAATACTGTTTAACAGCATCTGTTGTCCATATTGTTATCAGTTAACACCAGTCATGACCTTAGTTCTTTTGTAAAACCTTGTTAGTTATTCCCTAGATATTAAAGGGTTAGTTCACCCCAAAATGAAAATTATGTCATTAATTACTCACCCTCATGTCATTCCAAGCCCGTAAGACCTTCGTTCATCTTCGGAGCACAAATTAAGACCCTCCATAGACAGCAACACAACTTAAATGTTCCCGGGTCCAGAAACGTTGTAAATACATCAGTAAAACAGTCCATGTGACATCAGTGGTTCAGCTTCAGTTTTGCGACGCTACGAGAGTACTTTTTTTGCGCAAAGAAAACAAAAATAACATAATTTACTCAACAATTCTTCTTCCCGTTATGTCTTCCGCAATTTTGGAGAGTACCCAAGAACATATTTGACGTAATCAGCGTTAATTACGTTCGGGGGAAAAGTGCGCATGAACGTATAATCTGCATAATAAGCATTGTTTACACTTAGGGGAAAGCTTGCGTATGTATTGTGATACTCTCTAAAATGGCGGAAGACGTAACTCGGGGGAGAAGAATGGTTGAGTAAATTATGTTATTTTTGTTTTCTTTGCTCAAAAAAAAAGTATTCTCGTAGCGTCGCAAAACTGAAGTTGAGCCACTGATGTCACATGGACCTGTTTTACCGATGTATTTACTACTTTTCTGGACCTGGGAATATTTCAGTTGCATTACTGTCTATGGAGGGTCACATAGCTCTCTGATTTAATCAAAAATATCTTAATTTGTGTTCCGAAGATGAATGAAGGTCTTATGGGTTTGGAACGATATGACGGTGAATAATTGACATAATTTTAATTTTGGGGTGAACTAACCCTTTAAAGCCTTTGTATTTACTCTCGGTCTGACTTTCAAGGAGTCACGTTGATGTTGCGAGGAGTGCCATTGTTGGGAAACAAGCTCTTTAAATGTGCTAAATTCTTCAGCCCCCAAAGGTAGAACACACACCTCTCTTTGTGATGCAGCAATGCCGAGGAATATTGAGCCGAGGTGCCAGCCGCCCCACAATGCTCTTCAGATGGGCCACACAAAGGCTCCTCTCACAGCATGAGCCAACAATAGCAGTAACGGACCTTTTTGCTGTGCTAATGTGGGCCGAACTGTCATGCAGATCTACGTACAACCGCTACTCTCCACCCTGCAGCAACAACCGCTTTTGTTTTAAACTTGTAGCTTTGGGGGTAGTTCAGCTAATTGCTTGACAGGTTCTCACTCCGAGGGAGATTAGGAAGTCTTTGGCGGCTTCTGCGGTGACTTAGCGCTGCAACAATTTGTACTAATTAGGATCCATAGAAAAAAACCCCAAAGCTAATATGGGATTGGCTAAGCATCTTAACTTTATTACTGGTTTGAGCTATGCTGATAATAACGCAACAATGTTGTACGTCAGAGAAAGGGATTGTGGAGAGGAAATGGTGCTTTCTTAGATGTATAGATTTTCACGGAGATTACCTCAATCCACCTGCAATTTAAATAATAAGAAATAACATATTTTCTTTACACCTTAAATACTACATACATTAAAAAAAAAAAAAAGTCGCATCACATGACATTTTACAACTGAACTAACTTGGCATGTCAAAAAAAAGGTCAAAATATTTTTGACCCCGCCCCTGATTTGGCAGACCAAAATATTTATATTTTTTAAAGAAATAAAATTAAAAAGTCTAGCCAAACTTCTAAATGAGAATTCCTTTTAAGACTTTAATAAGGCTTTCCCCCCACCCCTTCATTATAAAGTCAGGATGATTTCATTATATATATATATATATATTATATATATATATATATATATATATATACACAGTGCCACTTGAAAGGTTGTGAACCCCTTGCAGAATCTGTGAAAACGTATCTTAATGCATTGTGTTTCCTTCTGGAGCATCAGTGAATGTTTGAACCTTTTTTAATAGTTGTATTTGAGTCCCTCAATTGTCCTCAGTGTGAAAAGATGGATCTCAAAATCATACAGTCACTGCTGGAAAGTGTTCAAATATGCAAAAGATGCTAGAAAACTGAAGAATCTGCAGGACATGGAGGATTTTTCTGAAGAACAGTGCTCAGTTTAACTGCTCAGAACAAACAAGGGACTCATGAACAACCATCACAAAACAAAAAACAGTCGTGGATCATCCAGGTAACCACACACAGTATTAAGAACCAATGGTTCACAAACTTTTGCATGGGGTTATTTTAATAATTTCAGCTATTTTTTATTTTATTTTGTCTTGTGGACTAAATGTAAACATCTTTTATGTAAAATATCTTACTCAGGAAAGTACTAAATAAAAAATAACATGCATTTTGTATGATCTCTCTTATTTTGTTAAAATTACTCACATTTTCACAGATTCTGCACGGGGTTCACAAACTTTCAAGTGGCAGTATATATATATATATATATATATATATATATATATATATATATATGATCAATATAATAAATAAATAAATAAATAAATAAATAAATAAATCATATACCCAAAAAACCTTGAAAGGTATATTGATTCAAAATTTTATCACTCAGCATGAATCTGTTATTTTAAATAAATAAATAAATGCATAAATAAATACATAAATAAATACATACATACATACATAGTTTAAAAAGTGTGAACATAGTTTAAATAAGGCTGTTGAACAAGCAAGGTTCAATTAGTTAAAATGTGAGATTGCTTTAACAAATACATAAGATCATAAATATAAAAACCTGGTTATTATGCATTTAAAACACATTCAGTTCATTGGTATTATTACATAAATTTCATTCTAGTTTTATTTGTATAAAACTGACAAATATTCATTGCATTATGTTTATTAGTTTAAGGTTAAAACAGTGTAATCCAGATTTTATATGCAAATATATGCAAATTTGAGTGTAGAAGTGCAAGTTATTTTACATATAAATTGTGATGTATGAAGTGACATAGTTGATGAAAGCTCTGAGTGTTTAATCCTTTCCAGTGTTATTTTAGTATGTATATACAATTACAGTTTTTTAGTAATATTTTGAATATGCTTTGATTTTTTGATTTTATTTTATTTTTATTTTTACATTTTCAGTTTTCATTTTAATTTTAGTTAATTTTTTATAGTAATTTTCTGTATGCTATAATAATTTTTTATTATTGTTTTAAATGACTATATTTAGGCTTATTTTCTTTTTATTTCAATATTAGTTTGTTAAATTTCAGTTTTTAATTTATTTCCATTTTACAGTTCATTTCCAGCAATTTTAGTGCTTCATTTCTAATTTTGATTTACTTATTTTTTTCATATAATGTTTCCATATTACCTCAGCTTTATTTCAATTAACAAAAATGTTTTTAATATTTTCAGTTTTAGTTAATGAATGCTTTTCGCTCAGATATATTATTCAAGAAAAAATATAAAATGTTAGAATTCAGAAGTCCAACATTTCAGCATTTTTAAGTTTGACATCAATCAACCTAATGGTTGTGTACTTAGTGTGACCGCTGGGTCACGCACTTGCCCCGTGAAAATAAAGTCCAGCAGCCTCGGGGGCGTGAGTATTAGCACCTCATTAAAGTAACACCTTCCTCCAGCTGCGGGGCGACACCGGGGAGGACGAGCGCTGCTGAGGCCGGCGAGAGATCTCACACCTCCCCAGGGAAGGCTTTATGTTGCTGTTCACTCACCAGGGTGTGAAGAGACACTTGCAGAGCTACACGGCACAGCTACTGTTTAACAGCGGAAGTCTCTGTTTACTCTTCAGCAAGGGAAGAGAGAGAGAGAGAGAGAGAGAGAGAGAGAGAGAGAGAGAGAGAGACTCCTCACTCACTTATAAGGACTTTACATTCGTTGTTGATGTAGATAAACAAAAATATAATGTTACTCGTAGGTCTGATGTTTGTTGTCATTGATTCTGATTCTGAAAGTAGGTTATTTATTGAAAAAGTTTTTGAATAGTCGACTGAGGTACAGAATGGTGGCTGATGATCGATATAATGACAATGGAGTGACCCTAAAAGTATTGGGGCATTTAAGTCAGACTTACTGTAAAATGTCTGAATGTCAAAGCAAGTATTATCTGCAAACTGACATTTGATCATTCCTCAAATCTACCTTTTCTGAGCCTTTTTTTTTTTTTTTTTTTTTTTTTTAGCAGGTGTCAAGATGTTTTATAGTGAATGGATGAAATTAGTTTCCCTTCAGGTTCATGCAGGAGGAACCACAGGTGTAGAAAATCACATAAACTATCAACACTTGCAATGAGAGTATCTAATACATCACTGAAAATAATGGTGTAGAAACAATTGTCAGTCAGAAATTTTAGTATATTTTAAATTTTACAAATAATTACAAAGAATCAACAAATAATGAATAAATTAAATGTGATATTTTAAAGTAGAACAACTGAAATAATGTTTTCTTGTAAAATGTACTTAATAATCTTTATTTACAACTTAGAAAAGTTTTATTTTCATATCACACACACACACACACACACACACACACACACACACACACACACACACACACAAACTACCAGTCAAAATATTCAAAACCATTTAAAGGTTTTGGGGTAGAAAGGTTTCTATCTAATCTATTATTCCATTATTATTTTATTACAATCTATTATTTAGCAATCTACTTTGAAAAAAGTAGTAATTTTAACATTTTTACAGTCTATCTATCTATCTATCTATCTATCTATCTGTCTGTCTGTCTGTCTGTCTGTCTGTCTGTCTGTCTTTCTGTCTGTTTAGAAAGAATGAAAGAAATAAAGAAATTACAAATCAAGACTTCTTTTACACACATACACACACGCGCACACACACACACACACACACACACACACACAGCTCAAACCTTTCAACAGTGGTGTGTAAATAAATTTTAATTTCATGAACAAATCGTAGTAGTATTTTTATAGCAAGACAGTTGCGTAAAGTATCTTTATTTGAAAAACCGGCAACACTTTACTTAAAGCCTTTATGTATAATGCATTATAAAGGGTTATTAAAGGCTATAATGTATTATAATTATTAATAATGAGCATTGTAATACATTATATCTTGTTATAAATAATTATAACTGAATTTAAAATGCATAGTGTAACAATGAATTTAGAAGTGTTATAATATATTAACTGTGGTTACAATTATTCATGAGATTGTACAGTGCATTATAAGGTGCATTGCAAGGCATAATTAATGCAATAAAACTACTTTTATAATGCATTATACATAAAGACTTTAAGTAAAATGTTACCGAAAAATCACCACCTTACTGTTTACAATTTCAAATTTTTAATGGCAGTTTAATTTATTGCTTCAATTTGTCACTTGCGGAAGAGCACATGTTAGTCAGCTGAAATGATTAACCTGTATCATAATTAAGCATTGATAATTATTTCCACAACTACAAACATTATGATTGTCATGTGTTTATATAAAGTTTTGATTAATTGATTAGCCAGAGCACCTACCGGCTGCCCGACCACACCATGTTATCAGAGATAATGATCTTGACATGCTAATCACACAATGTTTTTGAGCTGGAACTCTTGACGTAAGTGATGAATGATGTTCAGATTCCCGCTGGGTGAAACAAAAGCAGAACTCCTGCCTCACCTTGCCGAGCGGCTTGTTTGGACTAGAGGCTTAAAGGAGGTGTCAAAGTGTGCCTCTCAACTGTAAGGAGCTTTCCTCTGGAGCAGCAGGCCCTCGTTCACACACAGATAATCACATCCCCCGTCCTGGACCTGTGGAGATCCCACACACTACCTACAGAGGCCTAACCTGTCATTCATCATGCACAAATACACTTACAGATAGTATTAGTTTGAGCATTTTCACATATTTAATGTCTAAGCATATTAGAGAACATAGTAACTAAAGAAGTGTTGATTTGGGGTAGGTCACTTTAAAGTATTGTTAATGTTGTGGTAAGTTTATGTAACTACAAAAAAATAATTACAAGTTTATAAAAGTGGTGATGTTGCTGAGTAAAAATGTACATGTGTGAATTTGACAGATCCAAAGCAACTAGTCCTTTTAAATTCTACATTTTACAAATGTGTGTTTTCTGGGATTCAAACCCATAACCTTGTGATTGCTATCACAATATTCAAGACGTACAAGTCTATAGGAACATAAAAATGTGCATGTGTGAATTTGACAGGTCCAAAGGAACTTACAGTGCATTTAAATGATACATTTTACAAATGTGTGTTTTCTGGGATTCAAACCCATAACCTTGTGATTGCTATTACAATATTCAAGACCTACAAGTCTATAGGAACATAAAAATGTGCATGTGTGAATTTGACAGGTCCAAAGAAACTTACAGTGCATTTAAATGATACATTTTACAAATGTGTGTTTTCTGGGATTCAAACCCATAACCTTGTGATTGCTATTACAATATTCAAGACCTACAAGTCTATAGGAACATAAAAATGTGCATGTGTGAATTTGACAGGTCCAAAGAAACTTACAGTGCATTTAAATGATACATTTTACAAATGTGTGTTTTCTGGGATTCAAACCCATAACCTTGTGATTGCTATTACAATATTCAAGACCTACAAGTCTATAGGAACATAAAAATGTGCATGTGTGAATTTGACAGGTCCAAAGAAACTTACAGTGCATTTAAATTATACATTTTACAAACGTGTGTTTTCTGGGATTCAAACCCATAACCTTGTGATTGCTATTACAATATTCAAGACCTACAAGTCTATAGGAACATAAAACTGTGCATGTGTGAATTTAACAGGTCCAAAGAAACTTACAGTGCATTTAAATTATACATTTTACAAATGTGTGTTTTCTGGGATTCAAACCCATAACCTTATGATTGCTATCACAATATTCAAGACCTACAAGTCTACAGGAACATAAAAATGTGCATGTGTGAATTTGACAGATCCAAAGAAACTTACAGTGCATTTGTGTCATACAACAGTATATTTGTTCCCTGAGATTCAAACCCATAACCTTGTCATAACAGTGTCCTACACCTACAGATCTACAGGAACACAAAAAGCAATCTGTTCATAAGGTGTATTGTGGCATTTGTTCAGTGTGACTTGCGTTTAAATTTATAGATGATTTTATAATTTATAGATGATTATTATCATATAAAGTATTGTTCAAAAAATTGGGGCCAGTATGATTTTTTTTTTTTTTTTTTTTTTTAAACATACTTTTGTTTAGCAGGAATAGATTAAATTGATTAAAAGTGACAGTAACGACTTCTACATTGTTACAAAAGATTTCCATTTTAGATTAAAAGCTGTCCTTTTGGACTTTCTATCTATCAAAGAATCCTGAAAAATAAAATGCATCACTGTTTCCATAAAGCATAAAAACTGTTTTCAGCGTTGATAATAAGAAATGTTTCTTGAGCAGCAATCAGTATATTACAATGATTTCTGAAGGATCATGTGACACTGAAGACTGGAGTAATGATGCTGAAAATTCAGCTTTGATCACAGCAATCAGTTATATTTTACAATATGTTGACATAGAAAACGTTATTTTAAATTGTAATAATACTTCACAGTATTACTGTTTTTACTTAAATACTGTCTCAGTAAGTATTATAGACATCTTTCAAATACATTAAAAAAAAAAGTTTAAGAGGACAGTAGTGTATATTATAAACAATATTTTTTCAATTATTTAGTGTTTTAAATACTTTCAGGATGTGTAACTTCACCCAGCCCTACAAAGAAATCAGTGGGCTTCCAGAACTGGAACTATCTGTTTTAAAATAAGTGATATAACTATTAATATGTGGGAAGTGAAATTTCATCACCATTAAAACAGGTTGTTGGTAAGGCGGGAAATACATTCATAAGTTTTTCTTTTATACATTCATGATCATTTTCCATGACCCAATGAATTGAGGTTAAATGGTAGCTATTTAATTTTGTACTGAAACTGAACACCCTTATAGTTCAGATTAGGGCTGGGCGATAATTCGATAATGATAATTATCGCGATATAATTTTCCTCAATAAAACGATATGAAGAGTTTGATAAATGTTTGATATAATGTTTATGCGCCAAACATTTAAATCACGCCACACGGACCGTTTATCCTCTCGAATCAAATTCAAACTGCTGCGTGGCGCGGTGCAAGCTCGCTAGAGTAGTGATGGGAAGTTTGGATCATTTTACCAACTCGGACCTTTGAGTCTCGTTCAGCAAAATGAACGAATATTTTTTCGAGTCATTTCGTTCATTTCTTTCATTTTAGCAAAACATAATTAAAATGTTATGTGTTACTTCCCTAACACATCTACTACTTATGCAAACGTTGATCACACTACAAACAATACAAAACTTTAATGCTATAAGAAACAGAAAAGATTAATTCATTGTTTACCTGGGTCTTTATTCTATGATTAGCTCACCTCACCTCTTATCTGACAAGTCTTCAGGTTTGAGTCTCTCGTTCATCATGTGACAGCCCCATAAACTTAATCAATGCAGTCTGAGCCAGAAAGAGAATTGATTAGTTCATCTCTCTCGTCTTCGGGTTTGAGTCGTTCGTTCATCACGTGACACCCCCATATACTTAACTAATGCAGTCTGAGCCGGAAAGAGAGTTGATTAGTTCATCTCTTGAGTCTTCAGGTTTGAGTCATTCGTTCATCACGTGACAGCCCCATATACTTAACCAATGCAGACTGAGCTGGAAAGAGAACTGATCAGTTCATCTCTCGAGTCTTTCGAGTCGTTCGTTCTTTTGTCACGTGACGTCACAGCATTGGATAGAGAAATTAGTTAATTTACAACCTTCCTTACAAACAGGTGCATAGTTATTATTATCATCATCATCATCATTATAATTATTATTTACACTTACAGTTACGTGTTGCGTTTCTGGTCTCAAATTGTAGCTTTTTATTTCTTACAGTTTATAAATGTGTGAATTTCTGTCATGATGTTTTTTTGTTTTTTTTTCCATAACACTGAGTGTGGTAACAAAGGTAATAAAGAGTTGGTTATTATTATTAAGTCTCTTTTCGGCTCAGACTGCATTGGTTATGTTTATGGGGCTGTCACGTGATGAACGAACGACTCAAACTCGAAGACTCGAAACAGGTGAACTAATTCCAGTACAGAACCTATAGGATGTTGCGCATGCGCGACTGAACGAATCACTCCCCAAGACGACTCGTTCTTGCCGAGTCACATTAAAGATTCGTTCAAAATGAACGAATCGTTCAAGAGCGTCCCATCACTACACTAGAGCAGATGTGTTTACTCACTGATGAGATGGTCAAGTGAAAAAAAAACAGAAAAAAAAAAAAACAGTGCTGTGACATCCAGTGTGAAGCGCTTGCATTCAGCGAGCAACACAAATGACTTGGTGATTTAAACTAGTTTAAAGCCAAACAGGAGAATCACTGTGTGCAACAAGACAGTCAGAAGGCTTTTCAATCTACACATCGCCATCATTTACCATGGATTTACTGTAGTAACACTCACTGCACCATGGTATTGTGGCAGAAATTTGGGATATTCACATTGAATTTTATTACAGGAGTAATGGTATATAATTATAGTGCATGTATTTGTGATTAAGCTATAGCATGTATGCATTTATACTGAATGTTTTTAGACTACTGTTTTTCATACAAATAGGCTACCTGAAAACCATATAGTTATATTTTTACCATGGTATTGAGGTGTTATATGTGTGGTTTTAACTGTGTTTATCATGATTTAAATGTATGCTACTATGGGAGACTAATGCTTAATTAAAAAAAAAAAAAAAAAAAAAACTTGGTCAGAATAAATTTTACCATGCTACAATTTTTACATATGTTACGGATTTAAAAAATGAACAAAAATTTACCTCTGCATCCTAACTCAAGCTACTATCAAATGTGAATTTCTGAGACAAAAAAGTGATATTATTATTATTATTAACATTATCAGGCAACTGAAACAATATCACTCATTAGAACATGAAGAATCTAAGAAATTAATTTTTCTAGTTAGATATTTATTTTGTTAAGAAAAATTAATGGCCTGGTTTCTACAACTTTCACTTTGGAGCAAAATTCTGGCTTTAAACTTGAAAGAAATAAAGAATTGACATTTATCGTGATAATTATCGATATTGACTGATATGAAAAAAATTATCATGATAATTATTTTGGCCATATCGCCCAGCTCTAGTTCAGATTTTTGTGGTCATAGCCATGAAGGTTTAGTTTAGCGGTATTTAGCGGATATGAAGACATGGAGGAGATTGTATCTGTGTGTTTGCGGACGGGCTTATACCTGACCCCAGGTCAGGGGCTGAAACGGGATTGACCCCCGATTCATCTGTTGATTGGCGGCCTTGAGCCGGACCATATGTACAAAAATAGCTTTTGAATCAGTACAGCCTTGACATCAGAGTAATGTTTCATGATTCTCCCTCTATTGCATTAAACCACATTAAATCAAAATGTGATTCCCACCCATTGCAATAATAGAAATGTGTGTTTTCAGATAAACTAGAGTGCACATGAAATGAAAAAAAGAAGATGGTGGAAGATTTCCATGGAAATGTGAAGCAGCAATTTGAGTCTAAAAATAGCTTCATTACCATGACCAGATCCTGAGACCTATTTATGTATTCATTGAGCGAATGAACAATTAAAGTGCACAGATTGGCACATGAGAGGTGGGAGCCAGCATGGGGTTTGTGTCAACACCGCTGGTGTCTCCTCTGCTCTTATCCAGTTGTTGATATCCATTTGAGTGTTCCCCACTGAGATCCATTAATAAAACAGGGGAAAACATCTCATCCTCCAGTGCAAAAGATAAAACAAATCAAAGATGTTTTGGAGGAAGAGCACATTATCTAATCTGAATATCATCATGTTTAATCACGTTCAGTGTTTTTGCCTTTGTCAGCTCTTTTAAAGTTCATATGTGAAATTCTGGTGAATGGTTTGAACTGGATATTGACATTGTAAGTATAATGATCAAATTGTAATAAAATCCTGAAGCATTTTCTTTCTTAGATATTCACAGTATTTTGTACCCTCCAGGACAATGCCAAAGTGTATTTTTTTATCGTCGACATTGGCAATGTAGCTTTCCATGGGTTTGAAGGGAGGTAGAAGGGACGGGACAGTTCTCCAAGACTTGAGAAAGTCTTCTTTTTGAGCCGAAGTCTGTTCTGCTGTCCGTCAGGACGTGTAGGTCACTTTGAAAGACTTTAAATATGTTGGCCACATTAGCTCCTCTGTTTCAGTAATGCGCTTAAATGTTGGACAGCGAGTATAGAATCCCCCTTACACTGCCGTTCGTGAATAGACTACTTTTTCCCAAAGTTGATGCCTTCTTGGTTGGGTCCCATCTGCTGCGATTGAAAGGCCTTGAAAAGGGTTTTCTTTTTGGATTGTTCCCATATCCAAAGAAAGCCCTGGCTCTTGTTGGCAGCTGAGTTCTCTGGGCAGACACACAGGCCCTAGACATCCCCTCCCATTCCATTCTTACTTTCTCAGGCCTTTCAGGAAGGAAGGCTTAGGAAAAAGGAGGAATAAAAAAATGCTTTTGACGTCTGCAAGGAAGGCCTCAACTGAGCTTTTTGTGTGATTGGTTATTTTTGAGTGTGAAGATTCATATGGATGGCCATAGTATTTGTGTGAATCTCAAATCCTTGAGTCCTTGAAATCAGAAATGGGATCTACTGACAAAGAGCGCCGTCTTCCAATTAGCATTTAACATAAAAACCATTGGGATATGTCAGTACGCCAATGGCCAGTTCTCCCTCTTGCTTCTACACACTGTTTATTTGGAATGAATTACAATTTGTTGAGAAGCTTGACTAGAGAAACCCCCTCCCAAGGTTAGTTGGAGTGTCCCAGCTCATATTCAGATATGTCTTATCTGTTCTTCTCAAGCCTCTCTGTTTTCAATGCAAATAATGGTTGTGGTTCTACAGAATGGCAGTCCTGCCCGGGTACCATCCCTCATTCAAGAGCTTTTGTGCCACACCATTTAAAGAAGCTGTCAAGTTCTTTCTGCACTTGGCAGGGAAGGCCAAATCTACAGTGCCACAGAACTGGCAAAAAGGAAACTTTTTTTGTTTGCTTGCTATTGTACATGGCTGAGTGAAGGGGAATTTTAGCAACATGTAATTTACTCTTGAGGCTTTTACAGTACGTCGCTTTAGTGATGGTAATTTCCGCCTTTGTAGGTATGAAAGGATAACCATCAATCAGTTGTCAATTGGTCAATTGCCGAAGTGATGAAAAGGAAGGGCTTGAACAATTCCCCCTCTTTGGCTACCTAGAGGACTCGGAGTGTGGGGGAAAATATGGCAGCTGGATGGGTTAAGAGAGTGGAACAGGATCATAGGTACAGACCTGGTAAGATTTTAAAAGTTACCGATATTGTTGATTAAATTGTTGAAACATTTAAACCAAGGGGATAGTTTTTGCTAACTGTATTTTAGTCGACCACCTTTGGCCTTAAATGTCTTGTTTATTAATTTCACAGTTTACAATATTTTTACTTGACGTTTCTGAATTGCAATTAGACTCCTGTGGTTCTTACTTTGAATAGTCTCTTGGGGATGTTCAAAACTGTACGTTCATGCTGAAGTAGGCTATAGATTGTTCAGCTTCTTATTCTGCAGTTGGATTGCAAAAGGAGTTCTGAGGGAACCATTGAAC